>CM077147.1:155073511-155541158 GCA_039583875.1 Platanthera guangdongensis | reverse complement strand
AGAGATTTCTCGTCATTTTTGTTGGGTACATTAGAATATATGTACCTGATTTGAAGAAGCCTCACCCCTACTCAATGTATATATCAAGGTGATTTGATGTGCTTTGGGTTTATTTGTGCAGGTTAAGTAACTGCAGGTTTGCAGGAAAAGTTTCTAAGTCCAAGTGTCGACACTTGAAGAAAAGTGTCGACACTCAGCAAAAGTCTGCGACACCTAAGTAAGCAGTGTCGACACTCAACACAATGTGTCGACACTATGTGCAGAAGAGTCAGCACTTGAAGTAAGTGTCGACACCCAGCACAATGTGTCGACACTTAGCAATAAAGACTCAGTATTTGAAGAATGTGTCGACACTCAGCACAATGTGTCGACACACAACCAGAAGAGTCAACACTTGAAGAAAGTGTCGACACTCAGCACAATGTGTCGACACTTAGTTGAAGACTCTACACAAAGGAGATGTGTCGACACAAGGAGCTGTGTCGACACTTAGCAGAGAACAGAAAAGTTTACAAAATATTCTAAGTACAAGTGTCGACACTAAGGGAATGTGTCGACACTCAGCTGAAGAATGAACAAATTTGAAGACTTGTGTCGACACCAAGAAGCTGTGTCGACACTTGACAGTTTCAACACATGAAGATGTGTCGACACAAAGGAGATGTGTCGACACTTAGAAGAATACAGTTAAAGAATGAAGAACAAGTACTTGTGTCGACACTCAATTTCAGTGTCGACACATGCAGAAGTATCTGTGTCGAGACATACAAGGAATTGTGTCGACACCTTGTAGACTTGTGTCGACACTTACACTACTTGTGTCGACACTTAGTCTATAAGTGTCGACACTTAAGAACAGAAAGTCTCGACACTATCTGACAGTTAGAGAATTTCAAGAAGTGACTGGTTGACATGACAGCTGCCGATCCAGCCGGTCTACATCAACTGTCAGAGAAGTCAGAAGTCTGTTATGAACCGGACCAGCCGGTTACCATGAAGGAAGCCTATAAATAGGCCCGATAGTTTACAGAAAGATATATAGAAGGTTGTTCATTATCATTACATGTTGTGAGAATAACTGAAGTGGTTGATCAGATTAAATCAAGAAGTGATACACTGAGGATCAACACAAGAAGATCAGGCAGTCCAACTGCAGATCTAAGAAGTTGGAGAGAGAGAGCTCCATCCAAGAATTCAGTCTTTGGAACTAAGGCTGAGAAGAAGAATTCAGAGTCATCTGGATTTCAAGAAGCAGAAGATTCAGACTAATTCAGTTCTACTCAAGAAGCTTTGAAGAAAGCTAAGTCAGTTTGGATCAAGCTGAGTTCTTCCAAGAACTCTTCAAGAAACTCTCAACTCCTCTCATCTTTTCTGAGTTGTAGAGTTAGCAATTTTATTTCAATTACATCTTGTAAGATCCATTGGATCTGAGTGATTGTAAGCCTATTTTATAAAGGCTGAGGGTAGGGCTTGTTGCCTGAGTGTAGGAGTTGAAGAACTCTGAGTGTAGGCCTTAAGGCTGAGTGTAGGCCTGGGTGGCTGAGTGTAGGCCTTTTGGCTGAGTGTAAGTGGGATCACTCTGAGTTGTAGGAACTTATAGGGTTTGAGTTGTAAGATCTGAGTTAGTGGAGAAGTTTGGCCGAATCTAGTACACTGCTAGATAGGCGAAGGGGGAAAGTGGATGTACCCAAAGATTGGGGAACCACTATAAAATTAGTGTGTCTTCTGTGCTGTGCTGTGCTGTGAATTGACTGTTTGATTTCTGTAATAGCTGAATTGCTGTAGTTGCATAAACAGGTCTGAGAAATAATTGTTGTGCTGCCAACAAAGTTTTTAAAAAGGGTTAGGTCACCTATTCACCCCCCCCCTCTAGGTGTTTAGGTACCATATCTTTCAAGTGGTATCAGAGGGAGGTTCCTCAAAAAGGACTAACTGTCTGAGGAGATCCAGTTTGGCAGATTCAGTATAAGTCAGAGAATCAAGAAAATGGGGTCTTCAGAGAATCACAAGGAATTGGGTTCAATGAAACTGCCCATTGCAGAAAGGAGATTTTTGGAATCTGGAAAGAAAGGGTAAGGCTGTTCATGGAGGCCTCTGACCCTAGATCTACATCACAGTCAAGGAAGGGCCTTATGTGCCCATGAAGATTTCAGTCTTGGATGCTACACAGAGAACTCCAAAGGACTATTTCTGAGATGACCAAGGATGAGATAATTCTGTCCTAGCTACAATGGACAAAAGGGCACAGAACATCATAGTTAGTGCAATTGATGATGCCACCTTCCAGAACCTTATTCACTGTAAAACAGCAAAAGAAATGTGGGATACCCTCATTGTCTACATGGAAGGTTCTGAAGAAGTAAGACAAGATAGGAAATCCTTGCTTAATCAAGAATATGAGAGCTTTAGGCAAGGAAGAGGAGATAGCATCACTGAATGCTACAAAAAGTTCTACAGAATTGTTAATGAACTCATGTCCTATGGAAGGGAGTTCACAAACTATGAATTGAATGATAAGTTCTTGAGGTCCCTAACCAAAGATTGGGACACTAAGATCTGTGCCATCAGAGAAATGGCAAAGTTGGGAGAAATTCCTCCTCCCACACTGTTTGGCAAGTTGTTATCTTATGAGATGCAATTGTCAGTAAGAAAAGAGGAGGAAAAGTCAACAAGGACTGAACACAGGGAAAGGACTGTTGCCTTTAAGTCAGAAGTACCTAGAAAGAACAGGACAAGTCATCCAACTCCTCCTCAGAGGTAGTTGAATCAGAATCTGATGAGTCTGTTAGCACTAAATCAACAAGCAGTGAAAGTGATGAAGACTTTGCTGCATTTACCAGACATTTTCAGAAATTTCTGAAGAAGAAACAGTGGAAGTCCAGCCATCCACTTCACAGACAAAAGATTATTATCAGAAAGGGAAGAAGTTCAAGTATGACAGGAGAAGAAGCCTTCAAGAAGGACAAGCTAGGAAAAGACTAGCAAGGCAACTGGGTCTCAAGATTGTGTGTTACTGCTGCAATAGACAGGGTCATGTAATTGCAGATTGTCCTGAAAGAAGGAAAGAATCCAGTGACAAAAGAAGACTCACTTCAAAGGAAAGAAGGAGAAGTCCTTTGTTGCAAAGAATGAGAAGACTCTTTCAGACATTTCTTCTTCAGACACTGAGACAGATGCTGAAGCCTATATAGGACTATTTGCTGAAGAAGAAGAAGAATGAGTTTATGCAGATCATGGAATCAATCTATGAACAAGAAGAGGTTCAGTGCCAAGGACTAATGGCATTGACTGAAAGTACCAAATCCTGGAGCAGCCAGGACCTAGTCAGGTACAAAGTTCAACTCCAAGTTCTGATTCCAGTTCTAGTTCAGAGTCAGAATCATCTTCATCAAGTGATGGAAGTGATTCTGAATCTGAGGGAGATATTCATCAGCTCTTAGATGAATACCAAGTACTGTTGCAAGCCTATAAGAAAAGCAAGATCCTAGCCAAAAGTCAGGCAAAGGAGATTGCTGATCTCAAGGCAGCTGCAACAGATTTTGAAAAAAATTATGATCAAAAACTTAATGAGGTAGCCAGGCTGAAAACATTACAGTGTTATTCAGATGGGTAACTATCACATTTAAGAATGATCAAATTAAGAAACTGGAGATTAATCTTCAGAAGGAGAAAGAGCTAGTAGCTAGGTTTTCAAAACCTAAATCAGTGCTACCCTTGATTGATGATTTTGTTCATCATAAAGGAAAGACTGGACTGGGTTTTGTTACATCCTGTCTAGGACAGTTCAGGATCAGTCCAAGTCCAAGGGCAAAGCCCCAACATTCAACAAGACTGCTGTAGTTAAACAGCTAAGTCAGTTGTACCTAAGCAAAGGTACAACAATTTGAATGTTGGTGCTGTGGCAAGGTTGGCCACTTTGCTTTGGATTGTTGGCACAATTCAAGTGCCAAGTTGAGTAGCAAGTTACCTGTTGGAAAGACAGCAGGTAGCTATGTCAAATTGCAAACTAACAATCACCAAGGACCCAAGTTTACTTTGGGTTCTAAGGTTCATTAATTTGTTTTGCAGGTGAAATCCAAGTGGCCAAACCCCTACATGGTACTTGGATAGTGGATGTTCCAGACACATGACTGGAACTAGGGGACTACTGAAGGACTACATCCCAATCAAAAATGGTCCAAAGGTGACCTTTGGTGGTTCTGAAAAAGGAATCATCAAAGGGTTTGGTAACATTTCTTCTAACCTTGTTACCATTACTCAAGTGGCTTATGTTAAAGGTTTGAAACACAACCTCATTAGTATAAGTCAATTAAGTGATGTAGGGTATGACATCTCATTTGTTAAAAATGGTTGTCATATCAAGAGGTCAAGTGATCAAGAGATCATTTTGACTGGATATAGGAAGAGAAATGTCTATTGTTTAGACATTATGGTTGAGAACAATAGTTCTCCAGTTTGTCTTGTAGCTGATGAGACAGTCTCTCAATGTGTCAAATGGCACAAGAGGCTTGCTCATCTTAATTACAAGACTATTGGCAAACTCTTTAGTAAAGAGTTAGTGAGGAATGGTCCTCAAGTTAAGTGTGTCAAAGATGGCATTTGCTCAGCTTGTCAAAAGGGCAAGCAGACTAAATCCACCTTTAGAAGCTTAGACATACAAAGATGCTGTGAGGTGTCTATACCTCTTGCATATGGATCTATTTGGTCCTATGCCAGTTCACAGCTTAGGTAGGAAGGTCTACACCTTTGTAGTTGTTGATGACTACTCAAGGTTTTCCTGGGTGTTCTTCTTAAAGCAGAAATCTGAAGACACCTAGTGTCTTCTATAGTTTTGTTAAGCAAATTCAGAATGAATTGAACTGTACAGTGGTCAAAATTAGAAGTGACCATGGTACTGAGTTTCAGTCTGAAAGCATGACAAGACTATGTGAAGACTTTGGGATATTTCAAGAATTCTCTTCACCTAGAACACCTCAGCAAAATGGCATTGCTGAAAGGAAAAATAGGACCTTGATAGAGGCTGGTAGAACCCTATTAAGTGATTCATCACTGCCAGAATATTTCTGGGCTGAAGCAGTTAACACTGCATGCCATGTGATAAATAGGGCTACCATCACTAAGAGCCACAAGAAACAAGACCCCCTATGAAGTAGTGAAAGGCAGGAAACCAAATCTGTCCTATTTCAGGATCTTTGGTTGTAAATGCTTCATACTTAACAATGGAAAGTCTTACATTTAACTAAGTTTGCTGCCAAGTCCCAAGAGGGAGTGTTTGTTGGGTACAGCAATAATAGTAAGGCTTATAGAGTCTACAACTTGACTACACAAGTTGTAGAGGAATCTGTGCATGTAGTTTTTGATGAGTCACAACTAATTAACAATGAGTTTCTAGTAGTGTGTGCAGCCCCACAGGTCTTACTAAGAAGATGGACAAGCTAACCATAGAAGATGTACCTGCTGCAAGACAGCAAGTAGAAGAAGATGGCTTATGTCCAGGGGGAGTACAAGGATACTCCTATTGCTGAAGTACAAGGAACTCAGCATGATGAAGATGCTGAAGAAGTTCAACCAGAAGTAAGGATGCCTCCAAGCCAAACAGGCATCTTAAAAGATCATCCAGTAGAGCTGATCATTGGAGATCCAAGACAAGGTGTTCAGAACAAGGAGCAGAAATCAGAATGCTGTAGTATATTCAAGTTTTTCCAGCTTTCTCAAATAGAACCAAAGAAATTTGAAGAAGCTATACAAGATCCACAGTGGACTGAAGCAATGCAGGAGGAGCTTAATCAGTTCAAAAGATGCAATGTGTGGGATCTGGTTCCTAAGCCTAAAGATCACAATGTGATAGGAACAAAGTGGATCTACAGGAACAAGTTAGATGAACAAGGTGTCATCATTAAGAATAAGGCAAGACTGGTTGCAAAAGGATATAGGCAAGAAGAAGGTATTGATTTTGATCAAACCTTTGCTCCAGTAGCCAGACTGGAAGCCATAAGGATGTTCTTGGCCTATGCAACCTACCAAGGATTCAAAGTATACCAAATGGATGTGAAGTCAGCATTCCTTAATGGTAATTTAAAAGAAGAAGTATATGTGGAGCAGCCTTCAGGTTTTGTTGATCCTACTAAACCTTCCACATTATGTCTATAGACTTAGGAAAGCATTGTATGGGTTAAAGCAAGCTCCCTAGAGCTTGGTATGAAACTCCTATCTAGTTTCCTCATTGAGAACAAGTTCACAAGGGGGAAAATAGATAAGACTCTATTCCTTAGGGAATCTAGAGGCAAAGTAAGATATCTTGTCCAAATATATGTAGATGACATTATATTTGGGTCTACTGAAAGTAGCCTTTGCAAAAAGTTTGCAAAGCTTATGCAAAGTCAATTTGAGATGAGTAGTATGGGAGAGCTGAAGTTTTTCTTGGGTCTCCAAGTTAAACAGACTGAAAGTGGCTTGTCCATATGTCAGTCAAAGTTCACCCTGGAACTCATAAGGAAATATGGTATGGATTCATCCAGTACCATGAAGACTCCTATGGGGTCAAGTATGTCTCTAAGCAAGGATGATGCAGGGAAACCTGTAGATGAAACCTTGTATAGAGGGATAGTTGGCTCCCTACTATATTTGACTGCAAGTAGGCCTGACATTATGTATGCTACATGTGTTTGTGCCAGGTATCAAGCCTGCCCCAAAGAATCTCACTTGACTGCAGTCAAGAGAATCTTGAGATATCTAAAGGGCACACCTTATCTAGGCCTCTGGTACCCTAGGAATGGAGATTTTGATCTAACAGGCTATTCAGATGCAGACTTTGCAGGATGCAAAGAAGATAGAAAGAGCACAACTGGATCCTGTCAGTTTCCTAGGTGGAAGACTCATTTCATGGAGTAGTAAGAAGCAAACCAGTGTGGCCATCTCCACAGCTGAGTCAGAATATGTAGCTGCAGGAAGTTACTGTGCTCAACTTCTGTGGATTCAACATCAGCTAGAAGACTATGGATGTCAAGGTAAGTAGAACTCCACTTTATTGTGATTCTACTAAGTGTCTATTTCCATAGCTAATAACCCTGTATCATATAGTAGAACTAAACATATTGAGATAAAATATCACTTTCTTAGGGAGCATGTAGAAAGAAATGATATTGCACTTGAATATGTTAAAACTGATAATCAGATAGCTGATATGTTTACTAAGCCCTTAGAAGAAGCTAAGTTTAATAGGTTCAAAATTGAACTAGGTATGATAAACTTAGACTAAGTATACAGAACAAAAAATGGCTAAGTAAAAAGGTGTCGACACATAGACAAGTCTATGTCGACACAGTATAGTAAGTGTCGACACTTCAGGAAAATGGTGTCGACACATCTAGGAAGTTGGTGTCGACACTTCAGAAATGTTAGTGTCGACACATGAAATCGAGTAGGTGTCGACACATCAAATAAGGTGTCGACACTTAAGTTTTACTCAGAATTTTTCTAAGTAGAAGTCTCGACTACATGTCGAGTATAGTGGTGTCGACACATTAACCAAGTGTCGACACATCAAATCTGTTGACTATAATTTGTGTCGACACATAAGTGTCGAGACATTATAAGTCAGTGTCGACACTTTTTGCCAGTGTCGACACAATCTTTAGGATTCCATCCCGCCTGTTCGTCTTCAAACTAGAAAGGTATAAATAGGGTTCTTCTTTGATTGTCGACACGCTTTCAAAGTTTCGAGACCTAAACTCTTGTGTCGACATTTCTCTCATTCTCTAAGATTCAAAATTTCTTCAAACCCTAATGGCTGCCCAAGCTAGAAGAGAACGTTAACGAAGGATATGAACTGGTGCGTGGCGACACGCCTTCGACGACTGCGGAACAAGAAATCAAAGGTCAGTGATAACCCTAATTGCCGAGATTCAGGATTGGAGTACCTTGGTATTCAGAACCAATCGAAGATATGGAAGAAGGAAGTCATTGAATTCCTTACTGAGCGCAGGCTGTCACTTGATGATACTCAGGACTCACCGAATTAAGTCCAAGAGGTGCATGGCACCAAAGGTCAAGATTTCACACCAAAAAGTCTTTAAGGAAGGTACTTCAACTACCTAAGAACAAATGAGAGGAAGAAGATGTATCTGCTTCTAAGACTAGAGAGGCATTGAGATGGTGTGGACTGGATTCAAACCTAAAAAAGGTTGGATCAGTTTTTAATAGGAAAGGAATGAATATACAAGGGAAATTTTTATCTGAAATAGTTGGCAAGGTCATCCTGAGCAAGCCTAGAGGACATGATAGAATTTCAGCTCAGATGTTCAATTCGATGACCCGAAGGATTATCTTCAAACTTGATACTGATTGGTCAATGCAGTTATGTTTGATAAGATAAAAGAAAGCCTGAAGAAGCCCAATCTGGGTAGAATTCTGAGTCTATACTTGGCTGGTAGTATACCTGAAGTGATGAGCACCAGGCTGCAGGTTCCAAGATAAACCACATGAGGAGAATGGATTTGAGAATTTTCTCTAGGTGGGATAGAGTATTGACAAGGAAGAAATGCCAACTCCAGTAAAAGACAAATTCAGAAGAAAGTCCCCTCCCAGAAGAAGAAGAAGAACACAGCCACTGTGGCTCAAGAATCCTCAAGCAGCTCAGGCAGTGAAGAGCAAGTGGTTTTTACTCCTGATGATGAAGAGACTGGAAATGTTGGACAGTCTCCAGCAAGACAAGAAGATGCACAGAGGCAGGGGGAGCTAACCTCAGCAAGCCCAGTTCACCTGGATCCACTCCAGGGGGAGCCTTTACTTGTGTAGAAGAGCCAACTCCACTAGAGAGTGAGCAAGGGCTACCCAAACCATTCTAGAGGTAATCACTGTTGACCTTAATTAGTCAATTAGATTTCACTATTGAGGATGAAGTTTTGACTGATTCATTACCTAATGTTTATCAGCAAATACAGATACAACCTCAAGAACCACAAGATATTGTCTCCATGGAGGACACATATGTTGGTGATAAAGTGGTTGATGAGATACCAGAGATTCACCAGTCCATCCTCAACAGGAATTTACATTAGAAGAGATGTTCCCTGATCTTCTACAAACTGATTTTGATATGAAAGAGAAAGCTGCTGCTGAGCAGGGGAGGAGATCCATATTGAGGGGGAGCATGTGGAGATTAAGTAGAGGAAACTGCAAACAATGAGACTGAGGAGCCAAGAGATGCTGAAGGGATAACAAGGACTGATAAGGATTCACATCCTAGTCCTAAGGAAAGAGTAGACATAGTTGCCAGTACACTTCTGAATCTTCAGAAGATGAAGAGGCTGCTAGAGCCAAGAAGAGGAAGTTCCAGGTCTTCAAGAGAAGGAGCCAGAACTATAAGAAAGCCCTACAGACAATTGCTCAACACTCAGCCTGGTTCAACAAGCTCATCTACTGATTATACAGTTCACTGATGGTGGCTTTAATGCAGATTAAGCTGGATGAGCAAAGGAGGGGCAAGCTCTAGAAAAGTATATGGATGAAGGCCATAAGTCACTGCAATTTGATCTTGCACAAGACATCAAGTCTATCAGATTTGAAGTGAATCTTAACAAGAAGGAAATGACTGATTGTTTCCATAAGGGAGGCAATGCAGTAGTCTATCTGGCCACACATCAAGAGAAAATAAAGATAAAACTTGATGACCTAGAAGTCAAGCAAGGATATATCCTGGAAAACTAGATAAGGATGAATGATAATCTCACTGCTTCTCATAATGCCATAGTAACTGAAATAAAGAATATAGCTACTGCTCAGACTGCAGCAACCTCCTCTGCTACTGCCAAGGCTGAATTTGACAAGCAATTGCAAGAGAGCATAACTGCTGTTAAAACTGCCATTGAAGACTCTCAGAAGGCAATTACTGACAAGCTTACCAAAGGTTAAAACCTTTCTATAAAGATGGGCAAGTTAACTATCTGAATGCACAGCCAAATAAGATTTCAGAAAGATGATCTGAGGGATCATATAGCCCAGAGAGAAGTCATAAAGGGGGAGAGGGTATTAGTGAAGGCAGGATCTGATCATGCCAAATGGATTTCAAATTCCATCAGAGCCACCCTTGGATATCCACCCTTATGTGATGATGACAATGAAGTTGCAGAGTCTGGAATCAATCCTGGAACATACTTTGGAGGAGAGCAACAGGCTGAAGTAGCTCAAGTGATATACCCTCCACCTCCAGACTTTGACATGATACATTAAGAGATATAAGCAGTCTATGTATAGTCCAACTCCTGAGGGAAATCAGCCTAATGTCATCATATTCTGAGAAAGTTGTATAGCCTGTGCCAGAGGAAATACTAAAAGAACAAGAGGCTTTGTTAAAAGAACAAGAGACTAGCCCAATATCTAAGAAAAGATTCAGAGAGCAACTTGCTGAATTAAGGCCAGATTTTGAACAATGGAGCCCCACTTCCAGGAATATCATTTTGACTGCATGGAAGGCTGCTAAGGACAATGTCCTGGATAGAGGAACAAGTGGTATTCTCAGACCTGGAGTGGAGGAAACATGAGAATAGGCAAGAGGTCATTGTATAATATAGAAGAAAGGCTAAACTGTTAGGAAAGCTACCTCCTAATACACAGCTGTGGAGCCTAGCAAGTATTTTCCCAAGCCTTATCACTATTTTGAAAGGCAGAAGATCAAGGCTGAAGAGCTGAAAAAGAAAGATCTTAAAGGGAAGAAGCTGCTGCTGAGCTGCTGCTGCTGCTGATGATAATGAAGCTCCAGTTCAAGCAAAGATTCAATCTGGAAAGGGGATGGTAATCAAGGAACCAGAGCAGAAATAGATTAGGATAGCATTAACTTGATGCTTTAGTTTATAATTTTAAGTGAAATCATTTGTATTAAACTCTATGTAAACTTTTGATTAATGAAAATGTTAAGAAATTTGTAAGAACAGTATATGATAAATATGTTCATTGTCTAAATATATGTTTCATTAATTGTTCTGAGATAATTGTATGAGTATACATGTTCTGTTTATACATGTTTATGTTCTTACCCTGTTGTCATATATTATTATTTTACATCATTTTACTGAGAATTTGTTATGTATGGTGTGTATATCATTGACTAAGGGTTATGACTTCTTCAAATAGGGGAAGATTGTTGGGTACATTGGTCAATATATGTACCTGATTTGAAGAAGCCTCACCTTACTCAATGATATACATCAAGGTGTATTTGGTGTGCTTTGAGTTTATTTGTGCAGGTTAGGAGTAACTGGACAGGTTTGCAGGAAAAGTTTCTAAGTCCATGTATCGACACCTAGAAGAAAAGTGTCGACACTTAAGAAGGCTTGTGTCGACACCTAGAGAAGCAGTGTCAACACTTAGAGTAATTGTGTCGACACTAGGAAGGCAGAGTCGACACCAGTCAAGGAAAGTGTCGACACATACAGGAGCAGTGTCGACACACAATGAAGAAATGTCTAAAGAATCAGAAAAGCTGTGTCGACACTTAGAAGCAGTGTCGACACCCAGAGAAACTTTGTCGACAGCAAAAGTGTCGACACTAGGAGGCTGTGTCGACACTCAGCAAAAGTCTTCAACAAAGTTTAAGTCCAAGTGTCGACACAAAGGAGATGTTTCGACACTCAGCAAAGTATCAACACATGAAGAATGTGTGTGTCGACACAAAGACTCAATATTTGAGATGTGTCGGCACTCAGCAAAAGTTTCAACACAGAAGACATGTGTCGACACAAAGAAGATGCGTCGACACTTAGCAAGTTTCAACACAAGAAGATGTGTCGACACAAAGGAGTTGTGTCGACACTTAGCAGAAACAGAAAAGTCAAAATATTCTAAGTATTGAAGGAATGTGTCGAACTCAGCTGAAGGAACAAATTGAAGACTGTGTCGACACAAGAAGCACACTTGACAGTTCAACACATGAAGATGTGTCGACACATTGTCTGAACTTAGAAGAATACAGTTAAAGAATCGAGAACAAGTACTTGTGTCGACACTCAATTCAGTGTCGACAATGCAGAAGTATCTGTGTCGAGACATACAAGAGTTGTGTCGACACCATGAAGGCTAGTGTCGACACTTAGTCTACTTATGTCGACACTTAGTCTATTTGTGTCGACACATAAATACTATATGTCTCGACACTTTCAGACAGTGATAGAGTTTTCAAGAAGTGACTGGATGACTTGACAGATGTCATTTCAACCGGTCAACTACTACTGTCAGATCTGTCAGAAGTTTGTTAGAAACCGGATCAGCCGATCACCGTGAAGAAAGCTTATATAAAGGCTTATTCCTTTAACAGAGGGATCGATGAACATAGCAATCAATGAAGTGAGAAACAACAAACCAGAAGAAGACCTTCAAGTGAAGATCTAAGAAGTTGGAGAGAGAGAGCTCCTTCTAAGAAGACAGCTATTGAACCAGGCTGCTAAGAAAGTTTCAGATTGAGATCTGATTCTCAAGACAGCAGTTGATTGAAGATCATCTGCATAGAGATACAACCCTACTGTGTTCTAATTTAAGAAGCTTTGAAGAAAGTCAAGGGAGGTTGATCAAGCTGCAAAGTTCTTTCAAGAACTCATCAAGAAGTCAGTCAACTCCTCTCATCTTACTCAAACAGAGTTGTGAGTTAGCAATTTTATTTCAATCTTTGTACTCTTTATTTTATGTAGGATCCTAAGGGATCTGAGTGATGTAAGCCTATATTTATACAGGCTGAGTGGTAGGGATTTTGTGCCTGAGTGTAGGAGTGAGATACATTTCTCTGAGTGTAGGCCTTGTTGAATTGGCTGAGTGTAGGCCTTGTTGAAGGCTGAGTGTAGGTCTTGGTGAAGACTGAGTGGTAGGGCTTTTGTGCCTGAGTTGTAGGAGGCTTTGGGATCACTCTGAGTTGTAGGAACCTATTTGGGGTTCTGAGTTATAAGATCTGAGGATCTGAGGAGAAGTGGAGAAGTTAGGCCGAATTTAGTACACTACAAGATAGGCGAAGGGGTAAAGTGGATGTACCCAAAGACCTTGGGGAACCACTATAAAATCTGTGTGTACTCTGTGTGTGCTTGATTCTGTGATTGTTGTGTTATCTGTGCTGAATTGCTATAGAGAATTGCATAAACAGGTTTAATAATTCAGTGTTTCTGCCTTAAAAGTTAAAAGATTAAGTGCACCTATTCACCCCCCCCCCCCCCCTCTAGGTATTTAGGCACTGTTTCTTTCAATTTTCATACATTGCACTTGTAACGGAGTAGCGGTTTGTCACCCTCCGAGATCAAATCTCCATCTCTGTAATCTCAAAGGAACTAGTCGATTTTAGCTCGGCACAGATTCAACCACGTGGTTTTTCACCATTTTTGGGTTTTCCACGTTAGAAAGTCTCTTGCCATTTGATGCAGTTTACTTTGACTGTTTGCGCGTCTGGTCCGATTCCGAGCTAAGGCATTTTGATTTTTTTGGACAAGGGAAAGACTGGGCGACCCGCAACAAGCATGGCCACAAAAATTCCCAAAATATTATATTTGTCGGATATGGCTTCATAAAACATGAACTATTCATCTAAAGCCAATAAACTAAAATAGAGAGAGAAAGAGAGAGGAGAGAGGGGATAAGAGAGAGGGGGAGAGGGGAGAGAGAGGGTGAGAGGGAGGCAGAATAATTGGGGTAGAGAATAGAGAGAAAGAGAGAGGAGAGGGGGGGAGACGGGGGGGGGGGGGGGGGGGGTGGAGTTACTTCAAGAGAGAAAAATATAAATTGATAGGGGCAGAGGCTAGTGCCATTGTGCTCACGTAGGGCTGGAGGGCTGTGTTGTTGCACTCGTGAGTATATATACATATGTGTATATATATATATACTTTTCTATAAGGGAAAACATCCTTTGCTGCAACATTCATATTGCCAATTATACCCCATATTTTTAAATCTAATGTCAAAATATTGTGGTAGTGAATTCAGCAAAACTTGAATTTTTAAGACTCTACAGTAATTTTTAATTTCCAGCACTCTCCCTTGATTTTGGTGTATATCATTTTCTGTGCATATAAACTTTTCGGTACAGCAAACTTCTCCACGGCTCAAACACTCGCAGGCTTCTCCATCGTGATATTCTCTGACATCTTTCACGCTCCTTCCTTCCCACATCAACGACATCAACCACGTATTTTAATAGGTAAGAGCTTTATATTTTCTCTCTGCTGAAAATATAGATGTTGAGAGATGTTGAATATTCATTTTATCCAATGTAACAAAAAATGTTATTTTCTCTCTCAAAAGACTACTCTATTGGACTTGATTGTTTCAGCGGATTTATAGTAGAAACACTGAAAATTCTGGAGTTACAGTCGAAAAAATAGATTCATGGTTAGAGTCAAACAAAATAATGCCTTTATTTTTTTATTTAAGCTTTGTTTGTGTATGGAATTCATTTGATTTTTCCTTAAACATCTGAAATGTCAATTTGTATTTTTTATGTTTAGACACAGATTATGCTTGGTATGGTGACACCACAAATGGTGGACCTAATTACATTGAAACTGGAACTCTAAACAATTTTAATAGAATAGTTTTATGCATCTAATACTGATTTTTTTCAAACTCTATTTTTTTATTGATGGGCATGCAGATGCATGCTGTAGGTAACCAGAAAACTGCAAGTTCCATAGCGAAATCGTCAGTTCAGGATATCAAACAACACAATAAGCCTATGGAGCCTTTGTTTCATGGCCATACTACTTCAAATAAAGAAACATTCGTTGAAACATTTGCAAGACCATCTGAATCTCTGGACAAAAAATGTGTTACCAAATTCTGCAGTTTTTCAGCATTCTTCACTACCACCTAAACACATCCCTTTTCATTCTTATCGACCACTTATGCTACAAAATCAAATTTTCTGTGCCAGGAACAATACCGGGAATAGATGGTGTCACTATGCACTCAAATATCTAGGCTCCATCTTTACCAACTTTCATTATTTATAATGTGGTTGTTTTTTATTCATTGATTTAACTTGATTTTGCTCTTTGTTATCCCTTCTTCTCTTCCCAAATCAGATCTGTAGTAGTAGCACATAAACTATTTGATGAGTTTCCCTTATCATATATAAATTTTTTTCTTCCAAATCTTCTCAACTTCTATTTTTTCACTTATCTTTCCTTCTTGAAGCATATCTCATTTTTTTGCAGGGATGTTCTTTGTATTATAATAAATGTGGAGCTTCAATGGTATAGATGTCATTCTTAACCAACCATGAACAAACAATATCCCTATTTGTAAGTCTTTTACAGTAAAGTAATTATAAAAAAACAATTAAATGTTTTCTTTTAGCTATTGAGAACATAGATTAGTGGTTTTTGATCGAAAATGCATGAACAAAGAATATTGTTGAGTGAGAGCATGCACTTGGCTGAGTTTAAGTGTGTCAAATATGAGTGTTTGAAATGCCATCACACCATTGCCTAAGCTAAGATTTCTTACACAACTCATGCATAGTAGCTTTCAATCACAGGTCATTTGGACATCAACTCAACAAAGTATTGCTTAACTGTTGTTACGCTATTATTAAAATTCTGCCCAATTTCATAACTTCATACATTTATGTCAAGTTATTGTTTTAAAATTAAATGACGATCGAATTTTTTCTACTATCTAAATGACATTATAGATGGTGTGGTGAAAGGCTTCGCAGGCTGCCCATGCAACTATAATTATTGCTGAAAGGAGGTCGGGACATTTGAGTTTCTTCTCTCTTCCTATCTCCTTCAACTAATTTGTTTTACTTAAATTAAGGTAAAATTTCAGTTTTTATTTTCATTTGATATGCTCTGTTTTTTTTTAAAATATAAATTTAAGATTACTATTTTAATCTTGATGCAGGAGAAAAATGATAATGGAGGTGAACATAAACACCAGGGCAAAGAAGCATTAATTTAAGGAAGGAAACACTATCACAAAAGCTAGTTCATCGATTGCTGATTGCTGGAGCTAGGCTCAATTACTCACAATTAGGGACTAACATACGATGGAAGATCTTCTTTAATTATTTGTGGAGTTTTAGAAATAAGATTATTCACAAGTTTTGTCATTTTGCAAAGGTGTAAATTTTTTGAGTGGTACTCTCTCTTGATATGCTATAAATTAATGTTGGCACACTTTAACACTTGACATTGTGTTTTAATATTGCAAGAATTTTTTTATTATTATTAAATTCCACGTTCATAGAGTGCTCTAAGTCATTTGGTTAATTAATTTATATATGATTAAAATGTTGATAGTTCTGGATTCTATGTTTACTTTTTAGTTATTTATACATTGTTGGCTGAAAATTATAGCTTGATATTCAAAACCTAAAGCTGCACCAGTTTTTTTTAAAAACCTTTTTCTGGCGCTTTTACACAAAAGTGTGGCAAAATATTTTGTTTATGAAATGTTCATTGCAGCGTTCATATAAAAAGCGATGCCAAATATTATACTCCTATTGCAATGTTTAAGCGCCTCCAATGACTACAGGTCTATGTCGATGATTTAAAAAAAGAGCCGCTAGATGCAATGCTGACGGTCGCATTCACGACTTATTAGCAGCCTTTTAAAAAATGTCGCAATATCTATGGTCACGTTTAAAAAACGTCGTGGAAAGTCTTAAAAAATGTGGTGGTAGACGCCTTATCTTGTAGTGCCAATTTTTTTCATGTCTTCTCCAAAGGATTAACCCTTTAAGTATAATTATTACATAGTTGAAATGCACATTAAATCTCATAACAGCTCAGTATTTTCTCCTCAAATCACGTAAAAATTGGGATAAAATGCAATGCATTAACAAAAATTATCAAACAAAATAAATGAATAATCCTAAGAGCATGATTTCCATGCACCAAAATATGGAAAAATAATTCAGCAGTACATTGTCTTGTAGGTGTTTGAGCGGGTGATTTTGTCTTGACCATAACCATATATATCATAATATTTACAACTGAAATTTTTTATTTCACTACAATACCAAATAAGTGAATTGAAGTTTTGACTAGTACTGATATCGAGTCAAGTTCGAGCGATTTTGGCCTGGCTCGAAATCGAAATTTTCGACTCGAACTCGGCTCAAAATCGACTCGAAATCGAAATTGTGCATTTTTTTGTTTTATTCATAGTTTGCTCAAAATTAAATTGGGCAACCTATAAATTTATCAAATGAAACATTTAAAGACTTCATTCTTTTTATTTATGTTTAAATTTTGTTATTTTTAATATTAAAATAGGAATATATTAGTAAATACATAATTTTTTTAATTAATTCGAGTTGATTCGAATCATATTTCGAGCGGTTCAGGGCTGGCTCGAAATCGACTGAAAATCAGATTCGAGTCAAATTGAATCGACTCGAATTGAGTTGAATCAATTTTAACCAATTCCGATTTGACTCAAATTTCGAACGATTTTCAAGAGACTTTCGAGTTTCGAATAATATGCTCAGCCCTAGTTTTGACAATAGGAAACTACAACATTCAGCAAAACAAATGGTATGTTGTAATAATAACTTAAACAATAATAGACATTCCATCAAGAACCAAATAAATGAAAAAAAAGAGCAAAGAGAAAATTTCACCAACATCACAATTCTCAATTGCTATGATAGGAAAATAAAAATACTTAAGTTATTTTTTTCTTTACAAGCACATACACCAGTCAATTTGTTCTACCGGCCTCCAAGTCCCTGTCATTTTCCTGTTAGTTGAACTCAATGGCAAAATTTCTTAATTGATCAGCGGTCACCCTGCCTAAATCATGCAGCTTGTTTAGCGCATGGAAACATCTCCTGATGCAAAAATATCAGTACAAGAATAATAAATGAGTTAGCAATGTTGTACTTTAATCCATAGAGTTCAAAAAAAATAATATACTAATAAAGTAAAATATTCTTCACACTCTTCATAAAAAATTTTCATTGAACTTTATTTTTATAATATATTGCAATTAACATACTAATAAAGAAGTTGATAAACAAAAAGATATACCTTCTAGTTTTTGTCGGATCCGGATCTCTAAAAAAATCATCTTCAATTGTTAAATTCCTTTGGTGCTTGCATTCTTTTAATATGACTGGCGCCATATATGAAAATATATTCCATGATAAAATCGACACTATCAACCACCCGCATGCAAAAAATCTTCTATTCCAGATTTAAACGATAAATCACCATACCCAACCGTGCTCATAGACACAACAGTTAGGTAAAGTGGATCCCTAAAACTTAATTTCTCAATAAACATTATTCCTAGGACTCCTATCACGATACTTATAAGTACTAATATGATGACATACTTAAGTTTTTGATGATACCTCAATAATTCAATAGCCTAGGAGATGAAGTAGGAACTCGCAATGTTACAAGCTCATACCATAAAAACGATTATGAAACAATATCTTAATTTGGCGCTAGAATTTTTGGGGTTATATCACCACATCCAATGGTGTTGAACGTAACAACATGGAAGTAGGTTTCATTAATCCGCCTATCTGGATATGATCCTAAGATTTTATTATGTTTAAGAGTGGGAGTAGAAATGAGAAGGATGACAATGATGAAAAGACATAAAATAACAAAAACAATAAGGTAAAAGATGATGGGAAATAGAAAACCGAGCCTGTATCCCTGCAAAAATTCGAATGAATTGTCTGCAACGTGGAGCAAGCGTTGTCAGGTATTGTTGGTGCAGACTCGGAGGGGTCTAGCACATTGCGAGATGAATGTCAAGTCTTGGAGGGAACATTGCCAGATGAATGTTAATACTCGGAGGGCACATTGGAGGGTCCAGATGGAAGGTGAGAGATTGCGGCTTATTCTGCCCAAATTGGTCCAAATGGAAAGTGGGAGATATGGGCTTATTTCCTCCCTTCTGCTAAAAGTGGAGGAGTGCGTAGGATCCGACCTTCTCTCATTGTTGTCAATGGGACTAGAGCGCACATTGATATCGGATGCAGTCCTGTTAATCCTCATTTCAGAAGAGAAATGAAGAAGTTGAGGTTTTCTTTAGAAGAAGATGAATGATGTGAGTGCTCTGCTTCAGAAGAAATGGAGATGCGGAGGGAGTATTGGCTCTGTTCTTTCTCTTGGGGGAGTGGACTAGCTGCTTGGAGAAAGAAGAAGATTGGGTGGCAGCAAGAGAGTTCGAAATGAAATAAAGTTCGGTGGTGCTCTGTACTAGAGTAAAGAAGAAATAGAGCTTGGTATTGCTCTGCTCTTTCTCTTCTTCGTGGATTGTAGTGGTTGGGAGGAATTGAAGATCGATAATGGTAATGACAGCTAGAGGGTTCGAAATGAAATGCAGAAGAATAGAAATGGAAGAGGAAACTATAGAAGTGATCTCTTGCTCTCATGTACGTTTTGTTTCAGAAAAGAAAATGGAGCCCGGGGGAGCCAGAGTACTGCGGTGGAGTGGGAGGCTGCACTGTAGGAAAAATTTCATGCCCCAAATGAAAGGCTGGGTGGGTGTTTTTTTTTTCATTTTATAACTTTAGGTGAAATTTTAACGTGTATACAAGATGGTTATAAATAGGAATATTATATTGGAAGATTTTTGTATATGTAATAAATTTTAATTTTTATAATATTTGGTGCAATTAATTAACTAAAAAAATAGTAACAAAATGCTCGGGTATTTAAGATGTTTGGCGTTGGCATTGTTCTAGTGTTTGTCAACTTTGGACGAAGAAGCTTTGAGAAAATGCATTGCCGAGTCAAGGAGATGCAACAGTTTGAGTGACGGAGTAGCAAGGGTTGGGACTTTGTGTTTAGGTGTCATCGGTGGGATCTAGTTCTGCAGAGCGAACAGGATGCGGATGCGTGATCGAGCATATTGGGGGAATGGAGTGGGCCTTTCGCAAATGGGGTGAGATTGTGAGATTAAGACCTCGTTTGGCGGGACTTATCCACTCCAGTCGAGCAGTAAAATACGCCACTGCAAATTAATTAAATTATATTATAATCAAGCTCTTGGGAGGCCTTCGCCAGGATGCAGACCCTGGATCTTTATGGTTGTTTGATTTTGAACATGCAAGTGGCGGTTGCGGCACCGAGTTGGTTAATTGCGTAGAAGCACGAAGCCCGCTTCTATGCGGCCGAAGCCCGCCCGAAGCATCTAGCACGGGCGAAGCCCTCCTGGATGCGAGCGAATCCGCCGCCTAGATGCGACCGAAGTCCGCCCGAGATCTTCGAGCACGAGCGCAGTCCATGCGAAGAAGCTCGTTTATTTAGTTGAAAACTTTGAAGTGCTATATTGTATATATTTGTAAGATTGCAAGGATTGTCGGCTCACATAAGAGTAAGGCACAAACAAAAGATATTATTTTACAAACATTGGGGGTAGTATGTATGATTTTGTGGTGATATTTAAGTTGATAGGTTTGGAAAAGAATTATATATTTAAGTTGATTATGTGGGTGCTATTTTCTTATAAAAAAATCAAAAAACAATTGCAACAAAAAAAGACGACCGAGCACCATTGCAAGCCGATGAGTGGTAATTAAACTATCCAATCATGATGTCAACGGTAGGCTTCGAGCGATATCACAGATAGAGACTATCAGGGCCATTCTGCCCGGGGCAAAGCAAGCTCCCGAGCCCAGACACAACTGAACCCCAATATATAGGCTACCAGAAGGATGACAATCATGAAAAGACATAAAATAGCAAAAACAATAAGGTAAATGATGACGGGAAATAGAACACCAAGTCTGTATCCTTGAAAAAATTCGAATGAATTGCATGCAACGTGTAGCAAGCGTTGCCAGGTTTTGTTGGTGCAGACTCGGAGGGGTTTAGCACATTGCGAGATGAATGTCAAGACTTGCAGGGCGCATTGCTAGATGAATGTCAATACTCGCAGGGCACGTTGGAGGGTTGGGATGGAGGTTGAGGGATTGCGGCTTATTCTGCTCAAATTGGTCCAGATGGAAAGTGGGAGATAGGGGCTTGTTTCATTCCTTCTGCTCGAAGTGGAGGAGTGTGTAGGATCTGAGCTTCTCTCATTATTGTCAATAGGACTAGAGTGCACATTGAAATCAGATGTAGTCCTGTTAATCCTCATTTCAAAAGAGAAATGAAGAAGTTGAGATGCTCTTTAGAAGAAGACGAATGATGTGAGTGCTCTGCTTCGGAAGAAATGGAGCTGCAAATGGAGTATTGGCTTTGTTCTTTCTCTTGGGGGAGTGGATTAGCTGCTTGGAGAAAGAAGAAGATGAGATGGCAGCAAGAGAGTTTGAAATGAAATGAAGCTCGGTCATGCTCTGTACCAGAGTGAAGATGAAATAGAGCTATGTAGTGCTCTGCTCTTGCTCTTCTTCGTGGACTGTAGTGGCTGGGAGGAATTGAAGAAGATCGATAATGATACTGGCAGCTAGAGGGTTCGAAATGAAATGCAGAAGTATAGAAATTGAAGAGGAAACCATAGAAGTGGTTGCTTGCTCTCCTGTACGTTTTGTTTCAGAAAAGAAAATGGAGCTCGGGGGAGCCAGAGTACTGCGGCGGAGTGGGAGGTTGCACTGTACGAAAAATTTCATGCCCCAAATGAAAGGCTAAGCAGGTGTTTTTTTTATTATATTTTCATTTTATAACTTCAGTTGAAATTTTAAAATTTTAACGTGCATACAAAATGATTATAAGTAGGAATATTTTATAGGAAGATTTTTGTATATGTAATAACTTTTTATTTTTATAACATTTGGTGCAATTAATCAACTAATAAAAAAATAGTAACAAAATGCTCTGGTATTTAAGATATTTGGCGTAGGCATTGTTCTAGTGTTTGACAACTTTGGACGAAGGAGCTTTGAGAAAATGGATTGCCGAGTCAAGGAGATGCAACAGTTTGAGTGACAGAGTAGCAGGGGTTGGGACTTTGTGTTTAGGAGTCATTGATGGGATCTAGCTCTGCAGAGCGAACTGGATGCGGATGCGTGACCGAGCATGTTGGGGGAATGGAGTGGGCCTTTCGAAAATGGGGTGAGAATGAGAGATTAAGACCTCGTTTGATGGGACTTATCCACTCCAATTGAGCGGTAAAATACGTCACCGCAGATTAATTCAATTATATTATAATTAAGCACTCGGGCGGCCTTCGGAAGCATCCAGGCGGGCTTCTCCTGGAAGCGGACTCAGGATCTTTATGGTTGTTTGATTTTGAACATGCGAGTGGCGGCTGCGGCGCCGAGTTGGTTAATTGCATAGAAGCGGGTTTCGACGAAGCCCGCTTATATGTGCCCGAAGCCCGCCCGAAGCATCTAGCTCGGGCGAAGCCCGCCTGGATGCGAGCGAATCCCCCTCCTAGTTGCGGCCGAAGTCTGCCTGAGAGTTCCAGCACGAGCGTAGTCCGTGCGAAGAAGCTTATATATTTAGTTGAAAACTTTGAAGTGCTATATTATATATATTTGTAAGATTGCACGGATACTCGCTCACACAAGAGTAAGGCATAAACAAAAGATATTATTCGACAAACATTGGGGGTAGTATGCATGTTTTTATGGTGATATTTATGTTGATAGGTTTGGAAAAGAATTATATATTTAAGTTGATTATGCAGGTGTTATTTTCTTATAAAAAATCGAAAAAAATTGGAACAAAAAAACCCGACCGAGAACCATTGCAAGCCGGTGAGTGGTAATTAAACCAGTCAATCAGGCTGTCAACGGTAGGCTTCGAGCGACATCACAGATAGAGTCTATCAGGGCTATTCTGCCCGGGGCAAAACAAGCTCCCGAGCCTAGACACAACTAAACCCCAATACATAGGCTACCAGAAGGATGACAATGATGAAAAGACATAAAATAGCAAAAACAATAAGGTAAATGTTGACGGGAAATAGAAAATCGAGCATGTATCCCTACAAAAATTCGAATGAATTACGTGCAACGTGGAGCAAGGGTTGCCAGGTATTGTTGGTGCAGACTTGGAGGGGTCTAGCACATTGCGAGATGAATGTCAAGACTTGGAGGGCACATTGCCAGATGAATGTCAATACTCGAGGGCACGTTGGAGGGTCCGGATAGAGGGTGAGAGATTGCGGCTTATTCTGCTCAAATTGGTCCAGATGGAAAGTGGGAGATAGGGGCTTGTTTCCTCCCTTCTGCTCGAAGTGGAGGAGTGCGTAGGATCTGAGCTTCTCTCATTGTTGTCAATGGGACTAGAGCGCACATTAATATCAGATGCAGTCTTGTTAATCCTGACTTCGAAAGAGAAATGAAGAAGTTGAGGTGCTCTTTAGAAGAAGATGAATGATGTGAGTGCTCTGCTTCGGATGAAATGGAGCTGCGAAGGGAGTATTGGCTCTGTTCTTTCTCTTGGGGGAGTGGACTAGCTGCTTGGAGAAAGAGGAAGATGAGATGGCAGCAAGAGAGTTCGAAATGAAATGAAGCTCGACCGTGCTCTGTAGCAGAGTGAAGAAGAAATAGAGCTCGGTAGTGCTCTGCTCTTGCTCTTCTTCGTGGACTGTAATGGCTGGGAGGAATTGAAGAAGATCGATAATGGTAATGGCAGCTAGAGGGTTTGAAATGAAATGCAGAAGAATAGAAATGGAAGAGGAAACCGTAGAAGTGGTTGCTTGCACTCCTGTATGTTTTGTTTAAGAAAAGAAAATGGAGCTCCGGGGAGCCAAAGTACTACGATGTAGTGAGAGACTGGACTGTACTAAAAATTTCATGCCCCAAATGAAAGACTAGGCGGGTGTTTTTTGTTATTATATTTTCATTTTATAACTTCAGGTGTAATTTTAAAATTTTAACGTGTATACAAGATGACATAAATAGGAATATTTTATAGGAAGATTTTTGTATATATAATAAATTTTTATTTTTATAACATTTGGTGCAATTAATCAACTAACAAAAAAATAGTAACAAAATGCTCGGGTATTTAAAATGTTTCGCGTAGACATTGTTCTAGTGTTTGACAACTTTGGACGAAGGAGCTTTGAGAAAATGCATTGCCGAGTCAAGGAGATGTAACAGTTTGAGTGACGGAATAGCAGGGGTTGAGACTTTGTGTTTAGGAGTCACCGGTGGGATCTAGTTCTGCAGAGCGAACAGGATGCAGATGCGTGACCGAGCATGTTGGGGGAATGGAGTGGGCCTTTCGAAAATGGGGTGAGAATGTGAGATTAATACCTCGTTTGGCGGGACTTATCCGCTCCAGTCGAGCGGTAAAATACGCCACCGCAGATTAATTCAATTATATTAAAATTAAGACCCTGAATCTTTATGATTGTTTGATTTTGTACATGCGAGTGGCGGTTGGGGCGCCGAGTTGATTAATTGCGTAGAAGCGGGCTTCGTCAAAACCCGCTTCTATGCGGTCGAAGCCCGCCCGAAGCATCTAACACGAGCGAAGCTTGCCTGGATGCGAGGGGATCCCCCGCCTAGATACGACCGAAGTTCGCCCGTCGAGCACGAGCGTAGTCCGTGTGAAAAAGCTCGTTTATTTAGTTGAAAACTCTAAAGTGCTATATTATATATATTTGTAAGATTGTAAGGATACTCGGCTCACACAAGAGTAAGACATAAACAAAAGATATTATTTTACAAACATTGGGGGCAGTATGTATGAATTTGTGCAGATATTTAAGTTGATAGGTTTGGAAAAGAATTTTATATTTAAGTTGATTATGCGGGTGTTATTTTCGTATAAAAATCGAAAAAAATTGCAACAAAAAAAAACCCGACCGAGCGTCATTGCAAGCCGATGAGTGGTAATTAAACCAGTCAATCAGGCTGTCAACGGTAGGCTTCGAGCGATATTACAGATAGAGCCTAGCAGGGCCATTCTGCCCGGGGAAAAGCAAGCTCCCGAGCTCAGACACAACTAAACCCCAATATATAGGCTACCACGGCTGGCAAAGTAAGCACATATATGAGCTCAATAATTACTTTAATTCAAATTGCTAACCATTGTGAGAAGATATATACACGAATTTAAGATTTGATTGCGCGATACAGGACTAATGGAGATGGATTCGCCGGCCATATTTCATCTCCACCGCCTCTCCACCACCGGTGACGGAGCCGCCGACGTCCTGACCGGAGCCCACCAGCGTTTTTGTCGGGTCAGGGCAAACTCGTCGGGGTTTTCCGGCGGCGAACGGGCAGGGCCACCACCGGCGGTGGCCCTTGCGCGCTGCCTCTGACCGACCGCCTGTGTCTCCCGTGTACGGCGACCCCGTTGGTGGGGTCTAGTTAGGCCACCACTGGCTTTGCCGGCGGCGGTTGCGGGCCATGGAGGAAAGAGATCTTCAGCCTGCTTGCCGGAAGTTGTTGTAGGGAGGAAGAGAAGTGGATTCGGCCATGGTTGTGACTAGAGAGAGAGAGAGACCTCTGAGAGAGAGATCGCCGAACAGAAGAGCTTTGGCGGAGAGGAGGTGGCCGGTGAAAGAGAATGTCAGAGAGAGAGGCGCTAGGAACCGTCGGAAGGATGTGCAAGGGGCGACTGGAGCTTTTCACTAGCGAAGGTGGCCTCAAAGTTTTTATATATATAAGGTAAAATGACGCAGCAAATAGGGAGATGGGTAGAATGGGAATACCAAATCTAACAGACTCTCCTTTACTCAGCGATGAAGAATTGTCATTTAATATAATATATAATACGAGTGACAGTGCACGGGGGAGTCCCGTGCCACGCGCGACAGTACATGGCTCGTGACGGCAGTCTTCGCCCCCCCCCCCCCCTCCCCACCCCCGCCCCGAAGGAAGAATTAATTACTTAATTAAAAACCCAATAAATATATATAATGAATAATATAGAAAGTTATTATAATATATATGTACTCGCAATAATGAATTATATATTTTATAATAAATAATTATAGTCGAATATTATATATATAATAATTTTAACCAAATATTTCTTTGATTTCGATTCGACTCAATTTTCGAACGATTTTCGAGCGACTTTCGAGTTCCGAATAATATGCTCAGCCCTACCCACCACCGCGCCATACGGAACCTAAAACCGTCTAAATGAATTAAAATTCAAAATTTTAAAACTTTTTTGGGGTGTCACAACCGATTTCAATTACTGTTTTACTTTTTTGTGTGATTTACTGTTTTGAGCTTATTGTATTACTATTATGTTGTCAGCTCCACAAATGCCAATATATTGCTGCTCATAGTGAAATTTTAACATTACGTCAAAATATTAATTATTAAATAAAGAGAAAAATATAATCATACAAAAATAGTTAAATAATGTCCTTATTCGGGAACACAGAGCGATGGTTTGCTTGAAGTGATATTCATCAGTAATACATTTGACGAATAATTTACTGAGAGGTTGTCATCAAAAGATCTGTTGTGGTCTATTTAACTCTCCTGATAAATTGGGCTAAACTTGGTCGTCTTAGCCCGCAGAGCGGTCAAGTGCGCACACAGTCACAGGACAAGAAAGATGTAGCACACAATGTTTTTCTGTGGAAAAATCTCTCAACCGGGTAAAAAACCACGTGACCGGGTCTGTGCCAGTCAAACTACAGTACGAGCTTTGGGTTACAAATCTTCTGTAGATTCGAGGACGACAAGTCACTCCTCGTTACAATATGGGGATGAGAGAGTACACTTGTTTTTGATGGGCGATAAGCCGCCTCACGCGAAGCATAAAGTTAGATGTCTTTGGCGATGATGAGCGCTTCGAGCGACAGGCGGGAGCTGATCACGACCGTGAAGCATGCAGAGTAATATTGACAAGGATTTGTGGGATGTTGTGAGCAAGGAGGCTTCTTTGATCGGCTCGTGAAACTGGTTCATGGTCGTGGACTTAGTTGAATTTTTGGTGGAGAGGTGACGACTTATAGAAGAAATTCGACAAAGCTCTGATCTGAGGGGAAAGAATGCAAGGAGGAGAAAGTTGAGAAATGAAAAGACATGTGGCTCCTTTTAAAACCTTTAGGTGGGGATTACAGTAGTTATGTGGCTATCTGTACATCGTAACCATCAATAATATTATTTTTAGTATAGTTTAGAGCACGCATTTTGCTCATTAGGTTTGTTATTCGTAGGCCAATAATTTAATTAAAAAATTCTCCCACTATTCATGATGGTTAGTGGGTGGTTACCAACGAAATAGATGATGATGGTCGTGCCGGAACGATCGGACGACAGAGAATGGCCTCCATGCATGGGATGATGGGCGGCCACCTTGACGACGGACGGCCATCGGCAAGAGAGGACCGCAGTGTGGGGAGGGGTGGCCAGGGTGCGGCCACCCCTCGCGGGCGGCACCCCGCGACCGCCACTTGCGGGCGGCACCCCGCGACGAGAGGCGCCACTGGAGGGGGTGCGGGCGGCGCCCCACGACCGGGAGGCAGCCGCGAGGAGGGGCCGGCCGGGAGGCGGCCGCAGAGACGGGCGGCACCTTGCTGTCGGGAGACGGGCGTGGCCACCCAGTACTGGCAATTGCAGCGCTGGCGGCCGGTCGTTGTGGTTGCTTGGATGCTGAACGTAGCGGGATCGACGCGCGGGGCATCGCGTGAGGCGATCGCGCGTACGGCAGTCAAATTCATGATCCAATTAATTTAGTGGGATCATGAGGAGTGAGTTATTTGCATCCCCCATCCCTTATAAAAAAGAATTTTTTTTGGGTACGTATACGTATCGTGCGCAATAAGATCTGACTGTCCGAGCTGTAAAAATACGGTCGTAAATACACATACGGTCGTAATACACATGTATTACGACCGTATTCGGACGGTCGGATCTTCTCGCGCATGGTACGTATACGTACCCAAAAATTTTCGTATAAAAAATATGATGACCTCATAAAGATCAAATTGCTATGCCCAGAGAAATATGAACATGAATAGCATCCATTCATATGAGATCATTCAACACTTCTATAAATTACCACACCATGCAAGTAAAAGGCGATGCACTATAAATAATTAAATAATTCTTGAAGGAATTTTAAGCATTGAAGAGTAGCACGTAAACAACCACCATGCCAAATAGAAATCTCCCTTAGTAGATGTTACATATCTTTACAATATTAAAAAGAAAAGTTGCATTTGGTTAAACATTCAAAAAAGTTAGAAATATTCTCATTTTTAAATTTTAATGTCATCACATGTATTATAATTCATTTCAAAAAAAATTAAAAAATAATGTTCATTTAAGTAATTACATTATCTCAAAATTAAAAGTAATGATGAAAATTTATTAAATTTTAAACAGTTTTGAGTTGAGCTCTTACACCTACTATGATAAACTGTCATTAGTCAGGTCAACGATCAATTCAAAAAAAGTTATCATCAGACATATCAACGGCATTTTCGAGGAGTTGTCATTAAACTAATCAACTTTATTACAATTGTTTAATTAATATTGTATTCATTTTAAGCTGCATTAAATAATTGATAGGGGTGAAACCCCAAATCTATTGCAGTCGAGATATAGTCGTGATTGGTCATAGGGGTGAAGCCCCATATCTGTCACTCGTAACTATAGAATGAGAGATAAGAAAAAAAAACACTAGTAGATCACATTGCATAATTAATCTAATAAAAACTAAACGAAATATGAGCGAAATCACAAAAACTATTATCATATACATCAACCCCATGTTGGATGAGTTTGAAAGAGTTCACCACGATGACAAGGTCATACAAGTTGATAAACTGGGCACTAAATGAACTTGTTGGTACCAACAATGTGCACGCCAGTGAAACTCCATGCTCTATTAATTCTAAACGTGTATTTAAATTGGCTCCAAATGACAACACTCTAAAGGATGAAGACAGTGAAGCAGAAAAATCATATTCATAATTGAAGACACAACAAAGTCACTATACTGTGACATTTTTTTTTCTTTAGTGAAGATTTTGAAGTGTCCCTATAGTTTTTGTGATCTTTATAAAAACGTCATCAAATCATCATGATTACACATGTTGTCGTAGCTCATTGCGAGGATATAACGCGGATTCCCCTAGGAACAACCAAATATTTACAGGGTGTAAAAAAAAACTGAACAAACTCAAACATAAATTAATTATGATGCAATAATAAACCATGAAAAATATACCGTTACAGAAAACACCGCGTAGGAGCCGGACTCGCTCGACCGCGAGAGAGAATAATCTGGATGCAATCCGCTAGCACATCAGACGCACAAGGTTTCAAATTCGTCGTCGGATGACGACCAAACCACCCGCCACCACCGGACAAACACCGTCAGGCCAACTAACGCATTCATCGGCAGCCACACCACCGGAGAAAACCACCATAGGCCACTGCACTCCCGCAAGCCTTCGCCGCCACCGTGCCGGAGAGAAACTCCGTCACTGCACCACCACAAGCCTTCGCCGCCACGCCCGCACCACCTCTAAAAACCTGTAACCTCTCCTCCAAGACCGGTCATTTCCTCCAAAGGTTGAGAGTGAGACAGTTCCTGCAACCACCGGCGGCATAACAGGGGTCTCCCACCCCTTGCGGCACCAAGAGTGACGGCGGCGGCGGCGACGGCGGCTTTCCAATCAAATAATGGCTGCTGGCGGCTCTGTTTTTTTTTCTCAAAAAAAATGTCATTTTTTTTCATGAACAGTCGTGAAATAATATATCTCTTGCATTCTATATATACCGTACATATATATATAATGACACTTTTTTTAGGCGATCTTTTTAAATTAACGCATTAATAGCAGTGTTTTCTACGTTTCCAATTCGGATCCGAAATAACATTCACCACCTTGCGGGATCCAGAGCCACCACCTCACGAATACCACAGCACTACACCAAGCAACTTACACGCAGTACCGCCTGCCTGAGCTCAGCCGACCTTCCACAATCATCTCTGCTCGGGCTCACTATTCGCAACCAGATTGAAACTGCTCCCATTCGGAGTCAGAAGGACGACCTCTGCCACCACGACTATCCACCATTTGGTCGCAGAAATTATGAGCTACCACCACACGTTTCCCCACGGCGCTACCACGCTACACAGCTTTCTGAAGCGTCCTCATTCCACCATGACTCCACCTCAGGCCAAACTGTAACCTGATCCAATGCTCAATGATGTCAAATATCTCGCATAGACTAATGGTGAACCCCAATGCACCTTACAGCTGTCAAGTCCGCACCCTGCAATTTTGCACGCTGCGAACTCGCCTGTGTGACACTGTCTGCATTGGTAATACCACACCCTCCTTTGCAAACCCAATCCCTTGCCAAATATACCTTACCCATCCGTGAAAAGAAAATATTTATTAATTCAAATACAATCATGTCCAAATCTAAAGAAACGGGTCTTCACGTCTTCCTCCGTCTCTGCACTATAATAAAATCGTGTTCCCATTTTTCTCCCTGTAACTCAATTCATGTAACTTCAAGATAATCAAAAACACTATTATTCTTCCCTGTCATTTACGACACGACTAACCACAGAGGTCAATAAAAGATGGGGAGCAACACAATATTAGAACAAATAATTTGCAATATAACTATGATTGAGGCACAAACATGTGGTGCAATAAGCTCGTCACCAACATCTTCAATTACATCTACTAAATACTTTGGGGAATTTGGCATACTCTCCATGCTACCAGATACACAATATCAATAATAATACCCAACTGAATGCTCGCTGTTGCGATTATTGTTGTTGAAAAAGACATTTGTCATTTCATTAATATAAATCTATGGTAAATCAAGTGATTGTATTAAAACAAAAACAAAAAACTACCTCCTACCCTTCTCCTTTATTTAAGAAAATTATGATTTTTATAGAATAAAAGGATACAAAAGGTGGATGAAAGCCCCTTCAAAGTCTAAAATTAAATAAAGTTTTTGATAAAAATAGTTATAATGTTGGGGATCCCAACTAAGTCAGATTTGTAGACATGTACATTTTAGGCAAGAATTATTGATTGAAGGTGCACTCTAGGCTTGATCAAAACTCCATAGTTAAAAATGGTTCCTTGAAACAATAATTTATCAAATATGGATCATATCAGGGAAGATCAAATATGGATCATATTGGGAAAGATCAAATATGGGTCATATCAGGAAAGAACAAATAACATAATATTTTTTTCCCCGGTTAGTTATCTATGAGATTAAAGAGCTAAGTGAATTATTAGTACTTAACATTTCACTTTATCTATCTTAACATTCCACTTTATCTATGGTTCCTCCAAATAAAGTTTTGAATTTCACATACAGATTAAAAATTACTCGAAAACCAAATATTTGTCTCAAGGTAAAAACATATGAAAATGAACCAACAAAATCGGGAAAGCAGGCTTAAAATACAATGATATGGTCGTGTTTATGGTCCTGTATGTGAGAGTAATTAGGTATTTTTGAGAATATAAATCAAATAACTAAAAATGATAACAAACTAATTTAGTGATGCATATTCAACAAACTAGTTTAGTGGTGTAAATGCCAAAAATTCAATTACAAAAAAGAAATTATATGGCCTAATTATGTGTAATTTTGTTATAATCCTAAATTTAGGACTCAAATGATTTTATTGCCGACTTAGTTCAAACTTTAGGGTGGTGAATTCAGCTCAAATTTATCATCGGTTAAATGAGGGAGTATTAAGGCTCATTAGAAACTCTCGGGCTCCATCAGCAATTTAATAAGTGTAATGTATTGGCTCGGATTAAAACCATAACACAAAAAACTACATTTGGCTCCAACAGAAATTGATTAAAATGAAATAAAGTGGGTGGCAACATTAAGCTAATCAAATAACCCCACACACTAATTTTCATTAAATTTATGTAACAAATATTAATTTTATATCATTGATTCAAAGAATGAGGATATTTCAACACTACAATTGCTGTAAAATTTGCAAAAAAAGTAACTACTTCAACAAGTTGTTAGAGAATGCACCTCTTGAATTCAACTGATCACTTGTTGAAGCCATGGATTATAAGGCTGATTACTAATCTGTTTAAGCCAACTAAGTTAAAAAATGCATTAAAAGAATAGTTTGTGGATATGGAAAACAAAATACAACAATCAAATAGCCTATACAACATTACTGGGAGACGAGGGAAGGAAAGGAAATATTTGGGCGGAGAAAAGAAAGTAAATGATGAATATTTTTTTATTGAATGTTTTACATAAGGAAAACTATTAATCTTATTCATGATTGGTAATTGCCAAAAAAACTACAAAAGATAAAAATGCAAGGAATTATTTACACAATTAAAAAGATATACAATTTGATATTATAAACTATCACCTTGGAAGAATACATCTCTCTCCATTTACATTACGTCTAGGAGGGAAACAAAATATTTCATAAAGATTTTGCAGTTGGGGCAAAGCATAAACTCATTAAAGAGGTAGTCCCGGGAGTTTCAAATCTAGGATCACCAAGAGCTTCGAATCTAGGGCTTGCCAACAATAGTGAAGGCCGAGAAGAATACACATGAGAACCAAAATTGCAGGGAATGACCATTTGCAATGAAAATGCATGGAATAGTGAAAAGATTGATCATGTTGTAAGGAATGACCCCAAAATTGCATAAAACAAACCAATTCAACCGAGCATGTCTATTGATAATAATTGGTTCAAGAGTACATTACTACATGATGTATAAGCTAAAACTCATGATAGTCAAGAAAGAACTCATGCTAGTCAAGAAACAATCGAAAAAAATTGTCTAGTAAAAATGGAGTTGATGAACTAAGCTTTTATCATAATGCTGCATACTAATTATTATACATACATTAATATGTAGACATGGAACAATCCGAAATAAAACCGAACAAAAGGAAATGTGGATTAAATATATATATATATATATATATATATATATATATATATATATATATATATATATATATATATATATATATATATATATACCAAATTCCCTGACAATAATCATTGTCATTATCCAATAGATCACCAACTTGCTTGCAAGGATAATCATTGTCATTATTCAATAGATCACCATCTTGCCTGCAAGGAATAAGCTGGAAGCAATTGCTTACAGAGTATCTTGGATCCCTAGCTCAATCTATTCTAAATGTTGGATTGGAGTTATCGAAGAAAATTCCAAAAAGGAGGAAGAACATTGATGGATTTCAAGCAATTTCGAAGAAGCCGGAGTCGACGATGCCCTAGAAAAAAAATGTGAAACATGAGTGGATAAACTGGGATGAACCTTACTGCAAAGGCGAAGAACGACCTACGGAAGGGGAAGATGAGAATGTGCAGTGGCATGGGGAGAAAGAAGGAGAAGCAAGAATTCGGCTTGGGCAAGGAGAACGAACGGGAAGCGAGGACTTTCAAGGTTTGTGGAGAAGGTGTTGCATACCCCAACCACTTCTCCATGCCCATTATAAGCGCAACAAGTTGTTGAGGCCGTCAGGCCGGGCTTCAAGCCGTGTTTGGGGTATATTGGTTGCAACCCTGTTACAGAGAAGGTCAATGCGGCATAAGGGCTCGTAACAGATTATCATACACATTTAAAACATAAAGTCAAGGAACTGAGTTCTAAGTGATATTAATTATGTTCAAATACAGTAAAATGTGGTATAAAAGGACAAACACAATGTTTTTCTCATAAAAGGGCTTTAAGTAAAGGTTGCATGGGCATCAGTATAATCTGAAATGAGAAACTGCAATAAAAATGAGTTTCTTCTGTAAGTACTACAAAAACTTGTTTTGCTATAAATATGAGAGAGAAGAAACATCAATCAATAATGTAGAAATACCTGAAGTAGGCCTTTGTCATCCGCGTAACTTGAATCTGAGTAGGCCTCAACCCTCAGATGACCATTCTTCTGAAAGAGTAACCCTTTGCCTGGTGCTGCTTTGATATACTCTAAAATCTTCAGGGCAGACTGAAGATGGCACTCCCTGGGAGCTTGCATAAACTGACTGACCTTGCCTACAGCATAGGCGATGTCGGGTCTAGTCACCGTGAGATAGATGAGTTTGCCTACCAAACATCTGTACCTTGTGACATCAGATAGAAGAGGCGAGTCATCCGTCCACGTTTTGTCTTCTCCAATAGCCATGGGAAACCGAGCCGGTTTGGCACCTGTCAATCCTGCTTCTTGTAGAAGATCAAGGGCATACTTCCGTTGGGAGAGAACCAACGAGTCAAGTTTTCGAGAAATTTTTATCCCCAAAAAGTATTTCGGGGAGCCCATATCCTTTGTGACCAAGTGCTGGCGGAGGTGCTTCTTCGTCAAGTCCACCCTATCTCGGTCATCGCTAGTAAGAAGAATATCACCACATATACTGCCAGAACCACCAGTCCCGAGGCCGTTTTGCGAATGAATAAAGAGTGATCGGCCGAACTCCTTCTAAAGCCGATGGTAGCCACAATACCACTGAATTTTTCGAACCATGCCCGAGGGCTCTGCTTTAGGCCATAAATGGCCTTCTTCAAATGACATACGCGTGTCTCCCCCTGAGCAACATACCCAGGAGGTTGCTCCATATAGACGTCCTCCTGAAGATCGCCATAGAGAAAGACATTCTTCACATCAAGCTGGGAAATAGCCCAATCCCGGTTAACAGCCATAGAAAGGAGAACCCGGATGGTGCTGAGGCGAGCAACCTGAGAAAAGGTATCAAAGTAATCAATGTCGTACGTCTGAGTGAAGCCCTTGGCCACCAGCCGGGCCTTGTAGCGATCCACAGTGCCGTCGAGGCGAAATTTCACAACGAAGACCCAGCGACAGCCAACCACATCAGTGCCCACGGGAGGAGGAACAAGGGTCCAGGTACCCCGTTCAGTAAGAGTAGCCATCTCCTCATCCATGGCAGACTTCCAATGAGGGAGAGCAAGAGCCTCCTGGTAGGTGCGGGGAGTAGAAGTAGCAGAGATAGCCAAGGCAAAACACCTGCGAGAAGGAGAAAGCCGATCATAGGAAACAACTGCCGCAAGCGGGTGTTGAGTACACGCCCGCACCCCTTTGCGAAGAGCAATGGGAAGATCCAGGTCGACGGGAGCGTCAGCGACCGGAGCGTCCGTGACGGAGAAGGCTGGCCCGGGACTAGAGAGACGGCGGCGGAGAGGAGGGTGGAGGGGTGGGTGGGGAGACGGACTGGGAAGGAGTCGGTGGAGGAGGAGACGGAGGTGGGAAAACGTCGAGAGGCATGGAAGGAACAGAGATATCAGAAGGAAGAGAAGAGGTAGGAGAGAAATAGGAAGCATTCTCGAAAAAAGTCACATCCGCTGAGACAAACTGCTTGCGGAGAAGGGGGTCAAAGCAGCAATAGCCTTTTTGTGTGGTAGAGTACCCCAAAAAGACGCACTTGGTGGAACGGGGGGAAAGCTTGTCGCGGGTAGCAGAGGGAGCGTGAACAAAGGCCGTACAGCCAAAGACACGGAGAGGGAGAGGAAAAGGTTCCTTGTGGGGGGTAGAGAATGGAGAAGGGGGTCTGGCCGTGGAGAACTGTGGAGGGAAGGCGATTGATGAGATAGAATGCGAGGAGCACAGCGTAGCCCCAGTAGGAGAGAGGGACGTGCATCTGCGTCATGAGAGTACGAGCAACATCAAGCAGGTGAAAGTTTTTACACTCCGCTACCCCATTCTGCTGGGAGGTGTAAACACAAGTCGTTTGATGAAGCAGGCCATGTTATTGAAAGAAAGAGGAGAACTCATGATTCAGATATTCCTTGGCATTATCAGAACGTAAAACTTTAATAGAAATGGCAAATTGAGTCTGAATCATAAAATAAAATGATTGCCAAACAGAAAAGAGTTCAGAGCGATCTTTTAACAGATACACCTAGGTACAGCGTGAAAAATCATCTATAAAAGTGACAAAATAGGAACTGTCCCGACCAACAGTGAGGGTAGGAGCAGGACCCCATACATCAGAATGAATAAGATCAAACGGGCGAGAGGAGCCACGGCTTTGCTTCGGTGGGAAGGAGGAGCGATGATGTTTGCCAAGCTGACACGCATCACATTTGAGCGGAGAACTGGTAGGAGGTAAGTGGGGCAGAAGCTGGCGAAGAATCCGAGGAGGAGGATGTCCAAGGAGAAGATGCCATTGAAGGAGATCTGTGGAGGAGGAGTAGGCGGACAGAGCGGAAACATCGTCGAGGAAGTAGAGGCCGCCGCTCTCAGTCCCAGTAGTAATCGTCCGCTGGGTTCTCGGGTCCTGAAAAGAACAAGTAGTGGGAGTGAATAAGATGGAGCACTGAAGTTGCCGACATAAAGTAGTAACTGATAACAAATTACACGGGAACTTCGCGACATAGAGGGTGTCCTCCAAGCAAAGCGAGGGGGTGAGTTGAACCATGCCCGTCTCATGAACCGGGGACGGGGATCCATCCGCCACACGAACCGGGGGTAAGCGGTCATGTGTCTCAAGACGGGAGAAGCAATGAGGGTTGTCAGTCATATGATTTGTAGCACCGGAGTCAATCAGCCATTTACCTTGGGTAACGACGTGGGCACTACCTGACGTCGTGGCCACAGAGGCAGATGGCCGAGAAGAGGCGGAGGCCGAAGAAGGAGCATCACCGGAAGGGCAAAGATGAGGATGTTTCTGCCAGCAGCGGTCAACAGAGTGGCCGGTACGACCACAGTGAGAGCAGAGGAACCGGGATGAACCCCGTCCGCCGGAGTGGCCGCGGCCACTAGGTCCCCCCCTCTGAGCTTGATGAGCAAAGGAGTCCTGGGAAGGGGGGAGGCCAACAGAGGCCGCTGGAGCAGCGAAGTAACAGCGGCAATGCGAGCCGCAGTGGCATCCAAAGTAGGAGATTCCGCCTCACCCAAGATCTGTTGGCGGATCATATCATAAGAATCGGGAAGACGAAGAAGTTAACAAACAACCAGGAGTTCTTGGAAGTGTTTGTGCTGTTCGGCCAAGTCCGCGGAGAAGGGGCGATTCTGGAGGATTTCAGCACCAAGAGCCTGAACCTGCTGATAAGCCGCAGCAGGAGACATGGAAAGGCGGGCAAAGAGGTCTGCATAGAGAGTATAAATGCGGGACGTCTGGCCCCCCTTCGAATAGAGAGCAGCGAGGTGAAGCCAGGCGGCCTTGACCGTCTCATCATGGCGAATGACGGGAAGGCACTCATCAGAAAGGCTGTTGGCCAGCCAGGTGCGGACAAGAGCATCACTCGCATCTCAGTCATCAAACACAGGAGAGGTACGAGGAGGAGGGTCATCGATGAGGTGATGACGCTTGCGTTGAGAGCGAAGGAGAAAAGTGAAAGAAACGCTCCAATCGGGATAGTTGGAGCCAACAAGCTTAGAAAGGGTGCCAAGGTTGCCCGAAGGAGGAGGTGGATAAGGAGCTGCAGGAGTAGTGGTGAGACCGGAAGTAGTCATAGAACACAGCAAGAAACCGCAGCGGATAGAGAAGGAAGAAGCCGCGCGAACACAAGCGGCTAGAAAGCAGTCAAAGGCACAGCGGGGAACAGGTCACGCGGACTGAAAAGGCCGAGCGAACAGAAGAGAGAAGAGGAGGCAAGAAGCAGCGACTACAACAAGTCACAGGCCGGGCGAACAGAAACAGGCTGCAACAACTAGGAAGTCGGAGAGGCAAGAAAGAACCAGGAGCGCGGCGACAACGAAACAGGTCGCGGCGACGAATAGCAGCAGGAGAAGAGAACTAAGGAGAAGCAAGCCGCGCGAACAGGGCAGCGGACAGAAACAAGCCGCGCGAACAGGGCAGCGGACAGACGAGAAGGAAAGCCGCGAGACAGCTCGCGGAAAGCGGAAAACAAGCCGCGAGAATCAGAGAGCGCACACAATCAGGAGGAAACGACCGTGTCCTCTGATACCATGTAGAAAGTAGCGAATAAGAAAGAACAAACGGATAGACTTTTGAATAATTGAAATTTTATTATCCAAAAAAGATATTATTTACAAAGGTATGACCTCCTTTATATAGAATGGAGGAGATATGAGAGAGTATAAACAAACAATGTGGGACTAAACATTTACAGGGCAGAGCGGCTAGAAATAAAGGAGACCGCACAGGCCGCGCAGTTAGTCAGATGGGTTAACCGCACGGCGCCTCCAGCAGGATAAGAACAGGCCGCATTGAGAGTCCGATAGACCGCCCGGTCTCCAAGCACCAGAGGAGACCGCCAGACCGCTCGGTCAACAAACCGCCAGACCGCTCGGTCAACAAACCGCCAGACAAGACCGCAAGGTCGCCCAGTCTAATACTTCAACACTATAAATATGAGAGAGAAGAAACATCAATCAATAATGTAGAAATACCTGAAGTTTCATTCATGTGCTGCAATAACTGATGATCTTGAATACATTGGTTGGTCAAGAGACTCGGGATGACTAAATAAATGCAATCCAAAATACAAAGCAGTGTAGTGTCGTGCAAGAGTGGTCCCCTTAAAATTGCAACAGGTATATAATTATTATAACAAATGACAGAGGCATGTGTGGTTGCAAGTAATTAATTTAAGGAAAATAAATATTAATTCTAATTTGACAGAGGCGCCATAATTTTAAGCACAAGCAGCATAAGTTCTGCAAATCGCACAACGTATGCACTAATAGCACAATGAAAGCAAAATCCACCACAATATGAGTACAAGAATAAATAAGAATAAAGAAAAGACTGTTACCACAATTCACACATGTAGGCGGTGGCGGTGGCGGGCAATCAAGCTCACGACAATGACGGGGTTGGACGAACTGGAGTGGATCAGCGACAGATGGAGTTTAGGGATGTTGGAATTAGGGCTCCAGCAGTTGTGTGGGGAAAAGGTGGTTGGCGGGTGGAAGGTGACGGGCAGCATAGTGGTGGTGGGCATAGGTGGTGGTGAATGGGTTAGATGGAAGTGGAAGCCACTCATCTAGGTGGGGATGTAGGCTGGGGTGGATGAAGTAGAGGGCGGAGAATGACTTACTAGACTGAACTGGGAGGAATGTCGAAATGGGGGTGGGGGCGGCTGGACGGGGAAGGAATGGGAAAGCCGGATCTAGGGTTCCGGCGGTGAAGGACTGGCGTAGGGAGGCAGAGAGGGCTCGGAGGAGTGGGGGGCGGGCGGAGAAGACAAGGAGGGCACTGGGAAGAAGGAAGCAGGAAGGAGGAGAGGAAGGGTGGAGGGGATTACCGGAGGCTGATGATGGAGGCGGAGGGGGAAGTTGTCGGCGTCGCACTGGGAGTAGCGGAGGAAGGAGGAGTCGCACCTCTTGACCGACGGGTTATAAAAGAAATCCAAACTCTCGATATCTCTCCACTCCAACCGACTGGTATATATATAATAACCCTAATGAGAACCGAGGCCCCCATATGAACCGGTGCATAGTAAAACTACCCCGATCAGACGACTCTTAATGTCTGGGCCGATCGGGGGCTAAATACAACTCGAAATAAAAAGTGCAACATATAAAACTGACTAAAAAAATGTATTCGGATGCGACCATGGACTCCGATCGTTCGTCCGGAGTGCGGATCACCGCCTCCTGCGTGTATACACGCGCGCCGGTCGTGACGTGCCGTCAAAGTGTTCACGGAAGCTAAGTCCAGGTAACATATGTGAACTAAGTTTGAATAGAGAAAATCTATCAAAAACAAATACAAGATAATTCTAATACCACAAAACAAATATATAAGACATCAAATGCTATAAAAGAGCACCGTTACAGTAACTTATTCTAAAAGAAACAGCTTGGACACTAATTATTAAACATTAAGAAGTGGTTGTGTTTGTAATTTAGAAGAATACCTTCTTGCATTAAATTACTTTCACATTTGAGTTTGTAATACTTTCTTGCACTAAATTAATTTCACATTTGAGTTTGTTCTTGTTTGTCACCAGCTTGGCTCACAGAGGCATTCAGCTTCGTTTTAGCATAGCTAATTCTAGTTGTTGCTGGAGTGGTAGAGCCGAAGCCCATCTGGCATTTCTCCTGATTTAGACAGACAAAGGCAAATGAGAAGAAACATGGCCAGCTTATGCAACAAGAGGCAAAGACAGTTGATGCTGACTTCTTACAAGAAGTGACATGCTTTTTTATAGAAGCGAGCTTTTTATTACATCTTCCCCACCTTTCTCAGTCTTTACTTTCACTTTATTAACTATTGATTTGCAATTTAATAGTTCTTGCAACTTGAGCCAGCAAATTTGCAGTAGAGGGTTGTCGGAAATAAGACATCAAAAGTATGAAGTAGCTATTGGATCGAGAGGTACCTGCAACAATCATCACATATATTCTATTCAAAACATAGCTTGATGAATGGCATTCCAAATTTAATCAAAATGTTAAAGGAAGAATTGTCCTGTAATATGTTGTAAGAACCACTGAAATCGCCGGTAAGTTGTAGTTTTCTTTTTTTGCATCTATCTTCTTCCCCTCAAGTTGTATAGCCTTATTGCATTCTTATGAAATTAAACAGTCTTGGACCTAAAAGGGAAAGTAGAACTTATATGTTTATGTACATCTATATGGGTGTAAAGAATGCTCAAATGGCCTTCGGCAAATAACAAAGTTGCATTTGAAAAAGAGTAGGAATGCAGAGAATAAAAAATTTAGGAATAGCAAGAATGCAGAGAATATAAAATTTGGGAATGTGATGTTTAGAGTTGAACATGATACTCTATGTGAATGCCGAGAATAAAAAAATTTGACCTATAAATTGAATTAAGATTTGGGAATTGCAGGAATGTTTGGGATTGAATAATTGTGTGTCATCAAATAGCCAAAGTTGATTGCACAAAGGAAAAAAACATAAATATTGACACTCTAAATTTATGAAAATAAAATAGCATAAAAATAGTGGTGGAAAAATCAGACCTTGGCATTGTCGAAATAGAGGGCGAAGTCCATTCCTGCATGTTCTAGATAGTATGCCTCTTCTCCATTTTCTTGCAAAAATATACCTGAACGCTTAAACCCAATCTTATTGTTGGAATTATCGGGTCAATATCAGTCTATATTGGAATAAAACTGTTCTTAAAGTTCCTTTTCTTAGTGTATTCATTAACTTATAAACCCTTCTAAGAGCTCAATTCATTTATTAAAGTTATAAAAACTTCTTATAAAAATGTGGAATTTATTAAATTTAGTATTGTATAAAAACTCCTAGAATATTTGGGAAAAACCAAAAATCTTTATTAATCATTTTTTCCATTTTTAAATACAAGTATGAGTACACTTATATAGGAAGAGAAAGAGAGAGACAAAACTCCATTCAAGATGTGGGACTAATACATAAGGAGAAAGAGGGCATTTGATGGGGCTTTCTTTGGGCATGTACAGGATTTTCTTCTAACACTCCCCCACAAGTTGGAGCGTACAAGTCGTAAGCACCTAGCTTGGATAAGAGCTGATGAAATAGAAGACGAGGTAGGGCTTTTATGAGAAGATCATAAACTTGATCAGTAGCCAGAACATGTTTCAACTTCAGCTTCAACTTCAGCTTCTTCATTTGAACTTTTCCTGAATGAAGTGATAGTCAACATCAATGTTTTTTGTTCGTTCATGAAAAACCAGATTCTTAGTTGTGTATAGCCCCTTGGCTGTCGTAGAGTAAGGTAGATGGTGAGAAAAGTTTGACTCGCAGATCACCTAGGAAACTTTCTAGCCATGTGAGCTCAATTACAACAGATGTCATCGAACGGTACTTGGCTTCAGCCGAAGGGAAAGCAACCATAGATTGTTTCTTATTGTGCTAGATAACAAGGTGACCTTCGAAGTATCTACAAAATCTGTTGGTGGAATGTCGATCATCCAGGGAGCCAGCATAATCGGCATCCGAATGCACAACCAACATTGGAGTAGAAGAGGAGGAGGTTTTGTATACCAACCCTTGACCAGGAGTTGTTTTCAAATATCTTAGGATGCGTTCAACAACCTGCATGTGAGACATCCGAGGAGAATGGATAAATCGGTTGGCAACCCCAACAACAAGAAGATGTCAGGTCTTGTGACTGTAAGATAAATTAGTTTTCCAATAAGACGACAATAGTATTCAAAATTTGGAAAAAGAAGATTGGTGTCAGAGGAATGGGCACAAAGCTTGTGATTGACATCCATAGGAGTATCAATCGACTTGCATCCCGGTAGCTAGCATCCTGAAGAAGGTCGAGACAGTACTTCCGTTGAGATAAGACAAGACCATCAGGACATTTTGCGATCTCTAGGCCAAGGAAGTACCAAAGATTCCTCAGATCTTTTGTTTGAAAAACAGAATTCAGGTGTTGCTTGATCATTTGTATTCCCTTTGAATCATCTCCCGTGATTCGGATGTCATCAACATAAACTAAAAGGAGAATAGTGTCTGTTGTTTGATGTCGAGTAAGAGAGAAATCTGTCGAGCTCCGAGTAAATCTAACTTTGTAGACAACCCTACTGAATTTGTCGAACCATGCCCGGGGAGATTGTTTGGAACCATAAATCGACCTCTTGAGGTGACAAACTCAAGACTCCCCCATAGTCTCAATCCCGAGAGGTTGTTGCATGTATACAGTTTCTCGGAGGTTGTCATTGATAAAAGCATTCTTGATATCCAGTTGATGTAAGAGCCATTGTCGATGGACAACCAAGGAGAGGACATGAACCGTGTTGAGCTGGTCCACCAGAGAGAAAGTTTCCTCATAATCGAGACTTTGTTGTTGAGTAAACCCATGAGCCACAAGACGGGCCTTGAGACGGTCAATTATTCCATCAGGAGCATGCTCAATCACAAAGACTCATTGACATACAACACAACTCTATCCGAGAGGAAGAGAAACCAGATCTCATGTTTGATTAGCCTAGAGGGCCGTATTTCTTCTTCTATGGCCGCCCACCAGACCAAAAGTTGGAGAGGTTCCTGTACAGAGTTAGGTACAGAGACAGAGGATAATGAAGTAGCAAAGCGTTGAAGCATTGGGGACAGGCGATGTAAGGATACATAATTCGTCATGAGATGAGTTGTGAACACAAGAGTTCGAATCAACAGGTTACATGGTTCCAGAGGTTGAAGACGACTGCGTTGTGGCGACGGAGCTAGGAGGATGACGAGTATAGACATGAAGAAGAGGTGACTTGTGCAGACCAGGAGCCAAGTTTGGAAGTTGTGGTAGAGGAGATGTAACTGGGATGACAGGTCGTGGTAATAATGGTGGTGGAAGGGGGGTTGGAGTAGAGCAAAAGGGTTGTTCTTCCAGAAAGGTAACATTAGAGAGACAATCACCTTAAGGGTGGTGGGAGAGTAGCACACATACCCTTTCTGAATACGAGAATAACCAATGAAGATATGTTTGGTTGCACGAGGAGCGAACTTGTCAATGTAAGGGCCAAGCATATGAACATAACAAGTACAACCAAATATCTGAGGCGTAAGAGGGAAGGGAAGTGTGGAGGAAAAGAAAAGACTAAATTGAGTGACATAGTTGAGAACGGAGGAAGGTAAACGATTGATGAGAAAACATGCCATGGAAACACCAATGTGCTAATAAGCCTTGGGTACCTGTATTTGGAACATGAAGGAGAGAGCAACATCAAGAAGATGTCTATTTTTACACTCAGCCACACCATTCTATTTGGGAGTATAAGCACACGAAATCTGATGAATGATCCCAAACTTAGAGCATATATTATCAAACACATGACTAGTGTATATACGAGCATTATCCGTTCAAATTGTTTTAATTGTGTAGGAAAACTGTGTGCGAGTCTCAAGAATAAAAGCTCAGAACACACATGTAATCTCGAAGCGGTCACGAAGTAAATATAACTATATCATACGAGAATAATCATCAATAAAAGTTATAAAATAGCGATAACCATATAGACTAGCTATTTTGCATGGACCTCAAACATCAGAATGTATTAAATAAAAAGAAGCAGCGCTCCGAGTACAATGAGGAAAATATGAACGATATTGTTTTCCCAAAATACATCAATCACAAGTAAATTGTGGAAGAGGAACATCAATAAGAGTATTCTTGAGTACTTTAAGTGAAGCATGTCCAAGACACTGATGTCAGTCTGCCGAGGAGATGGAGGAGAAAATCACAGGAGAGACATCAAGAAGGTGGAGCCCGTTGTACAGTCGTCCTTTACCAATGATACTTTGCGTCTGTCGATCCTGCATCATAAAAGAAGAAGTTGTGAATGTGACAGAGCAATCAAGATTGGCAGTGAGGCAACTAACATAAAGTAAATTAAATGAAGAGCCCGAGAGAAGACGGGTCGAGCGAAGAGAAAAAGATTTGAGAGGGATATCAGCAGAGCCGAAGACAGAAGAGGTGTCACCATTGGCTACTGTGATAAACTTGGGATGCGGAGAGTCCAAGTACTGAGGTGGTTTCAGCGAAGTGATATGGTAAGTAGCACCTGAGTCCACTATCCATTATGGACTAGTAGAGATACAAGTGATACCTTCATTGAAAAGGGAGGTAACAGAGGCAGGCAGGCGGTTGAGTAATCCTTGAAGTTGCTGGAGCTAGAGGCACACTTCATCGAGATCAGCACATGTGGCAGAAGAGATGTCAGCAGCAATAGAGGCAGTAGGACGTGGAGGCAGACCATGTTTGTGGTAACAAGTTGCCTCAAGATGACCATCATTACCGCAGTAGGTACACTTAGGCCTCAGTCGGCTACCACGGACCCCGTCTGTGGGAGCCGGAGCGACCTCCCCAGGTAAATGGAGGAGGGAGGGTTGGAGCAGTAGACTGCTGAAGGAGAGCTAGTGAGGGAATGCTGACAACGTCAGGAGGGGGTGTAACCTTTAACAACATGGAGCAAACATCAGAGGAGGGAATCGTAGAGGAAGAGAGTATCTGAGCCGTAACACTGTGAAGATGATGTGGAAAGCGAGTCATCAACATGGCAATACTAATAGCTTCCTTTTGAGCGCGCTGAGCAGCCAGTAGTAGGAGGTTGATGCTGAATCCAAGCTTCACCAAAGTCTTAGAGCGCGTAGCAAAGGATGTTAAGTCAGCAGCACCGCCCGAGTCAAGGTTTTGAAGATCAGTGATGATGTCAAATAAGTGTTGGAGACTGTCCTTGTCGGAGTAAAGAGAATGGAGCTCATCCCACATATATTGGTTGTGTCATCATGTGGAGGTTAGATCCGATGTGTAAGAGCGGATCCGGGTAAAAACGGTAATAGGGGAAGAGGCAAACACTGGAACGAGGGCTGAAATTCTCATATCTAACAGGATTTAGAGAATAGAGGTTAATTGGTAGTGGATCCACAGAGGGGAGATAAGAGGGGTGGTCGGCTAGGGCTTAGAGGCCCTTGGGCTGGCCGGTTTTGGGAAGGGGGAGCGGCGGTGCGCTGGGGTGAGGGAAAGGAGGCCGGCAGCCTGGACTGGAGGGGGGGGGGGCGGCGGAACAGAGGAAGGAGAGGGAGCGGCTAGGCGGCGGTACAGGAGATTGGGGCGGGGGGGCTGCTGGAATACTGCAGGTCGGCGGTGGTAAAGGAGGATTTTGGATGAATTCTGGCGGCTGGAGGTGGAGTATGAGGGGTGGAAAACGAAGGTTAAGGTAGGGATTACCTTGGGGAGGAGTTTGGACGCCTAGGAGTCGTCACCTAGGGTTCCACGGCGTCGACACCATGGAGGGATCGCTGGAATCCGGGATTAGAGTTCTCCAAATTCTGCAATGATCTCAATTCAGCCCCCTACCACTCTTATTTATAATTAAAGAAACATCAGGGCATCTCATTCGACGGCTATGATTGGTCGGCGGGAGATGTCTCAAAATACATAAAATAAAAGTTCAAAAAACAAAGTAATATAAGATTTTGATTCGTGGGGACGCTCCGGACGCAATCGCAGATTCCGACCGTCGATCCGAGCACGTCATATATGGAAAGTTGTCAAATCAGCCCCAAACGGGCCCAAAGCGCGTCCTCATCTCTGCTCCGCATCACATAGTTTAACCATGAAGTACTTAGCAATGGCTCTCTGTAAATATCTAGTAATTACCTGACACCTTAGTATAATCACTCCCGAGAAGCAATGCTGCATGAATTAATTTATCCATGCTAAGTCAAAACTTATTCTCAATATCCTGATGCAACAAAGAAGATAATTAAAAATGTCTCATAACACATGCCATGTAAATATTTGTTAAAACGTTAATACTTAACTTTACAGAAAATGACAGTATCTTTAAAAGAACGTAAAGAAAATATTAGAATGTGTGATGTGCTGGATTACAATAAGCAATTACTGATATTAACAAAAAATTGTTTGAATGCAGTTTTAAAAACCTGATTTTAGTGGAAGTTTTATTCAGTAAATGTGCTTAAAAAATTAATCAAGAAACAATATTAGAAAATAATTCTAAAGTGTTTCGAATGAAATAATCTAAAAGTGACCATTGTTAAAGTACATTGAATCGCGAGGAAGTATGGACCATGAATTTTTGATACCATCGCAGTGCAGTAGGACATCAAAAATCCAGTCAAAAGAACAAATATAATGGAAATAATATAAAAATATAAGCAATCAAAATCTGAGAAAATAAAAATAGGGAAAGATGAAAAGATTACAATTGAGAGAGGTGGGATACTGTGGAAAACAGAGTGAATCTGAAAGCCTCCCAATGCTGAGATATGGGGGCGAATTAAGGATTGGACAGAAGGGACATGGAGGCCATTCGGTGCTGGGATTCTATCCAAATATCTTCCTTTGTTTAAGGCTTTCTATCATCCAAACTCCAAAGACATACATATTTGAGTAGATTTGATTTTAGTTCACAACCAATGGATGTAATATCATTTACAGTTTGATAATTTTGATATTTGCAAAGGAGCAATTATTAATTTTAGTGTCCAGTTCTTCGGACTGTGAAAGTTGAATGTGAAATTAATTAAATTAAAAAGAAAATATCATATGATTTTAAAATAAAAAGCTTGGAGTTTGACCCAAAATCATATTCTCTCTTCGAGATCGCCGTCGGCCGCCAGCGTCGGAAGGGGAGAAGGTTGGGCTTTCGCAGATCTAATCATCTAATAAGCTATAATTACTCCTATTCTAAGCTAGAAAGTGAAACAAAACATTCTTTATTCATTTCTGCCTAAAGTATTGCAGTGGATGTCAATTTATAGAGCCTGATTACAATAGCAAATGCTATTATAAGCTTGCCACGTGGTGGCTATACAACTGTTACATTTCTGCCCTTCACATAGAAACGGCGACCTCGTCGTTTGATTCCACTAGGATCAAAGACAGAAATGACGAGCGAAATGCATATGAGAACAAAGTCCCCGTCATGAAATTTTTTTATTGGTGGCTCCACTTGTGCAAAATGTATCGAAACGGTACATCCTCCTGGATCGAAGACATGAATTGTTCAAGTTGATACATGGTTGCGGAAACAAGTGTCATCATGTGGCTGACCAACTTGAGTATGGTGAGTAGAAGCGCCCTTTATGTTTTGGATTTTCTTGAGACCCAATAAAAGCTTTGAAGCAGCATCTTCAAGAACTACATTCTTTATCTCCTTGAAACTCGGAGAAGGCTTCGAATAAACATTTGAAAGCCTCGTATTGCAAGTTACGATGGAAATCAGTACTAGATCGTCTCCATGGGAGCTGATCAATGTGGAGTTGAATACCTTGATGTATTTTGAGCATTGGTTCTTGTAAACGATCAAAATATTGATTGGTTTCCATTTGTAATGAACTAAGCTGTGTAGCGAGTTCATGCAAATGGATGGTGAAATCAGAATCGGCCATTGAAAGGTGGATGGATTGATCTTTCATCTTCATTTCCATTTCGAAGGAGAAATCGACGGGTCTTTCATCAATGTTTCCATCCTGATGGTCTACCACATCTGGAAACACATGAAGCATCGGTGATGCAGTTCTATGGCTCTCTGAAGCTCTATCCGTGGGGCTGGTTGCAGATAAAAAAGTAGGTTGTCAAAAACTCAGGCCCAAGTATGTTGAAGGAAAATGTGGGAGATTATTCAAATTTCCCAGAGGTGGTGATCCATATTGGAAAGAACCTAGAGTGGAAACAACATCATATGTGCTCAGAGCGATAGTGGTGCCAAATGAGCTTGAAGCAACGGTGGCGCCATATGAATCTGGAGCAAGGGGGCGGCATATCTGTGGAACAACAGTGACATCGTGTAAGATTGTAGCGACGGTGGCGCCGTATTAGCTAGGAGTGAAAGTGGCGCCGCATGAGCTTGGAGCGATGGTGGCGCCGTTTGAGCTAGTAGCGGTGGTGGCGCCATATGAACTTTGATCAACGGGGGCTCCATATGAATTTAGAGTGTCAGTGCCAAAGAACTGGAATGGGGGCGCTTATAAACTTGGGGCGGCGACATGTGGCCAAGAAATTCCTGGAATAGAGGATGGTAGTCCATGAGTATTTGTTGGTGGAGTTCCAAAGATTTGTGGGTGTGCAGCCTAGTGTGCAGCCCACGGTGTAGTAGACGACTGGTCAAAAATAGGTCCATACATACTGAAGTAGTTGGAGGCGTCTTCCACTTAAAAAATACTCCCAAAGTTTTAACTGCACCACTGATTGTCAAATCAAATATAAAGGTGAGGCAAGACGGTGCGTAGGGTTTGCGCGTCTGACGAGTATTTCTAGATAACCCTAAATGAATGCAATGAAGAATTAAATTTTGAGCGGGCGTTACACGAACTTTAATAAATGGAGCAACTTAGGTTTTTGAAAAGCACAAAGACTATTTGTTTAAAAAAATGAATTTTCTTGAATTAATGGTTCAATTCTAAATTCGAGAAAAGAAGTTCGCACTTTCGTTCTGTTTCCCTTGTCGTAGCAAAACGTGAATCGTGAACTTCAAATATGTTTCCATTTGAAATTTTCGACGTTGCGTTCGATGACAAAATTCGGGCGAAAACTCGGCTATAAATCTAAAATCCTAAGAGAAAATGTAGACACGAGCAAATGAAGGGATAGAAGCAAGTTACCCACGAAAAGAGACGTCTTTACGCAATCGAAATCAACGGCAATCCCGCGAGGAATTTCCTCGTCACCTTTGATCTCCCGCTCTGAGGTCGGCCGCTATCGCACACGGGCACCACAAAATAAATTCACTCTCTATCTCACATGGTAGTGGTTCTACGGAATCTCAAACACTCAATAATGTAAAGAAGACACAAACTAAACAACCTAAGTTCACTCACTCTCATGCACAAGAGTGACTCCACAAAATCTCTAAACACATGAGATAAATTTCACTCTTATTCACACAAAGTGGCTCCATGTAATCTCTAAGCAAACTAGAGAAGTTAATTCCTCACAAGGAAGCAACCCTCAATCCTAATCACAGAAGCAATCAAAACTTCAATACTAACACCTACAACTAAATCCCTCTCACAGGGAATACAAACGCTGTCAGCACTGTAACGTCAAAGTCCTAAATTCTACAGTAGCATTTAAATTTCACTGACTACTCACAATCTCGCGGTAGCACTCCATCTGGAAAAAAGAAACGCAAGCAACAACACTTTCACTCAATACATTCAATGTTCATCAATCGCCTAACTCTGACACTACTGTTCATCTTCCCTAACACTGGAAGGTTAACAGCAAGAACACATCTATTCTCATTCTCTAATACAATACTCACACGGGAGCAAACATAGTAGCAATTCTTCTTCAATATTCATCACCAAAAATCAAAGCATACAGACAACCCTTTTTTATAGGGTTCAAAAAAACCAAACCGAAAGCAAAACAAAAACTAAAAATAAAACAGGGAACCAACCAAGGCAGAAGCTTTGGCGGAGCGGGATTGACGCATCAACGTGGCCATTTGCTGAAGTCGTGGCCGCTCAATGTTGTTTAGTGGGCGCGCGACTTCAGGAGCGGCGGGATCGTGAACAGACCACATCCAGGAGCTTTCTTCTGGTGCAGTGCTGAAATCAGACGAACAGTGGCTTGATGCCCTAGCGCCTGCAGCTTGGATTAGGAGAAAGGGGAAAACAGGGCCAGCTCCATTAATGCTTCATGGACCGTCTGCTTCATCATTCGGGAGAAATAAAACTTTTTTGAAGGTTTTAACACATTAAATGTTATATATATATACATATATATATGTTTAATAGGACTTATATATATATATATACACATATGTTCACACATTTTTCAAAGTACAAAAAATGCAAATGACAAAGTGCACACACACAAAAAATGACACAAATATGTTCAAATGCAGTAAAATGTGGTATAAAAGGATAAACACAATATTTTCCTCATAAATGAGTCGCTACAATAAAAATGAGTTTCTTCCGTAAGTACTACAAAAACTTATTTTGCTATAAATTTGAGAGAGAGAAAACATCAATCAATAACGTAGAAATACCTGAAGTTTCATTCATGTGCTGCAATAACTAATGATCTTGAATCTGGATGGTTAATGGTCTTGATTCCGGATGATGGACAAATTATCTGTACAAGCTTGCAATCCCAAGGATCTTGAGCCGGAAACTCGAGGTGGATGCTAAAGAAAACTAAGATAAATGCAGATCATAGTCAGAAACCTTGATGAGGAAATGTATATTCTCCATTCTATCCCATCCAAATGGACATTATTAGGACATCAAGAAGTCCAATAGCTTCAATTCCAGATTGCGGAAATCAATGGTTTCTTTTCCTGACATGTGAAAGGCAAGATGTAAATGGGGGAGACAAACTCTTCACGGAAGCCAAGTCCGAGTAACATGTGTGAACTAAGTTTGAATGGAGAAATAAGCCAAAACTTATAAAAGATAATTCTACTACCATAAAAAATATATATAAGACATCAAGTCCTATAAAAGAACACTGTTACAGTAACTTATTCTAAAAGATACAGATTGGACCCTAACTATTAAACATTAATAAGTGGTTGTGTCTGTAATTTAGATGTATACTTTATTGCATTAAATTACTTTCACATTTGAGTCGGTAATACCTTCTTGCACTAAATTACTTTCACATTTGAGTATGTTCTTATTTGTCACCAATACGGCTCATAGAGGCGTTCAACTTCAATTCAGCATAGCTAATTCTAGTTGCTGCTGGAGTGGCAGAGCGGAAGCCCATCTGGCATTTCTCCTGATTTAGATAGACAAAGGCAAGAGAGAAGAAACATGGTTAGCTTATGCTACAAGAGACAAACACACATGATGCCAACTTCTTGACGAAGTAATGATTTAAGCATACGTGAAAGAGATTAGCTTTTTTATAGAAGCAAACTTTTTGATTACATCTTCCTCACCTTTCTCAGTCTTTACCTTCACTTATTAACTATTGATTTGCAATTTAATAGTTCTTGCAACTTGAGCAAGCATATGGGCAGCAAGAGGGTCGTCGGAAATAAGGCATCAAAAGTATGGAGCAGATATTGGATCAAGAGGTGCCTGCAATAATCATCACATATATTCTATTCAAGACATAGCTTGATGAACGACATTCCAAATTTAATCAAAATGTTAAAGGAGGGATTGTCCTGTAATATGTTGCAAGAACCACTGAAATCGCCAGTAAGTTGTAGTTTTTTTTTGCATCATCTTCCCCTCAAGCCATACAACCTTATTGCATTCATACGGAATTAAACAGACTTGAGCCTAAAAGGGAAAGTAGAACTTATATGTTTGTGTACATCTATATGCGTGTATAAAATGCACAAATGGCCTTTGGCAAATAACAAAGTTGCTGAGGAAATGAATTAAGCATACTTCCTTACATTAGAGGCTCCTATATATATATACGAGTCGCAGGCACGGGCCTCCGACCCGATTGCCACGCGCCACAGTACCTGGCCAACGACGGCGGGCTTCGCCCACCCCCTGCCGGGCTTCGTCTGTCCTATTTATTTTAATTTTTGGATTTTTTTGATATAAATTTTAAATTTTTTTAATGTTTATATATTATTTAAATTTTGGTTTTTTATTTGATTTTTGTAATTTGTTTTTTAAAAAGGGCGGTCTGCTCCGTACGGGCAAGGGGATTTGAGGTTCAAGATGGTCTCAAAAAGAAAAGTGATCAACATGAAAGTTGTAGATCTCGGCGAGACAAACAACTTTCATGTTGATCACCGTTTGATTTGAACCCGTCTTGGACCTCGATTTGGGCACCGAAATTGGGGGCGGCGGAACGGTTTACTGTAGCAGTTCCGCCGTCTCCAATTTCGGGGCCCAAATCGAGATCCAAATCGGCTCCAAATCAAAATGTGATCAACATGAAAGTTGTTCGTCTCGCCGCGATCTACAACTTTCATGTTGATCACCTTTCGTTTTGAGACCATCTTGACCTTCAAATTCGCTTGCCCGTACGCATGTACCTTAGTATATTATAATATAAAATGAAGCTTTATAGTCCCACACCGCCCGTTCTAATGTTAAACCATATGTTTATAAGAAATATGCAGTATAACACCTTTGAATTGTCTTTTGTGACCAAATTTGATTTCTCTAGTGCTGAGTTGGGCCGGCCAGAGTGGGCCTTTTTGAGTGTGCTGTCGTTCCAGTGTCCGTCCGTCCTGCTTTACAATTAGTCTTTCATTATTTTTAGAAATATATAGGAGCAAAAATGTAATTTTATATACTCTAGTTAGTGGGTTTAGGAGACCTATTAAAATGTGGAGAGATGATGGAGTATGATTGAGCTTGATCGGACGACAGCAGAATTATAAAACCATAATCAGATGGCTATTGTAATTTCGAACTCATGAGTTTATACTTTCTTTATAGTGGTAAAGATATATATATATACTAGTGCCCGACACGGAGCTCCACCCCTATGGCCACGCGCCACAGTACCCGGCCCGTGACGGTGGGTTTCGCCCGCACCTGGCTGCACCCGCCTCGCGGCGGGCTGCGCCCCCGACACGGGGCTCCACCCCTATGACTACGCGTCACAGTATCAGGCCTGTGACGGCGGGCTTCGGCAGCACCTGGCTGCGCCCGCCCCGCGGCGGGTTGCGCCCTTGGAGGAGGGCACAACTTATATTTTAAAAAATATAATATTAAAAAATAGTAATATTAAAAATATATTTTTAAAAAGCTGTGATTGCATAACTTAAAAAAATATAATATTTTTAAAAGTAATAATATTTTTAATAATATTTTTAATAAATGTTATAAAAAAATATAACATTAAAAAAATATTATAAAAAAATGTTATAAAAAATATAACATTAAAAAAATATAATAAAATATTAATTCCAGGTAGGATTTAGTCTCACACCGCCCTCACGTGTTTGTTATGCGGGTATATATATTTTTGCAGCCTTTTAAAATCAAGTTGTTTTGATGGCGGGCCTGGGACTCCACGGGTTTTCTGCTAGTCTTGATGTCCGCTCAGCGGGTTTGCTTGGCGGGCGAGTCTGTGCTGCCCTATTTTTGTTAACGGGCTTGCATTTATAGGATTTTTGCCTTGATTTTGAACTGGGCTGATAGGTTATAGGGTGCCCAAGAAAATATGTTGATTTGAGAGGCCCTATATAGGTTTAAGAGACCTAAGAAAAAATATGAACGGTCCCGATTCGTTGTTGTGATTAACGGCTGCAATCAAATGTTTGGTTTATATTCAACGATCGCGATCTGATTTCGATACTTCTTTATAATAGATAAATATATATATATATATATATATATATATATATATATATATATATATATATATATATATATATATATATATATATATATATATATATATATATATGCATATCTATGTGTATATATAGATGTATATGTATATATAGATGTAGATGTATATGCATATGTGTGTGTGTGTATATATATATACACACACGTATGTATATATATGCATATCTATGTGTATATATAGATGTATATGTATATATAGATGTATATGTATATATAGATGTATATGTATATATATATATATATATGTATATATATATATATATATATATATATATATATATATATATATATATATATATATATATATATATATATATATATATGGATGTACATGGCGATAAAAAAAACAACAATATAAAACTCCAAATTCTAAAATATTCCAACACCCCCGCTCAAGTTGAGCGTGTAATGTCTGTCATACTTAACTTGTTCAGTATTCTATCAAATGAGTTCTGACTTAACTCTTTGGTGAGCACATCTGCAAGTTGCTGATTTGATAGGACAAATAGGGTGGTCACAATCCTCATAACAATATTTTTCTTGATGAAGTGTTTGTCGATCTGCACGTGCTTGGTGTGATCACATTGCACCGGATTGTGGGCAATGTTGATCACAGATTTATTATCGCAATAGATCCTAATTAGACCGTCACACTTCACGCCAAGGTCCTTCATGATCGTCTGGATTCACAACCCTTCGCATAATCCTTGTTCCATAGCACGGAATTCTGCCTCTATGATGGATCTAGCTGCAACATGTTTCTTGCTTCTCTAGGTTGCCAAATTACCCCCAACAAGGGAACAATTCCCTGAACTTAACCTCCGATCATCAACTGATCATGCATATTCCGCATCCGTATAAACCTATATAGTCAATGCCTCATTAGGTGAGAACAAAATTTCATTATCAGGAGTGGATTTGAGGTACCTCAGAACCCTATGAGCAGTATCCAGGTGATGTGATCTAGGAGAATGCATATACTGACTAAGGACTCCCACAACATAGGATATGTCAAGTCTAGTGTGAAAGAGAAAGATAAGCTTCCCCACCAAACGTTGGAAGTCGGGAACGTCATCGACGACTTCTCCTCCATCTCTTCCAAGTTTGTGATTGACCTCAATTAGGGTATCAGCTGGCCTACACCCGAGCATTTCAGTCGTCTCAAACAAGTATAGAACATACTTCCTTTGAGATATAAAAATCCCATGCTTGGATCTAGCCGCCTCGATGCCCAAAAAATACTTGAGGGGGCCAAGATCCTTCACTTCAAATTCCTAAGACAATCTGGATTTCAAAAGTTCAATCGCTTCGGTATCATCACCGGTTATTACTATATCATCCACATAGATAATGAGAGCAGCCACCTTACCCTCACTCTGTTTCACAAACAAGGTGCGATCAGCATTGCTCTGTTTGTACCCAAAAGAGATCATAGCCTGGTGAAATCTCCTGAATCACGCACGTGGAGATTGCTTCAAGCTATACAGAGCTTTCTTCAACCTGCAAACTTTTCCTGCCGATCCTTCTTGGCTAACACCATGAGGTAAGGACATGTAGAATCCCTCCTCAAGGTCACCATGGTGAAATGCGTTCTTCACATCCAACGAAAGAAGACTCCACCATTTACACATGACACATGAAAGCAAGATCCTGATGGAGTTCATTTTGGCTACTGGTGCAAATGTCTCCTGATAATCAATGCTCGTTGTCTGCGTATATCCTCTCGCCACTAACCTGGTTTGTATCGTTCCACAAGCCCTTGGGAGTTTTGCTTCACAGAGAAAACCCACATGCATCCCACAACAGCTTTCCACTTAGGGAGTTGGACCAGCTCCCAAGTATAGTTCTTGTCAAGGGCTCCCATTTCTTCCAGCATGGCTACCTTCCACTCACTATGCTCAAGTGCTTCCTGACAAGACTGAGGAATAGAAATGGAGGTCAGGGAGGTGACAAATGCTCCATGTGAAGGAGACAAAGAGTCATAAGTCACAAAGTGGGAAATAGGATGTAGAGTAGAAGAAGAGCTACCTTTGTTAATACCTGACGTTGGATCGAAAGATGGTACAGGTTGAATAGAAAGAGCCTGAGTTTTCGTGCCCCTTCTACATCAAGTGTAGACCTGCAAAATAGGAGGAGGCACCAGAGGAACGAGAGTAGTAACCATAGGAGATGACGGTGGGGTGACCGGAATGGGAGGTGGAACCATAGATAGAGGAATAGGTAGAGGAACAGAAGGAGGGGAACTCACTTATATAGCTGTGCTCTCCCCCTGAAGAGAGTTTCAATAATAAGCTTCAGATTCCCGGAAGGTGACATCCATGGTAACAAATACCCACTTGGTAACTAGGTGGAAGCACTGATAGCCTTTTTGGGTAGGAGAGTAGCCAATAAACACACACTTCAGGGCGCGTGGATCAAGTTTGGTCTTAGGTTTGGTGTGGGCAAAGTAGACACATCCAAAGACATGGAGAGTGAGAGTGGTAGGACGGGCCCCTAGAGTGGTGAGAGGGGTCTGAAACCCGAGGACCCGTGTAGGGAGACGAATGATGAGGTAGGCCGCAATGAGAACAACATCACCCCAGTAATACTTCGGGAGAGGCATCCGAAAGAGAAGACACCTAGCAACCTCAAGGAGGTGTCGATTCTTACGCTCAGCCACCTCATTCTAAGCTGGGGTGTACATGCAAGAGGTTTGATGAATGATACCTAGGTCACTTAGGTATTTGTCAAGACGTGCGTCAATATATTCACGACCATTGTCACTACGTAATATTTTAACGAGATTATCGTATTGAATTGTGATCATCATGTGAAAATGCTGAAAAATAGAGAACACCTCACATTTATGTTTCATTAAGTAAACACAGGTACAACGAGAGTAATAATCAATGAAAGAAACAAACCAAAAGCAACCAAAAATAGAAACAGCAGGACTAGGACGCCAAACATCAGTATGAATAACAACAAATGGAACAGAGCTGCGGGGGGGGGGGGGGGGCATTAGAGGAGGAGTACTACGATGATGTTTAGTCAGCTCACACACATCATAATGAAAAACATTAAACAAAGTCGAAAACGTAGCAGACAACAACATCTTCATAATAGTGACAGGAGGATGTCCTGCCGACAATGCCAGGAATCCAACTCAGAGGGATGAGCAGCAAAAAGAATGAAGGGAGGTCGAACGATGTTGGACAAAGTATAAGCAGAGGGATCAAACACATAGAGCTCATTGCACGGTCTACCAAAGCCAATCACCGTCCTCGACTTCAGGTCTTGAAAAACACAAGAGGTAGGAAAAAAGGTCACTGAGCAATTCATAGAGTTTGTCAGGTGACTAATAGAGAGGAGAATGCGGGTGAAAACAGGAACATGAAGAACAAAGGATAGGGTAAGAGAAGAGCATGGAATGGATCCTTTCCCAGCGATTGGAGATAGCGATCCATCAGCAATGCTCACTTTGTCCCTACCCGACAGAGGTGTGTAAGACACAAAACATGTGGCTGATCCGGACATGTGGTCCATAGCCCCAGAATCAATGATCCACTGAGAGGAGAGGTGTGAAGAAGCTGAGTGAGAACCTACAAGTCCCTAATGAGCATAGGAAGAGGAGGCAGAATCAGACAACTCCACTGGAGGTCCAAGCATCATCCGGCGGAACGCCATATTTTCTTCAGCCGAAAGAGTCGGGGGGTGTAATGGAATCCAGAGACTGAGGTGTAGTACAGTCCTCCCAAGCATCTGACAAGTGGGCTGATCTGGGCAGAGGAGGCCTGTGTTGGGAGCGACCACCACCCCGACCACCACGAGAGGTAGGGCTGCCTCAAGGAGGAAAACCATGAAGCTTGAAGCGGGTATCTTTAGTATGGCAGTCCTTCCTACAATAATCACAAACTAGGTGATCTTTCTCCATTGTCCACAATCTAGTGTCACGAGCAGGATGAGCCCCAGGCTGAGAAAGAGAGACAAGAGCAGATCCCTCGAGAGCAGAGTTTGGAAGTAGAGTCAGACAGAGATCGAATTCCTATTGGACAAGACTGTATCCTTCGGGCAGAGAAGGTAGAGGAGAATGACCAAGAATCTGAATGTTGATCGAATCAAAGTCCCGATGTAAGCCGTGGAGGAACTCAAAGATGCGATTGTGTTCTTCTCTTGCTCGGACAAGCACCTCATCTTCAGAAAACACTAGGGTCAAAGAATCAAAATCATGATATTCCTGATAGAGTTGGGTGAACTCGGAGTAGTAGGTCGAGAGGGAACAATCACCCTGTCACAGGAGGAGTAGCCGACGACGAAGTTGGTAGATCTGAGTTGCATTGCCGCGATCAGAATAGGTTGTCTTTGCATGCTTCCAGATATCCGCTGCAGTATCCAAGAATAGGTAGTTCCGAGAAATAGACTCCGACATGGAGTTAAGTAGCCATGACATCACTAGGGAGTTGTCAGACTCCCACTGAAGCCACTCGGAAGGGTCAGACGCAGGATCCATCACCGTGTCATTGACATGGCCAAATAACCGGCGGCTTTTGAAATCAATAGATATGGACCGAGCCCATAGGAGGTAGTTAGAACCATCCAATTTTATAGTGGTGATTTGAGTAGCACCATGATATGAGGGGGCGCGATAAGGTCCAACAGAAGCCAGAGTAGGAGAGGCCACTCCACCGAAAGACATGGTGGTAGAGGACTTATTGCCCGCCATAAGGAAACCCCGAATAGAAATCGAGGAGGCACCAAAAAAATCACCAAGAATGGGGAAGGAGAACCACCCTCATAGAAAGAGGGAAGAAGATGAAGGGATCGCCGAAATCGAGAGATTCAAGACCCCATGGATCTGGCATCCCTAAAGAAGAAGAAGAAGAAGAAGAAGTGCTAGAGTCGGAGCGGGGAGTCGGAGCGGGGAGTCGAAGCGGATCTGGAGCGGGAGTCGGGGGCTGGACCCCGAGCGAGAGAGGGAGTCGGGGCTGGAGTCGAAGCGGGGAGCCAGAGCCGGAGTCGAGGCCAGAACTGGAGCGGGAGTAGGGAATGACGATGCAAGAGCTGCGGCATCCTGAAACCCTAAATTATTTCTAACTCTGATATCAGGTTAAGGAAATGAATTAAGCATACTTCCTTACATTAGAGGCTCTCATATATATATATATATATATCGGTATATATATAATACGCTCCAGCTTTTTTGGGGTAAAAAAGCTCGAGCGCGTCGTGTTAGGTTATATACACGAGGGTTGAGCGATTGCAGCGCCTATCGCCATTTTCGCCCCGGAAGCAACGCCGATATACGATTTCCTGTAGGCCCCTTGACCCGATTTCCTCCATCGGCGGCGCAACGACGTGAATCCCGGCTATTCCAAACCGGTTGCAGCTTGCCATCCGGGATTTCGGTGTTTTCCTCCGTACCGCAGCCAGATTCAATCGTGAATCCCGATTATTTCCACCGCATTGGATCCCATAAACATTAACTGGTACGTTACAAGGGTTTACACTTAAGATTTTGATCTCTCCCAGATTTAGGGTTTAACAACACATTTTTTTCAGATTCAACAGCGGCCTTATACCAGTTTTGGCTCAACCTTACCGCTGCGCCGTCCCTGTGGTATATTTCCATCTCTGCAATTTCTGTTTCTTAATTTTTCTGTGTATCTGGATTTCTGTGTGTGTCCGGGTGCGGATTTCTTTGTGTCGACCTCTGCATTTTCGTTGAGCAGAGTTCGACGAACGTCGAGCAGAGCTCTATTTCATTGAGCAGATCTCGACGAAATAGATCTCTGCTCGACGAAATGTCGAGCAGAGCTCGACGAACGTCGAGCAGAGCTCGACGAACGTCGAGCAGAGCTCGACGAACGTCGAGCAGAGCTCGACGAACGTCGAGCAGAGCTCGACGATTGTCGAGCAGAGCTCGATGAAATAGAGCTCTGCTCGACGTTCGTCGAGCAGAGCTCGACGATTTCATTTTCTGCATTTGTGTGTGTAATCATTTCATGTGTGTGTGGATTTGTGTGTGTGTTGGTGTTTTGTGTTTATTTATATTTATAGTTTGAGTACAACATTATTTTTTAAGCATATGTACGTACATGTACTCGTTAGATACAGTTTCACGTCACTCGCAGTGATGTCAGAGCCATCAAATTCTGAAAGTATGGATGTGTTGTAGCTGAAATGAATACAGATTCTAATGAGCCCAGTGTTAAAGCACCATATATTAGTTTGGTGTTTGAAAGTGTTAATGAAGCATATTGGTTTTATAATAGTTATGTACTTAATTTAGGATATGGAATTAAAAAAAGGATCTACTTCTAAATCGTTTACCTCAGGAGATGTTATTGGAAGAAGGTCCGAATGTAATAAGTCTGGTTTAAAAACTTCAAAAGTGGGCGAAGGATCTTCAACGAGACCACACCGATTGACAATAGTCAATTGCAAAGCCAAATTAGATATTCGCAAGAATAAGGATGATATGTGGGTTGTCACTGGTTTTATAAAGGAGCATAACTATGAGTTAGATACTTCAAGAAAAGCTAAGAGACATCGCTCACATAATGTATTTCACAAAGATAAGGAAGTTAAAAAATTGATGGATCACCTTTATAGTACTGGAATGAGTCCTGCTAAGATTGCAAGGATTTTAAATACAACCAATATTAATAGCTCAATATCTGCAAAACAAGTTTTAATGCATTTGAGTGAACACCGCAGGAATAATATAGGAATTGAAGGTGCATCAATGTTTGCTTATTTAAAAAAGCAGCAAGAGTTAGATCCAAATTTCTATTTTGACATAGAATTGAATTCTAATTTAGTCCTTCGTTCATTTTTCTAGGCAGATTCAAGGTCACGAAATGATTTTTTAACTTTTGGGGATGTTGTTGTATTTGATGTCACTTATAAAACCAACAAATTTATGATGACATTTGCACCTTTTATAGGTGTAAATCATCATAGACAGTCAAATTTATTTGGTTGTGCTTTATTAGCAGATGAGACAGAAGAAACTTTTGATTGGTTGTTCAATCAATGGTTAAAGTGTATGTTTGACAAAACACCTAAAGTTATAATTACCGATATGGATGGAGCTATGTATAATGCAATTAAAAAAGTGTTTCCGGATACGCGTCATAGATTTTGCTCATGGCATATAGGGAAACACCTAGTTGAGCATGTTCTTGAAATTCGAGATAGTAACGGAGATTTTAAGAAAGATTATTATGAGTGGTTTAATAGCAAGGATATGAGCTCAAGTGAACTGAGATGGAAATTGTTTGTTCAAAAGTACAACATTCAAGGTCATAATAATTGGTTGTTAAAGATGTGAGATCGAAGACAACATTGGGTTACAGCTTTTTAAAAGATCATTTTTACGCGGCAATGACGTCTAGCGGTCGGAGCGAAAGCATAAATGCATTTTTTGATGGTTTTGTAAATTCTAAAACACAATTATTAGAATTTATAACTCAGTACAAAAAAGCATTGCATTCACGACATCAAGCAGAAGAGCAAGAAGATTTCACTACATTGAATTCAGTTGTTAATTTGTTAACAAGCTATGCTCTTGAAAGATTTGCAGCATAATTTTACACTAAAAATATGTTTAAGTTTTTTCAACAAGAATTCAAGCAGAGTCTGGAATGTTGGTATGCGGAAGTATATACAATTGGTTCTACTACAACCTTTAGAGTTGGTCTTTCTTGTGAGGATGCAAGCAATTGGAGCATTGTCATTTATGATGATTGTAATACAAAAGTACTTTGTGAATGTGCTAAATTCGAGACAGATAGTTTTTATGCAAACACATCCTGCACATAATGATTGCTAAGAAGCATCTACAAAGTATTCTCGGCCAATATCTTTTGAAAAGGTGGTCAATTTCTGCTAGAAGTAAATCAGACAATAAAAAAAATGGTTGATAATAGTGATATTGTGACGCCAATGATGAAATGGAAACTAACTAATACCCAAACAAATATTTTAAATCTTGCAACTGCATCTAAGGAAGCATATGATTTTGTTATGTCAACATTAAATGGATTGTTAGAGAATATAAGAAATTCATTCAATTACTCTGAACCAACAAGTATTGCTAGCCAGGTAGGTTCAACTCTAATTTATCTAGGTTCATATTGTATTTCAATTCGAGGTCCTCTTATTATGAAAACCAAAGGTAGACCAAAAATTTCATCAAGAATTGAATCGGATATAGAGATCTCTCAAGCAAAAGTTAAAAAAAGGACTTGTGGTACATATGACGGGAAAGGGCACTACTCAACAACATGTCCCCAAAAAGATCAAGTAATTTCGTCAACCTTTTCTTCATTTAATCACTTAATTTTTTATAACTAAATTGCTTAGCTTCATTATCACTTCATTAATTCTTTTTGAGCAGGTTGATATTGTGAAGAAAGGCCAAATCTGATTGTTATTTCAAAGCATCAGACTTCAGTGTGATGTATGTATTTCAAACTCATCTGTCATATAATATTGGTCTCTTCGGGTAGTCATATAGTAATGATGAATTTTTTTTGGCAGTTGGATTTGTCTAGAGATTGATGTTCCTGTAAAGTCGCGCTGAAGCGGAATTTTTATGGAGTAACTCTTATCATATTTGGTTTGGGCTTTGTTCCCGGGGTGTGATTGTAGATAACTATGTTTTGTTTTTATCTACTTTACATTATTGTGTTTGTCTGTGTTTTTACTGCTGGATTCTCGATGGTTGATTTGCTCCAATACTTATGGAAAGGGCTTTAATGTCATGACTTTATGTTTTTGTTTAGGCTATGCTTAATTTGTGTTTTATGGAATATATATTGTTGATTTGTTTTTCTACGTCGTGAATGCTATACAAGCAAATGTTTTTTTGTCGATTTTCGATGGTTGATTTGCTTCAAATCTTATGAAAATGACTTTTATGGCATGACCTCATGTTTGTGTTTCATGAAATATAGAAATTAGTGTCAAAAAAGTGCTTAAAAGGGTTATATAACACTCAAGCTTTTTTCCCTAAAAAAAGCTTGAGTGTATAACTTCCAACCTTATATATATATATATATATATATATATATATATATATATATATATATATATATATATATATATATATATATATATATATATATATATGGGGGTACATGGCGATAAAATAAACAACAATATAAAAATCCTAATTCTATCATATTCCAACAAAAGTTGTATTTGAAAAGAGTAGGAATGCAAAGAATATAAAATTTGAGAATGTGTTGTTTAGAGTTGAACATGATATTCCAACAAGTCGGGCTTATGTCATAAGTGTTTTCCCATGTTTTCCTTTGATTAGCTGTGTGTTAGGACATGATTGGCATTGGTAGTTTTAATCTCAGCTGGTTATGTTGTGTGGGACTGCGTCATGAGGGACCGCTCTTTGTGCAGATTATCTCGGACGAATTATCTCTGGCTGCCCGGTTGATGATTTGTACCACATCTTTTGTTCTCTCTTGCATGGTGTGTGTATGTGATGTTGGTTGACCGGCTTCCAGCGAGTCCACGTCGTGTGGGTCAACATCGTGTATGGATATGTCCCCGGCTTGATTCCCGGGTTTGGAATTTCCAGCGGTGGCTCGTCTGATATTTTTCCCGCATTGCCTACCTCTGTTGATGTTATTTGATGTGTCCAAGATGAAGGGTCCCCGCTTCATCTTGAGGGGGAGTGTTGGAATCATCGGGTCAATGTCGATCTATTAGAGTTTTAGGTATATTTGGGTTTAGTCCCACATTATGTATGTGTGTTATTGTGTCTATGTATTTCCTATTTAAAGCTCCTATGTGAATGAATGAATTACCGATTCTATTTCAGTTTCCCCTCTTCCAACACTTATAATCAAAACCCAATGTTACAGGATGAATGTTTGGAGGGGGGAATGTTTTTTTGTGGCATGAATGTAGGGAAGTAAGAAATTGCTAGGAAGAAACAAACTGCAAAAGAAAATAAGAGGTTATTGTGTATGTGTGTGTATATAGTTATCATGAATGGTAGGTATATTATTGTAGCCAAGCTCCCTTCCCTGGTGGCTCAGCGATCTTCATGTGAATCTGACAGTTGAGAAAACGATGAGGTGCGTTAATAAGAAAATGTAGTGAAAATGGATCAAAACCATCGTCCGTGCAAATGTGAAGAAGTGTATATTTTACCATGGTATCATGGTGTAGTTGGTTATCACAACGCTCTAACACATTTATTGACTTACCCCCAAGGAAACTACCAAAAAATACAATTAACATCTTCTCCACCCCTCATAACGGAGGTAGTTTGGCATTTTAGATTCACAACTCCCTCCAAAGTCATGTTTATATTTTTGAACGTTAAATGAGTAAACAAAAACAGTAATCCAGAAACATAATTTCATAATGCAAGCAGAGAAATGAGCCCTTAAAACATTAATTAAACTGAAAGTTCCACAAAAGCAGTGTTTACAATACGATTCACCGACTTCTTTCTCAATTGCTCATTCGAATATATTTAGGTTAATGTGGGTGCCTGCCAGAGGATGACAGATCATTGTGATTCTCCAATTCTATAATTCAAATATGCATGCATGTTGAGGGAAGCACGGTATAAACCTAGTCAGTTGTAGAATGCCAACAAACATATGGAGGCAATAGCATAGTTTAAATCATGAAATATTTAGCAATGGATCTCTGTAAATATCTAGTAATTACTTGACACCCTCAGTATAATCACTCCCAAGAGCAATGCTGCGTGAATTAAATTATTCCTATTAAGTCAAAGCTCATTCTCAATATCCTGATTCAACAAAGAAGATAATCAAAAACACGTCTCATAACATAAGCCATGGAAAGTTTTGCAACATAAATCTCGCATTAAAGATCCTACAATCTGCAAAGTGTGAATTAGGGAAAAAATGAATATGTTCACTTAAATTTAAAAGAAAAAATTCTAAGCCAAAAAAGGTGAATTATTTTAGTTAAATGTAATAAAATGATACACCAAAACAATATAGTTTAAACAAATTCATATACAAATTATAATAATAGAAAGTTACATTCAAGTGAGGGTAGTACACCAACCGCCACAGTTCCTCCGAAAAGCAGGCTTTGCTCATCCATAGGTCGTGAATTGGCTCAGGCGGTCTATGAGTTCAATGGAAATAGTTCAATGATATTGTTTTCAATTTCCTTTTAGCAAAATTATAAAACTCAAAAAGCAAGAGTAATATTTGTGTTTCTTAGTCATTTGATTAATTAATTCATGGATGGGGACACGATATCAATAAACATGCATAAATGGATTGTAAAGCTGTATTAAGCAATTGGGGTGATAAATAAGGGAGGCAGAGCAACCCTCGAAGAAGACCCAGGTGAGAAATGGCAAGCAGATAGTCAAAAATAGTTGATGTTATCAACCTAAAAAAATGCAATTGGAAGCAATTACGTGCATTAAATTTTAAAATATGAGAATCAAATCTAAATCTAACATTCTCAAATATAACTGAGATGAGGAATCGACTCAAATTGTTCTTAAAGTTTATTTTCTTGGTGCATTCATTAACTTCTAAACTTTTCAATAAGCTCAATTCAATAATTAAAGTTACAAAAATGTTTTATAAAAATGTGAAATTTATTAAATTTACTACTTAGATATAAGACGGTAATATTACATTCAAAACTACCACCAAAATCATGTTTACACTTTTGAACGTTAAATGAATAAACAAAAAATAGTATTCCTGAAACATGATTTCATTCTGCAAGCAGAGAAATGAGCACTTACAAAATTAATTGAACTGAAAGTTCCACAAAGTTATGTTTACAATGGGATTCACCAACTTCTTTCTCAATTGGACAATAACAATATATTTGTGTTAATGTGGGTGTCTGACACAGGATGACAAATAATTGTTATTCTCCAATTCTATAATTGAAATATGCATGCATGTTGAGGGAAGCACGGTATAAACCTAGTCAGTTGTAGCATGTCAACAAACATATGGAGTCAATAGCATAGTTTAAATCATGAAGTACTTAACAATGACTCTCTGTAAATATCTAGTAATTACCTGACATCTTCAATATAATCACTCCCAAGAAGCAATGCTGCGTGAATTAATTTATCCTTGATAAGTCAAAGCTCATTCTATCTTGATGCCACAAAGAAGATAATTAAAATATGTCTCATAACATAAGCCGTGTAAATATTTGTTAAAATGTTAATAATTGTTAGAGGATACGAGCGAAAATAATATAAAAATCCATGTATAAGGCCCATCTATAGGACCGCTTCTTATTTCTTCTTTAGTCCCACATCTCTTGTATAGGATTATTTCTCCCTCTCTTCTCCTATATATTTGGACTCTCTCTTGTATTTTACATATGAAGAAGTATATACAAGGTTTGCTCAATGAGTTTCTACATGGTATTAGAGGGATACAATCCTACCTCTTACGTCGAGCGGCCTCTTCTGTTTTAATCTCCAGTCTCTGCAGTCTTCTACCCACTTGCTATCTACGCCTACCCGCCTAACCGCACACCCGCCTACTTGCTCTGACTGGTTCTTCCCGCACAAGATTGCGGTCTATGTTTTCTGTAGCCGCTTCTCCTTCTTTTTCGTGGCTTCCTCCTCTCTTCACCCCCCTCCTCCCGTGGTTTTATAACCCCTGACCCCCCCCCCCCCTCGGACAGTGGGACCTCCCTCTCCGCTATTGCTGATCCATCTCATGCGGACTGCCTATATTTAGCCGCATGTCTCTGTCTCTTGCGTTCGGTCTGCTTACCGATTGCGGCTTCCCTTCCTTCTCGATTGTACGTCAGTTTTCATTATCGCTGCTGTCTGTGCAGTCAGCGGTTAGTCGCCCTTTATTCCTGCTCGTGTAACCCGCCTATTGCTCCCTATTGTGTCCTTGGGTTCTTTTGTTTGCATCTCACGGTCTCTCTGCTTATCTGCGGGACCTCTCGTCGCTATCTTCTCGCGGTCTGTTGCGAGCCTTGTTTCAAGGCTCTGTGCGGACTGTGCTCTCTATCTCGCGGTTCGATTTGATTGCGGATTGTTGCCAGTTATGTTCGCTGCGACATATTTTGTTTGCATGCAACTAGTTCGTCGCGACCTGTTTTGTTCGCATGAGACTTGTTCGCATGCGACTTGTTCGCCTGTGACTTGTTCGCTGCAACCTGGTCTATTCTCACGTGACTAGTTCGCCGAGCCCCCCGCTTGTTCGTCGTGGCCTGCCTTACTGCTCTCTTTTCCTCTTAACCGTTGTGACTTGTTCTCCAATTCGCCCTATTCCTGCTCTGGCCGCGTGGTCTTCCCTTTTCTTGCTCTTCTCTCTAACCACTCGGACAATCTTTTACTTGTCGCCGATCTTGGCATAGCTTTTGAGTCACATACTGCTTCCAATTCCACTACTTTTCCCGGCCATCCTCGTGTTGCTCCTCTTGAGCTCGTGATGAATTACGGATTACCACCATTTCTCTCCGTGGCAAACAGAATTTTGTTGAATTGGTTCACTCAGTTCCTCGTGTGCTGCAAACTAAAGGTCTCCTTCATCACTTGATAAGGTCTCCTTCATCACTTGATAAGGCCTCCTCCAATTGAACTGACGGACGACCGGATCTGAGATGATGTGCGTGTTGAATCTTGGCTTCTGAATTCTCTAGACACCGAGATGTATCAGATGGCCATGTATCGTGAGATGGCACACACTATGTGGACGGACCTTCATTCTCTTTATTCTAGAAAGGACAGTCTTCAACACTTATTTGACATTCTTACCGATCTTCAGTCCCTCGACCCTGGAGCTACTGGTGACTAAACGACTTTTGTCACTCGGGCTAAAACTCTTGCGGAGGCTTGGATCCAGCATCAACCCCCCCACTACGAACTTAGTTACTCAACGAAAGCAGAAAGAAGTAGTTGGGATTTTTATGATGACGGCTCGTGTTCCCCCACATCTTCATAGTGTCCGAGCACATATCCTATTTTTCGTTGTTACTCCGTCCCTCTCAGACATTTGCTCGATGCTTCTGAAAGTTACTCCTAAGGATGCTCCACCTCTCTCGAGCTCTCCTTCAACAGCCAGTGGCTACTCTCGCTCCTACTCGTGGTCCTCCAGCTCATTGAGGTCGCTAGTCTCGGGGTTGCGGTCGTGGTGGCCGAACTCTCTTCAAGTGCTCTCACTGTGATAGGGATGGTCATCTGGAGGCCACCTACTACCGCAAGCAAGGTACACACCCTCACCTTACTGCAACGGCTACTACCACACCTCCCTCCGCCACAAGTGATGATATTGCTGCTTTGCGTGCTCAACTCCATCAGCTTCAAGGGGTAGTTAGTCGCTCCTCTGATTCCGTGGTCTCGATCTCCAATGAAGGTATATCTTGTCTCTCACATAGCTCTTACTGAATTGTGGATTCGTGTGCAACACATCATCTCTCTCCATAGAAGCCGCCTCAATACTTAGATTCTGCTTATCCCAAGCACATCATTGTGGCTAATGGTGACACGATCCTAGTTTTTGATACTGCTCATCTGACACTTACTCCTTCCCTCTCCAAATCCTCATTCTCCATGTTTTGGGCTGTCTTTTTAATCTAATTTTTGTTAGCCGTCTTATATAGGACCTTGATTGTTGTGTAACTTTCTCATGCTCTTCCTTTGTGGTGCAGGATCGACTAATGCAGAATATACTTAGTAGGGGGATACTGTCTAACGGGTTGTATCTTCTAGATGTTTCTCTAGCTACTCTCACCACGGTCTCCTCCATTGATTGGCATCGTCGTCCCGGGTATGTTCCTCTTCTGATTCTCAAGAAAGCTCTTCTCACTGTTTCTCTTCAGGAGTTTTTTGTGAATCTTGTATTTTTGGCAATCAACACAGTGTATCTTTTTTTTCTTCTTGCACTCAGAGCGATGTTCTTTTATCATTAGTTAATTCTGATATTTGGGGACCATATAAGATCCCTAGTGTTTTTGGGTATCGATACTTTGTTACTTTTATTGATGATTATTCGCGGGTTACTTGGTTGTACTTACTTCATGATCGTACCGAACTCACCTAAATGTTCTGTACGTTTCTTACAGAAACTCGCACTCAGTTTTCTACATGTGTAAAAATTCTCCATACTGATAATGCTAGTGAATATACTGGTCAGACCTTCTCTAATCTGTGCACCGAGTTTGGTATTATTTATCAGACTTCATGTGTCTATACCCCTCAACAGAATGGCATAGCGAAATAGAAAAATCGTCACCTCCTTGATGTTGCTAGATCTCTCATGATCCAAATGCAAGTTCCTCCTCTCTATTGGAACTTTGTGTTTTCTACTGTTTGCCACCTCATCAATCGCATGTCTTTGTCTGTCCTCCACTTTGTGCTACCAAAGATATGTTTGTTGGATACTCTCTCACTCAGAAGGGGTATGTCTCTTTTTATCCTACCAAGGTAAGGTGGTTGTATCTGATGATGTCTCCTTTCATGAAGACAAGTCATACCACACTAGTCCTTTTGATCCCCTTCTTCCTCCTCTGCTACCTCGGCCCACAGTTACAGTTAGGTCCCCACTTCCACCTCTTCTACCTACTCCTCTGCTTCCAACACCTAACCCACCGCTAGTCCTCTCCAAGCATCCTATCATTCAGGTTTACACTCGTCGTCCTCCACGTCCAGATGCCCTGCAGCAGCTTCCCTCTACCGGTGTGATCTCGCGGTCTGTTGATTCGGCATCCCCCTTGACGGCTCATCCCTTAGCCAATTATGTCACTCTGCATCGGCTCTCTCCGCCTCTTCTTACCTTTTCTCTCTCTCTCTCTCTCCTCTATCTCTATTCCTAACTCTGTGCAGGAAGCTCTCCAACATCTGGGGTAGCGTGCCATCATGGATGAAGAAATAACGGCTCTGTAGGGTAATCAGACTTGGGATCTAGTCTCTCTCATTCCTGGTTTTAGTTGTGTTAGCTACAAGTGGATCTTTACAATCAAACATGTAGTGAATGGGACAGTTGATCTCTTAAAGGCTCGGCTTATGGCACATGGTTTTACTCAAAATACGGTCTTGATTATGATAAAATGTTCTCTCCTATCGCCCTGCATAGCCATTTCTCTGATGGCACATATCTCTGTGTCCCAGTCTTTGTTGAGAGACCTGAGGAGTTTATCATTTAGCTCATAATGACTAAAGACCCTTCCATAGGTCCTTAGCTCATTTACTATCCTAAAGAATTTTTTTATAGTAGGTGGTTATGTTCTCTCCCTTGGACTGTCGTGCTTGGCGTTGAGAGCATTGAGTTACCACGCCTCACTCAACGCCTTGTGCCTTGGGTATATTATCTATATTTTAGTCATTGAGAGCGTTGAGTGAGCACTCCTCACTCAACGCTTTCTGCCTTAACCAATTTCCTGCTTGTATAATATCTTAAGCGTTGAGAGCATTCAGTGAGCATGCCTCACTCAACACTTTTTGCTTTATCCAGATTTTCTGAATCATGGCGTTGAGAGCGTTGAGTGAGCATGTCTCACTCAACGCTTTTTTCCTTAGCCAGATTTTTCTTCTCCTTGACGTAGAGCGAGTAAGCTCCACTCAACGCCAAACTACTTAGTAGATTTTATTATGTTTATCTGGCATTGAGTGAGTAAGCTACACTCAATGCATTTGGACTTCGCCAAATATCAGCACAGATTTTCTGTGGCTTTAACTTATAAGGCAATACTCAACGAATATAGAGTATGGCATCAAGTGAGTAATACTCACTCAATGCCTGTGGACTTGGCCACTTTTCTGCACATTTCTTCTTAGGCTTTTACTGCATTAGCTTATCTCAAAGTCTTTTGTTGTATGGCGTTGAGCGAGTTGACTTCACTAAATGCCTGTGGACTTAGCCACTTTCTCAGTTTGCCACTACTTTGGCTTTGACTGTATAGGCTCCACTATCACAACCCGTATTTTCTCTGCATTTAACAATAAATCTGAGTAAGGGAAAATGTGTGTCATGATGCCACATCAGTAGGGAATAAATGTAGATGCTGAGGAGAAAATTCAACTAAACACCTTTTTGAAAGATTTATAAGTTATTTAATGAAAACACAGTATTAAGTTAAGCGATTGTCCATATCTCTCGGCTCAGTGGATCAACTAGCCAACTAGAAAAATATAGTTATACGCCGCGGAAAGACTTTGGTCATGTGGATTTAACACCCTACGCGAGCATAAACATCCCCGAAGGACAACCCGTGGCATGCAAAACTCTAGATTTATTATAAGTATCAAAAAGTCTTTACTTTAGCTAGAAAATAGTATTTTAGTTTTAGAAAGATGGCATGTATGAAATACTAGTAGTGATACTTTTATAAGTTAAAATATCTAACATGCAACATATCATAAATCTTTCCCAAAGAGCAAGTATAAATAACCATAAAAAGGAAAAAACTCAGTAGCTTAACAAAATACTTAATAATCTAGAAGAAAACCACCAGTGGGCGTCAACAACCTGACATGAACCCACTGAAGGTATGTATATCGGTACTGATAAGGAAATAACCAAAAACTACCTTACAAGGGTGAGGAAACCACTTCAACAAAGCAGTCTACTACCAAACTCTCAATCATAGCCACTCAACCGGCTACTTACCTGAAACTGAGACATTCAAAATAAGAACGCCTCAACAAAAAAATACAAGTGGCAAAGGAAAATAATCAGGTAATAAGTATAAAGGCAAGGAAGGGTTTACCAAACCTGAGTCTAAGAAATGCTGAAAAGCACAACTGATTAGCCAAATAAATACAAGTACAATAAAAGTCTGTAATAAAGGAGTTAATTGAATAAATGCACCAAGTGCAGAACGAAGCCATGCTTCGATAATATCTGCAAGGATTAGCATAAAAAGCATAGACTGATCTAAGAAGCAAACTGAGCACAAAACAGCTCTAACGTGACTCATTAACACTTGGTAATATCAACCGGGCTGGAGTCTGTGACCAATTTTCTCATACCAGGCTCCCATACTCAAACGTCTCAAAAAAAGAAGGCCCTGCGGTGGTGACCATTTGTCCCAACCCAACCAACAATCCTCCAAACAGAGACAGAACAACCACCAAGTGTATTAATCCACAAACTGATGCCCAGTTGGCGGTCCTTTATCCACTGCCAACCTTCACAGTCGAAGAAACATCAAACCTAACCAAATCCCAAGTATAAACCCAAAGAAAAACTTAAACAAGTCCTAAAACCACTCTAAGGACCATACACGACGAATCGGGCCAAAAACAGTGAAAAATTCTATGTCCGGGCCAAATTCGACGAGTATACCCGACGAACCTCAACGATACTCGATGAATCGGAAGATGATACTCGATGAATCCTTCTATACTCGATGAAAATGACTTGCGATAATGGGCGATACTCGACGAATTCCTATCGATACTCGACGAACAGACTTGCGATACTCGCCGACTTCCTTAAGCTAACCTATGATATTCGACGACCTCAAAATGGTTCATGTCGAAAATGACTTATCCAAATTCGGCAATACTCGCCGAATTTCTACACGATACCCGCCGAATTCTACTTAGGCTAGATACTAATACTCGATGAATTCTTTCACGATATACGCCGAATTCTACTTAACCTGAATTCCTAGTTTCCGTGGTGTTGGCCAAAATCTTGCCCTAACATAGGGGTTCTTCCAAAACTCATTCTACACTACTCCTATTCTCTAAGGGAGGAGCAAAGAGAAGAATATAAGGACTAAAAAGGACATTCAAGGGGATAGATCCACTTGCTTTGAACCTTCGAAGAAACGCCGCCCACTTGCACTGCAACAAGGATCGGCCGTAAAAATTACCTAGCAACGTTTCCTGAAACTTTTGGAGGGGAAAAGGGGTCAAAATCGCTAACCCTAACTTACAAAAATTGAGGAATTAGGGAAATCATACCTCGAGTGCGAAGCCCTTGCCGAGAGCTATCCAAATCTCTACTCCATTGACGGATCAGACCACCAGATCAGAAGAAATCGCCGGTCGAAACAAGCTTCGTCCCCCGAACTGCTTCCGCAAAAATGGCACCATCGGGTTTTAGGGAAGATGAATAGTAGGAATTCGATTTTTTTACGTGTATATATATAGATATTATAATAATAATTATTTAATTTATAATACAGTATTACATTACAGTTAATATTAATTAATCCCAAAACGATCCAAAAACCAAAAACAACTCGGAATTTAACGAAATTCACACCGTAGCTAAATACCGACGCTACGAATCTAACGGCGAAATCAAAATTCAAATCCGACAAACCAAACTCGGGAAAACACCCCCCAAAGACAAAACACAGGCATTCTTAAAAAGGCTCCACCGAGTCGCCAAAACAAATCTGGCTCGCAAGGGAATCTTGCAAACAGTCTAAACCAAACCACACTAAAAAACCTAAAGAGCAAAAACAATGCTCTAAACACGGCACATGTCAAACACGCGTCAACGTAACGCCTTGATGCCAAAACTACGCAACTACGGGAATAAAAATAATTACCAAAAAAATCAGGGGCGTTAGAGACACCCCTCCTAAAAAGAAGTTTCATCCCAAAACTTAACATAAATAGGATCAAATCCCAAACAAAATAAAATCAATCATAGGCTAACAAAGAAAACACTTACCAAAAACATCAGGATAACAGATGAGGATAAGCCTCCCTCATAGCTGACTCCAACTCCCAAGTTGCGCTTTGTACGTCTTGGTTCTTCCACAAGACTTTAGCCATCAGTATTATCTTCCTTCGCAATACCCGATCTTGAGTATCCAAAACACGAACAGGCACTTCCACATATGAAAGCTTGGGCTCCAACTGGGGCACAGAATCAAGAACTTCCTTGTCGCTTAGCACACACTTTTGTAATTGGCTCACATGAAAAACATCGTGCACACCTGTAAGACCCTCTTTTTTTTGCAACACAACCGGGTCTTACGCCCAAAACCACCACTTTACGGTGACACCGACGCACAGGAAAGTCGCCACTACAAAACACCGATTCTGCCGGCAATGGAGATCATTAAGAAATAGAAGTACAAGTAAGATTAAGTAAATTCCACAATCACATAAAACATATGATAGAAGTCACCGCAATTTCTACATGATAATAAAAGTACGGAATATAAAAGGGTGTATGCCCGGTACAACAAAACCTCACTACAACCCTCTCGCGGAAGCTAAGAAAAACTATCACTCACGGAGCCAGAGACTGGTGCTCCCGTACTGGACTAGCCTACCTCCATGTGCACCGTGCTCCGTTGGTGCTGCATCTCTTGCTACTGGTCCCTGTCTCCCCGTTGGGTTTTCAGTGGGGTGGCACAACATTTGTGTGCGCAGCGGAAATGAGAGAAAACAAGGAAAACCCTAAAGAATTTTGTAGATCTTGCGATAATAATTAATTAAGAAGAATTATTGCTGTAAATAAATTTGTACCTTTACGGGATTAAGTCGATACTCAACTTAGGTGCTCTGATTGATTCCAATGAATGGCAACGGCCGGAGTTCCAAGTATAGAATATTGTCTACGCTTCTACGGGTATGCACACGAGCACGAAGAACCCTAGACTCTTGTCGCACAAGATCTAGGTCGGAAAAATGTTTGCCCTCAATGTCTCCATGGATTGCTAGATCCATCTAAGGAGAGGCAGAAATGATGAAGACGACGTCTAGGAAACGTTTTTCGGCGGCGGCTAGAGACTATGGACAGTCGGCGGTGACAAGCGCAAGGCCGGCGACAACAAGCGGCGGTCAACAATCGGCGGGATCGACGGCAACAAACGGCGTCAGTGTAGATCACGGGAGCGGAACAGTTCCGTCGCAGGAGAAAATATGCCGTCACGGGATTAGGTTGAATGAACATTTCTTACATCCAGTTCAACAGTAAAACCCTTTTATACAATGAACCAAGAGAGCCGATAATCGCAAACCTGCCGAAAATATACTTATAGGAAAACAAATCGGTCGAGACAGTATTAGGCGAGTATCAACTTGATAATCGACGTGTGACCATAGTTATACACAATGAATCGTGAAGGAGCCACGATGACACTCGACGAATCTCTGATAGCTCACAATGATACTCGAAGAATCAGTAAGAGGACACGACAATACTCGACGAATCGACGAGCATTACTTTAATACTCAATGAAACGTTGAATGGTCATGACGATACTCGTCGAATTCATCCCATTCGTCGAAATCACTTACCCATACTCGATGAATTTTCCTTAGCTTCAGCCGACTACATCCCGGGCGACTCATATTCATAATGTAGGTCCCGGAATGAAATTCCACTACGTCCATATCGTCATAGGCTTGGTCCTTAACTCATATCACATATGAACAAGTCCAACATAAACCTATCCATCTTCTCCAAAACTCTTATGTGTGATCTTATAGGCTCATACTGCATTGGCCGTGAAGCTACGTGCTTGATCACTTCCAGATCACCATGGTAGAACCAACAGTCTCCCACTTGATCTAGAAAGTATCAAACAAAAGTTTCACAAACAATGAGAGACATCTAGAAATGCATCATTGCTCCCCAAGCAATAAGAGTTTAAAACTCATAAGATATTGTGTCTAATGTATCAATGTTGTCATGTACCTTCGCCCCTTACATCCGGATAGAAGTAGAGGTACAGATGGTGTCACCATCATAATGGTTCAATCCTAGTTTTCTTGATATAGAATGGACTTGCAGAAATTGGTGAGTCCAATATCATATATTGACTCAACCAAGTATGGTCATGTATTTCTCAATCCCATCCCATCAAGGGGCCCATGGATGCAACTCCTGTCATATAGGAGGACAAATCTCATCTCTGCTCGCACACAAACACCCAAATGATTCGAAACGTACCCAATAACCACCTTTATCATCCAACTTTCTCAAGACTGGGCTTTTGATAGCATCAAAGTACGCTCTTCCTCAATTAGTGAGTGTTGTTACTTCAGGTCAAAGGACCACAAACACCATTACCACTTGAGTCATACTTGTGACACGTTTATATAACAATCCACAAAGTATTCTCACGGTGGGTCTGTTTAGTACAACTTGTTCATAACAAGTACCCATGTGATGACTTGATATCATAATATCATGACCTATGAGGATGGGTACTCAGTCAACAAACATGCTAGTCTTAAAGGTATCATTATCGCTCTTAGCTTCTAATATGATACAATGACCAGGGACCTTTAAGAATGAAGCTTCAAGATCATAGGTTCTCACATCAAGTCACTACATTACCTATGGAAGCAAACATCTTAGGGCATTTATACATTTAATTACTCTATCATAATAAAAACAATAACACAATAAAAGAACTTGCCAAAATATATAAAATGAAATGTATATGGTACTTTTATTCATCAAATGAAATATTACAACCAACAAACATACAATCCACAAGACTCAAACTAGAGTTTATCATTTAGGTATCGTATACCTATTGATCTAACATGACTGTCATGCTTCCTCTGTGCGAGAGGCTTTGTCAGTGGATCCGCAATGTTTTCCTTTGTCGGCACTCTGCGTATGCTCATAGGTCCTCGATCGACAATATCTCGAATTAGATGGAACTGCCGAAGTATGTGCTTGGAGCGCTGATAAGATCTAGGTTTTGAAGCAAGTGCAATTATACCGTTGTTGTCGCAGTAGAGATCTACGGGACGAACAATGCTAGGAAGTACATCTTACTCGCTGATGAATTTACTAATCCATACAGCCTCCTTCGTTGTATATACTGCGACGATATACTCAGCCTTAGACGTAGAATTGACAATTGTCTCCTGCTTGGAACTCTTCCAGCTAACAACACCTCCATTTAGGAAAAACACAAACCCTGACTAAGATTTTGAATTGTCCCTATCAGTTGGAAGCTAGCATTTGTGTAACCACTTACAATGAGCTATTCCTCTCCACCAAATACCAAGAACGTATCCTTAGTCTTTCGCAAGTACTTCCGGATGCTCTGGACGGCAATCCCGGGACTTTCACTAGGATCAGACTGATACCTACTAGTCATGATCAAGGCATAAGAGACATCGGGTCTAGTACATATCATTGCATACATGATTGGCCCAATTGCTGAAGCATATGAAATCAACTTCACGCGGTCCTTATCTTCACAAGACTTAGGACACTGGTCCTTAGAGAGACTCACACCATGAGACATGGGTAAGAATCCTTTCTTAGACTCAAGTATGTTGAACCGTTTCAACACATTATCAATATATGTACTTTGGGTCAAACCTAGTAACTTCTTCGATCTATCTATATAGATCTTAATACCAAGTATATATGTCGCTTCACCCAAGTCTTTCATTGAAAAGCAGTTTCCTATGTTGTTCTTAACAACTTGTAGGGTCGGTTTGTCATTCCCGATCAGCAGTATGTCATCTATATATAATATCAGGAAGACAACTATGCACCCGCTAATCCGTTTGTAAACACACAGTTCATCCTCATTTTTGATAAAACCAAACTCTTTGATCTTTTCATCAAAATGAAGATTCCAACTTCAAGAAGTTTTTTTAATCCATAAATGGTTCTCTGCGGCTTGCATATTTTAGTGGCTTCACTTGGAGATACAAAACCCTCGGGTTGTGTTATATACACTTCCTCAAGGAGGTTTCCATTTAGGAAAGCCGTTTTGATATCCATCTGCCAGATCTAGTAGTCATAATACGCAACAATAGCAAGCAGAATTTTGATGGACTTAACCATGTCAACAGAGAAAAAAGTCTCATCATAGTCAATACCATGAATTTGCTTGAAACCTTTAGCCACAAGTCGCCCTTTGAATGTCTGTGCATTCCCATCTGTTGGATCCCTAGTTTGGATTTAGGTTAGATTCACTATTAGGTTGTTGACCCTTCATGTATATCCTAGGGTCATTTTGTTAGTTCTAAGGTATAGGTCGGTCTGACTAGGTTAGTCAATCTTTAATCCAGCCCTCAGAAGAAATCAGAGATCCAGACTTAGAAGAATGGCAGTCATTAAGAGTTCAGAGAATCAGTTCGAAGTTCTTCGAACTCAGCTCGACGATCGTCGATCGCAGATCAACGAACTCAGAGTCCCTACTCTGAGTTAAGCTCGACGAACTTAGAGCTCAGGTCGACGATCTTCCATCTTCTCTCAAGTTCTCAGCTCGACGAACTTCTATCTCTGGTCGACGAACTAGGAGCTCAGCTTTGACAGTTTATTTTTTCCAGATCAACTTTCTCTGATCTCAGCTCGACGAAGATGATTTCTCAGCTCGACAAACTTGGAGTTCAGGTCGATGAAATCTGTTCTGAGCTCGACGATTTCTATTAGTTTTGCATTTTCTCTCAATTTGTTTTCAGTTTGGATTATTCTAAGGCAATAATTCTATGATAATTAATGTTCATATTCTCATGAATATAGTCGTTGCTTGACAGCATTAATTATGGATTTCACAGTGTAATTGCTTGGCTTATTTACTGAGACAGTTGAGGAAATGCATTTAAGATTATTTTAAGCCGTTCAAGTCCCAGGATTACAGCATTAATTCAAGGATAGAATTCAAATTCAAATACATTTTTTTCTGGAAAGAATATAAAAGGACTGTTTTCAGAAGAACACAAAAACAATAAGGAAAAGAATAGACATAGAGATTTTACTGAGACACAACAGCTGATACAAGTCTTATAGAGAATCTCACGGAACTCTTTATCATCAGCTTCAGAGATTTTCAACGGACAACTATTAAATATCAGTCCAACAAGCTTCTGAAGATCTTCAAAAGATTGAAGGCCTACACCCTGTGCAAAGCTCTCATCTTCCCGAATCATTCAACTTCTCAGGGGGAGCTTTGACTAGATCAAATCCACTAGTCTTCTCAGTTGTTTTTGAGAAAGAGAATACAACATCAATTTTCTTTTTCCCACCGTGTATAAGGTTATAACTCCCTTCAAAAGTTAACCCCTTGGTTGTTAAGTCTCCTGATCAAAAGTCTTAGTTTGGTTTTTGTGCACCTGATCAAAAACTCAAAAGGGTTGTTAGATCTCCCTTCAAAAATAGATCTTATGGTGACATGGCACCTGAGTAAAACCTGTTGGTGACAGGATATCTAATCAAAAACCTGTAGTGGATTCCTACCAGGGTGGTAGAAGAGTGGATGTATCCAAGTTTAGTGGAACCACTATAAATTTCTTGTGTCATCTGGTTGCTCGTTGTTTACTTATTATTGTGTTCTGTGTGATGTGTTAGTTAACTTTTCTTTCATGCACTTTCTTAAGATATATATTACTATTTTTTAATTCTACTATAAAAACCAATTAAGTTTTTAAAATACTCTATTCACCCTCCCCACTCTAGAATTAATTTGATTTATCCCCTCAGGTGGTAAAGCTTTTACCATCCTTCACCATCCATGTCAATCTTCTTCTTGAAGACCCACTTGCACCCTATGGGTCTTACCCCTTCAGGTGGTTCCACCAAAGTCTATACTTGGTTTTCATACATGGAGTCCATTTCAAAATTCATGGCGTCAAGCCACTTCTCGGAGTCTGGTCCACACATAGAATCTTGGTAGGTTGTTGGCTCATCATCATGATCCATAAGCAACATATTATCTATTTGAGACACGAGAAATCCATATCTCTCAGGCTCAAACCTTGTTCTACTAGATCTACGTGGAACTTGTGTTTCCTGAGCAGATTCTCCAGCTATAACAACTTATTGTCCTGACTCAGGTTCCAATTCTAGTTCATTCAGCATTTGTGGTTCTTGAACTTCTCCTAGTTCTACCTTAACAGTCTTTCTACTTAAGAACTCTTTCTCAAGAAAGACACCAGTTCTCGCGACAAACACTTTGCCCTCAGACGGTTGGTAGAAATGGTACCCTTTAGTTTCCTTAGGATACCCCATAAGATAGCACTTATCTGATTTGGGTTCCAGCTTCTCGGGCATTTTACATCACATGTATGTCTCACAACCCCAAACCTTAATGAACGACAAGAACCGCTTTCGTTGGAACATGATTTAGTGTAAAAGCAGCAGTTTCTAGAGCAAAACCCCAAAAGGAAACATGTAGATCTGCATGACTCATCATTAATGAGTCTGATTTATATAGGATTTTTCGAAGTCCTTTGGGCTAGTTTTCACGCACTTGCACTTCACTTTTAGTATGTTATCGTTGATATTTCATTTAAATAGTTTATCACGCTAAGTGCATTGTTTTGGCTCATTGTGGTGTGCGAATTTTCACTCTTGTGTTGAGGGTAAGTTCTGTGAGCTCCTCGCACTTGTTTTTTTGATTTATACGATTGTTTGGGACATTTGGGGGCTATGCCTCAGTTGGATTTATTATTGTGCCAGTGGTTGGGATGTCCGGAATTCTATTTCTAGCTCCTATGTTAAATGCACGGTCGTGCAAATTTCTTCGCACACTGTTTCAGCTTAATCGTGCGTTATACATAACAATCCCGAGGACGTCTGATCTACCAGTGCGTTTTGTTCCCACACGTTTCCGGCCAAACCGTGTGAGAAGGAATCACACTATCTGCATAACGTTCTCGGAATTCCAACGCTCTGGGGTTAATCGTGCGCTCTCCTTCACGCATAGGCATACGCGCCCGTGCGTGAGTAAAATGCACGGATCCTCTTTGTTATCCTATTTTTTTCAGCGCTCTGTGGTTACCAGTACGTTTTCCTTCACGCACGGACAGAAGCGTCCGTGCGCGAGTAAAACTCATGGGTCAACTCATCTTTCTCGCAGACCATTATCTGTGTGTTATTAACGCATGATTAACGGACGGTCGTGCGCCAAACCGCGCATGACCATTTTTCTGACCTGCTTCTATTTAAGCGTAGATTTCCTTCCATTGAGGAGGATCGTTTTCAGCCATCCTTGCCGTCATTTTAGGGCAAAACTCCGTCATTCCTCCTCCGCCCTTCATCTTCCACCGAGGAGAGAAGCTCCGACCATGCTCGCGAAGCTTACCTCTCGCCGGTGCTTGCACTCGGCCTTCTCCTTCACCTCTTAGCTATATTACAAGTTTTGTCGCCATAGCCAACATGCAGAGGGAAGCTTGCAACCTTCTTTCGTATCATGACATGAATAAGACGGGTCCATTGGAGGGTAGTGACAACCTTCTCTACCCTGGATGTAGTTGAGGACCGAGCTTGGATGCGGACTGACAACCCAACGATTCCTTCCACGACTCCTTGACGAGCCTTCAGATTTGATCGATTTCTTGACTTGTTCTTGCTTTATTATTGTATATGTGTGGTTAAATCTTCATATGTGGATGATGTTGCACTTTAGTTGTAAGCGTTATTTGTTACATGTCGATGTGAATCTATATCGTTTTACTACTTTAGTTGCTTGAGCAGCGCCAATATTTCCACCCGCCACCATTGTTAGTATTGTCGCACTAGCGATCGCTAGAGGCGCGCATTGTGACGAGGTGTTTGCGACCCTCAATCCGTTGTTCTACTCGTTCCCTATGCCTCCCTACTCCTCCATTCCGCTGAGCGAAGCAGCGCATAGCGGCCTGTATAGGAGTAGATTTAATTAGTTTTTATTTTCTTGTATCTAAAACCAAACCCCTTCATGATCTTGCCCTAAGGACTTCAATCTCAAGATCTCCTTGAAAGACAACTCCACCTTACGGTGTTCCTTGAGAGATTCGATACTTGGGAAAGCCTCCCCATTTTATATTATTTATGCGAGCGGTACACTTGTCGTAAGCGCATCAAGTTTTTGGCGTCATTGTCGGGGAACACAGTCGTATCAGTTTTCTGAAAGGACGTCTTATGATTGTTGTTTTTATTATTATTATTATTTTAGTTGCTTACCATTTCTTTTGTTTATTTCTTTTTGTCCCTTTTTCTGATTTTTGGTTTAGAAAGTGGGTTCGCGTTATTTTTATTCTAAGTTGTGTAGCACACTTTCGGCAAATATTTTTCTCCGCAATGTATTCTGTAGCTGAGTGCCATCTCTATGATACTTTGCGCTGATACATCAATGCCTTGGCTGTTTTAAATGTCAAGCATTGTATTATGTGTTTGCTATGCCATGCTATAGGCCACATGTTGATGGATTTCCCTCGTCTGTGCAAGCCTTCTTCCTCTAAGGTCGTGTGCGCAGCAACCTCTCATTTACGAAGGAATACTATGGACATGCCCACCAGGGTGTTGTCGGGCCAATACACTAACATCGCACATCTTGCTCGTTCTTTGCCCATTGAGATTATCGAAGAATATCTCGCCACATACAGATCTTTCATGGGTCTCTCGTTCCTTTTTTATGAGATTCCCTTTAGTGATGACGATCACTCTATTGTTAGCCAGCAAAAAGAGGATCAGGAACACATGGGCGCTCCTGTATGGGACATAAAGATTGTTCCCGTCGACTGGGAGGTGTCAGCGGATGACTTTGCGATGGGGCCTGCTCATTCAATGCCTTGTTTCGAGAGTAGTTTTGCCCCTCCAGAATTTTTTTCTTGATCTTGCTACTCCTTTTTCGTGTGAGTCGGCTGGTGATGCCGAATTCGCGAGTGATTCAGTGTCTGAGGTTGCGTCGAAGTGAGATGAGGACTTTACTATCTCTAACGGAGAATGTGGATCTTTGGAATGCTATGACGCACCCCGGTGGGATGAGGAATATCCCCTTTTTGATGCGGAGGTTTGCACCTCCTTATTGGACGAGGCGGTCCCTCTTACCACCACGGACCTCGAGTTCTCGGATTCCTCCTGATACGACTCATATGATACTGACAGTGATCTGTCCTCGGATCCTATTGAGAGTGATATCGGGATCACTCTCCCGTATTCTGTGTATTTTAGTTTTTGCTCTCATTTATTACTTGACCCCCCTTCATTATCTGAGCTTGTATAGGTTGAGTCTCCACGGGTACGTTGGGATGACGATGTGCCTTGTACTCAAGCCGTCGGGGAGTGCATCTACTTGTGTAAGAAGGTTCCTACCTCCTTCGTAGTGGAAGCCCCTGCCGTCGTCATTGCCTCCCGCGGACCTGCGGTGGACGACGCCTTGCTAGGCAATAATTTAGCTTGTGATGAGATTAGCGAGGAACAGTGCTCCTCCTCTTCTTATTTCTTATTTCCTCTACCTGAGTTGGGCAGATATTATTATTTTGGTAGAGGGATAACTGCATTATCGTCGTATCGGTACTCACCACTGCAACGGATATCCAGCCAGTTACCTGTGCATCTTTTATTTCATATGACCATTAGCTAGAACTTTTTGTTAGCCGAATAAGTCATGCTGGATGGACAATAACCGCGGTACTTATCTAGGAGTAGGTATAGTTAGTTATTTTACTATTTAAAAAATTGTTTTATGTGTTGTATAGCTTGTTTTAGCTTTAGTGCATGCTTGCGAGATTTTGGTGTGTTTGCGCCTATTTCGGGCAGATTGCCTAGTCTCTCGGGAGGTTAATTGCTCCATTTGCTGCAACCGCACACTTCTCCTCTGTTTTCTCCGGCGAGATCTACCTCTTCTCCTCCAAATCCTCCCCCATTTCTCCTCTCTCTCCACTCCCCTCTCTCTCTTCTTTGCCATGGGGTTTTATGTTTTTCTTTATGTTTGCATTTTTGTTTATTTGACTGATTGTGTACTTGACATTATTCAGCAGGGGCTTCGTCCCCAGGGTGGTTAGTAGTTATATTTTTCAGTACCTTTACTTTGTGTGCTACTGTGATTCGTTGTTTTGATATGCGATGATTTTGTTTAGCTTAATAACTTGCAAGCATAGCTTAGATTAAATTTGATATTGCCATAGTATATACAATTTTTTTAGAGCTCATTTGCAGGTTAGCCCTTCCCTTGCGCGACGGAGTGAGTAAAATTTTTACCGGTTTAGTTTCAAGCTTTCTCGCATCTTCTGGTATGCTCATTTCATGAGTATGGGGTAACCTCTACCCCAACTGATATTTCATTATTTTTATTGCAAATCTTGTAATAGGTTGCTTATATTATGTCTGTTGGGGGAGAGACTCGAGTTGTTATCCGCTCACGTGCTCATTCCACTCGCATACTAGAAGCTTTTATTGTAATATCATTTACATTTGCAACGCGCTCCACATCACCTACTTCAGAACGCGTACTTAAGCATTTGCACACGCCGAGCTTGCTTATCACTTGTGCGTAGAATAAAGAATGATGTGTTGACTTAGGATTGCGTGATTGAGTAAAATATTGACACCAAGAGTGTCCCTAGGCATGCACTCATGCTCACTTAGAGTCTGTGTAGATTAAAATTCTTTATATGCTTATAGTTTCTATTTTCCTATTAGCATAGATTTTGTTTATGGTACTCTAGTTGTCAATCCAGTTATGAATCAAACAGTGGTGTAGGATTTTGTGTAGGGGTTCAATAGCCTCGTATTTCTCGAGTTGGGAGGAAGGTTGATCTTTCTCGGTGGCTAAGAACTTTCCCCTAGCTACTCTAGAAGCATGGATGCATGGTTAGTCAAGTGCTCCCGTGATGTAGGCCGTCACTTTGTTCTAGTTTGAGCCTTGTACCATTCCCGACGTCAATCCGTTGCTATCCCCATTGAGCCTATCCCTTCCTTTGACATTTGGGGGATATGCCTCGGTTGGATTTATTACTGTGTCGGTGGTCGGGATGTCCGGAATTCTATTTCCAGCTCCTGTGTTAAACGCACGGTCGCGCAAATTTCTTCGCGCACTGTTTCAGCATAATCATGAGTTATACACAGCAATCCTGGGGACATTTGATCTACCCGTGCGTTTTGTTCCCGCACGGTTCCGGCCAAACCGTACGAGAAGAAATCGTACGGTCTGTATAATGTTCTCGGAATTCCAGCGCTTTGGGGTTAATCACGTGTTCTCCTTCATGCACAGGCATATGCGCCCGTGCGTGAGTAAAACGCATGGATCCTCTTTATTATCCTGTTTTTTTCAGCGCTCTGTGGTTACCCGTGCATTTTCCTTCACACACGGGGGGAAGAGTCCGTGCACGAGTAAAACGCACGGGTCAACTCATCTTTCTCGCAGGCCATTATCTGCGTGTTATTAATGCACGATTAACGCACAGTCGTACGCCAAACCGTGCGTGACCATTTTTCTGACATGCTTTTATTTAAGCGCAGATTTCCTTCCATTAAGGAGGATCATTTTCAGCCATTCCTACCGCCATTTTAGGGCAAAACTCTGTCGTTCCTCCTCCACCCTTCATCTTCCACTGAGGATAGAAGCTCTGGCCATGCTCGCGAAGCTTACCTCTTGTCGGTGCTTGGTCTCGGCCTTCTCCTTCACCCCTTAGCTCTATTGCAAGTTTTGTCGTCATAGCCAACAAGCAAAGGGAAGCTTGCAACCTTCTTCCATATTGTGACATGAAGAAGGCGGGTCCATTGGAGGGTAGTGACAGCCTTCTCTACCTCGGACATAGTTGAGGACCGAGCTTGGACGCGGACTGACAACCTGGCGATTCCTTCCGCGACTCCTCGACGAACCTTCGGATTCGGTCGATTTATTGACTTGTTCTTGCTTTATTATTATATATGCGTAGTTAAATCTTCATATGTGGATGATGTTGTACGTTAGCTGTAAGCGTTATTTGTTTCATGTTGATGTGAATCTATATCGTTTTACTGCTTTAGTTGCTTGAGCATCGCCAATATTTCCACCCGCCACCATAGTTAGTATTGTCGCACTAGCGATCGCTAGAGGCGCGCGTTGCGACGAGGTGTTTGCGAACCTAAATCTGTTGTTCTACTCGTTCCCTACGCCTGCTTACTCATCCATTCCGCTGAGCGAAGCAGCGCATAGCTGCTTGCATAGGAGTATATTTAATTAGTTTTTATTTTCTTGTATCTAAAACCAAACCCTTTCATGACCTCGACCTAAGGACTTCAATCTCAAGTCCTCCTTGAAAGACAACTCCACCTTGTGGTGTTCCTTGAGAGATTAGATACTTGGGAAAGCCACCCCATTTTATATTACTTATGCAAGCGGTATACTTGCCGTAAGCACATCAATCATCGATCGCACCATGTCTAACAAGGTACGATTCCTCCACTCAGACACACCATTATGATGTGGTGTTCTAGGTGGAGTGAGCTGTGATACAATACCCCTATCTTTTAGATGATCACGAAACTCATGACTTAGGTATTCTCCACCTCGATCAGATTGGAGCGCTCTAACCTTCATATCCAGCTGGTTCTTCACTTCATTCTTAAACACTTTGAACTTTTCAAAGGTTTCGGATTTGCACTTCATAAGATACACATATCCATATCTACTGAAATCTTCAGTAAATGTAACAAAGTAGAAGTACCCACCTCTATCCATAGAACTTATGGGTCCACATACATCATTATGTAGTATACCCAAGAGATCATCAGCCCTCTAATTGAAGCCAGTGAAAGGGACCTTAGTCATCTTGCCTAATAAACAAGATTAATATCTCTCAAATGATTCATAATCAAATGAGTCCAGTAGTCCATCTTTATGGAGCTTGGATATGTGTTTCTTATTTATATGGCCCAAATGACAATGCTAAAGGTACATAGGGTTCGAGTCATTAGTTCTTAGTCTTTTAGTATTTTCTATATTATAGATATGATGGTCTAAGTTCAAAACATAAAAACCATTAAAAATTTGAGCTATAACATAACAAACATCATTCTTAAATATAGAACACCAATTGTTCTTAATAAGAAAATAAAATCCAATCATGTCTAAACATGAAATAGTAATAATGTTTCTAGTTATTGCAGGAACATAATAACAGTTATCAAGTTCCAAAACAAGCCCATTGGGCAAAGAAAAAAGACGGTAAACCCCCACAGCAATAGCAGCAACCCTTGCTACATTGCCAATGCATAGGTCCACCTCTTCATTACTCAGCATTCCTCTCCTTCCCAGTTCCAGCATATGTATACCAATGTGAGAACCACATCAGGTATCCAATACCCAGGATGAAAGAGCAGAAAAGTTTATCTCTATAACATAAATACCTGAAGCGGAAGTCATACATCCCCTCATCTTTTGCAGACCCTCAATGTATGAAGGACAATTCCTCCTCCAATGACCAGCCTTGCCACAATGGTGGCACTTTCCCTCTTTCCCTGAACCTTTCTTTTTAAGTGCAGAAGATTTGGGCTCTAGAGCAGACTTAGGTCCCTCCATCGTCTTCTTAAAGTCCTTGCCCTTACCCTTGCCTTTATGCACCATCAGTATGGGGTTATCAAGCTTTGCCTTCTTCATGTTTATCTCGGGAGTTCACAACATACTTAGGAGCTCGGGTAGTGTCTTATCTATTTCATTCATGTTATAGTTCAAGACGAACTGCTCATAACTGTCCGACAACGATTGCAGGATCCGGTCTGTAGCCAACTCTTGCCCCAAACGGAACCCTAGTCTTTCAAGGTTCTCGATATACCCAATCATCTTGAGTACATGAGTCCCTATTAGGTCCCGATCTCCCATCTTGCAAAGGTACAACGCCTTAGTGACATTGAATCTCTCTTGATGAGCTTGGCCTTGAAACATTTTCTTGAGATGCTCGTCAATTTCCCTGCAACCCATGCTCCCGTGTAGCTTTTGAAGCTCAGAGTTCATGGTCGCAAGCATGAGACATTTGACGTTTAAGGAGTCATCGAGGTACTTCTTGTAAGCATATTTATCAGCACGGGGTGCATTCCCGATAAGCTCATCAGGGGATTCCTCATTCAAAACATAGAGATTGCGCTCTTTCCTGAGAACAATTCTCTGGTTCCTGTATCAGTCCATATAATTTGTTCCACTCTGCTTTTCCTTATCAAGGATCACTCTGAGTGATAGGGTGGAGTGTGAACCACTTCTCATGGAAATTCTACAAGGATAAGAAAATTAGTACTACATTTCGAAATATAATTTTCTCTTTCGATTAGGACTTTAATCAAAATAACTCCCACTATTTTTATCAAATCGATAACCCTCGATATCAATTCGAAGAGTTTATGCGAGTAACTCTCTTAGTGTACAAGATCCTTATTTCACTAATACTATGAGTAAGTTTTGGCTTTTCTCTCACAATGCAGCTATTTAGGTAGGCAACGCTTGCCAATTGCATCACTATGCAATTCTTGTATGGCTGGTGAATAACTCTTTATTCGCATCCATCATATGTTGCATGCCAACCCTATGCCTCTAGGACCTCAACCTTTGAGGTCACGCAGTTAAGCTTGACCTGATGTCGATAGTGTGGTATAACAATTATCCGCTCACACCCTAACCAAGATAGATTAATGCCCTTGTTTTGGCAAGCCCACACTTCGTCAATCGAGGCAGGAAGAGTGTCACCCATTGTAAGGCATCCGAATAATAATATTGCCTAGGGATTTTGATATTCGATTAACTCTTTAATCATGGTTAACATTTAACCAATGTGCACATCCATAAACATTCAACACCATAATCCAAATGCATCCTATATATGCACAAGAGCATCATCAACACATGATGAGCTGGGCTATATCTGAACATCTAGAACACCTCTAAATCCTCATATTTACATGCTTAGGATATGAACAACACAAACTCCACTTACACAGTAGACAAGCACGTCACTTTATGTTCGAGATTCCAAAATCTACAGCATACTTGGTTTCGCAAACCAACAAGAGTGACGGTTACTGCCAAAGAGTAGCAACAAGGAAATCACATGCGTTCTTGGTGGGATTCCAAGAATAGACTTAGGCGTTTTAGAACATTTCTAAAAATTCCAAATCTACACGCCATGGATTGGGCAACTTCTGAAACAATGATCATCGCATAACCTCCCTCTGATACCACTGTTGGTTTTTCACTGGGATGACACAATATTTGTGCGCGCAGCAGAAATGAGAGAAAACAAGTAAAACCCTAAAGCAATTTTGTAGATCTTACGATGATCATTAATCAAGAAGTAATATTGCAGTAAATAAATTTGTACCTTTGCAGGATTGAGTCGATAGTCAACCTAGGTGCTCTGATTGATTCCAATGAACAACAACGGATGGAGTTCCGAGCGTAGAATAGTGTCCACGCCTCTACAGATATGCACACGAGCACGAAGAACCCTAGACTCTTGTCGCACAAGATCTAGGTCTGAAAAAGGTTTGCCCTCAACGTCTCCAAGGATTGCTAGATCCGTCTAAGGAGAGGCGACAACGACGAATACGAAGCCTCAAAAACATTTTCCAATGGCGGCTAGAGACTGTGGACAGTCGACGATGACAAGCGCATGGCCGGCGAAAATAAGCGGCGGTAAGCGGCGAGATCGACGGCGGCAAGCGGCGTCGGCATAGATCATGGGAGCGGAACAGTTCCATCATGGGAGAAAATACGTCGTCGCGGGATTAGGTCAAATGAACAGTTCTTACATCTAGTTCAACAGTAAAACCCTTTTATACAATGAACCAAGAGAGTCGATAACCGTAGACCTGCCAAAAACAGACTTAGAAGAAATAAAACTGGTCGAGACAATATTTGGCAAGTATCAACTTGATAATCGACGAATCGGCGAGTGACCATAGTGATATAGGACGAATCATGAGGGAGCCATGATGACACTCGACGAATCGGCGATAGCTCACAACGATACTCAACGAATCGATAAGAGGACATGACGATACTCGACGAATCAGCGAGTATTACTTTAATACTCGACAAATCATTGAATGGTCACAACGATACTCGTCGTATTTAGCCCATTCATTAAAATCACTTACCCATACTCGACGAATTTTCCTTAGCTTCAGCCGACTATATCTCGGGCGACTATATTCCCAATGCAGGTCCTGGAATGAAATTCCACTACGTCCATATCGTTATAGGCTTGGTCCTTAACTCATATCACATATGAGCAAGGCCAACCCAAACCTATCCAACTTCTCCAAAAATCTTTTGTGTGACCCCATAGGCTCATACTGTGTTGGCAGTAAAGCTACATGTTTGATCACTTCCAGATCTCCATGGTAGAACCAACACTCCCATTCGGAGTCCTTGAAATGTTTGGTCCACCGACCGTTAGTCGAAGGACTATGCCTGATTTCCCCCACCCCTCCACCAATGGCTCCTAGGCACCGTGTGGGAGGAATGATAGGAAAGCTATGAAGGTGGAGAGTGATCAAAAGCAGATGACGGTGGGCCTATTCTAGCAAGCATATAGTAAATCTTCAGAGCTGAAAAATTAAAGGCAAACTAATAGTTCTATAATAAGCAAAATAGTGGAGTAATCGAGTAAAACAGAGCAGTTAGTATATGAAAAGTAACTCAGATGTAACCTTAACTTATATGAATGCCCATACAAACTTATAAGTTAATGGGTCTTTTGCAAGACTCTCATCGTATAAAAAGTTTCATACCAATTTATATGTTGGGGTGTCAGGTTGCATGCAAGTATGAGTGATGTGAAATGTTATGTCGTGATTCATGCAAATGCAACACACGCACACAACTCTATGCGCACACACCCTAGTAATAATCTTAGGTCAATCAGATGAATATTTGAAGGGGTCACTACTCATACTCATCATGTAGATTAGTCGGTCTGCACATAGTAGAGCTTGTAAAAGTTGAATAATGTGTGAAACTTGAAAGAAGATAGATCTTAACAAAAGACTAATTAGAGTAATAAATATCACAGCACAAAAAACAATGAAAGAAGAGCAAGCAACCAGAAGACACAAGGATTTTATAGTGGTTCCCCAAATCTGGGTAGTCCACTCTTCTACCACCCTAGGTAGGAATCCACTCAGGTATTGATCAGGTGACTGCCACCAATGGGTTTTGATCAGGTCCCCAAAAACTAAACCTCAAGTCTTTTGGAAGGAGACTTGCAACCAGGAATCACTTTTGAAGGGAGATGACAACCCTTTATACAGGAGGTGGTGAGAGAGTGATGGTATCTTCTCTGTCAACAATCAGAGAGAAGATTCAAGTGGAATGATGTTAGCAGCTTGCTCCCCCTGAGATCTTGAATGTATCAGGAAGGCTGGAGTACTGCTTCAGGGTGATAGGCCTTCAATGTTTATGCCTGAACCAGAGCAATCTTTCAGGAACTTCTGACTGATAAGAGGTTTGTTGTCCTTGAAGTTGTCCTGTAGTAATGAGGAAAAAGAAGACTCTTGATATGAATGGATGTTCTTCTTCTTCTTGAGAAAGTTGTTATTGCTCTGGTCTAGGGCTTCTAGTTACTGTAGAGATATTGCCCTTTTCTGTGTCTTTCTTTCTCTGTGTTCTGTGTCTGTTGTTTTTTTTTTGTTCTTGTTCTCTTTCTCTGTATATATTCAGACATTCAAAATCCTTGTCCTTGATGGTGGAAGAGAAACATTCCTGAGAGTGAAGGTGCTTTGGAAATTGATCTGGACTTAATTCTTCTGCAACTGTTCGTTTGAACGGCTATTTTTACTGGGAATATTGACTGTAATTAATCCTCAATAAATTCTGCCAACTGTTACTGATTCAACAAAAATCGTCGACCTGAACTTTTGTCGAGTTCATTAATCGTCGACCTGAGTTCGACATTCGTCGAACTCAGCTGGATTCGTCGAGCTGAATATTTTGCCTGCGTTCGTCGACCGGAGCTAGCAGTTCGTCGAGCTCAGTTTTTATTTTGTCGAGCTGAGAAACTGACTTGCTAATTTTGTCGAGCTGAGCAAGTGTTGTCCACCAATCGTCGACCTGAGTTCGACGTTTGTCGAACTCAGTTTCTGTCATCATTCGTCGACCTGAGCTTTCATCGTTCGTCGAACTGCGTTCGACGATCGTCGAGTTGATTCTCTGACTTTGTCTTAACTATATTTCTTGGACTTCTTTTCTGCAAAGCTGGAGAGTCCTTCTGAATGACCTGTCCTGGAACTAATTCTATGACCCATGACTATACATGTTGGGTCAATCTAAGAATCCTAATAGTGTTCCTTGCCCAAATCCAAACTGGGGTTCCAACAATCTCCCCCTATTTGGGTAAGGACACTATTTACATAAGCATAAGTAAAATACAAGATAATTAAATACAACTTCCCCCTAAATCTGGATCAAGAAAAACCGTTGTTGCTGTTGATGATCCTTGCCCAAATCTGCATCATTATAATCTGTTGTTGTTGCTGCTGCTAGAATTTCTGCTCCTTCATTTAGAGGCATCTCCCCCTATTTTGCATAACCATTATTCAACCAATCTCCCCCTTTTTACATTTCTTTGCCCAAATCTGACAGCCACTGATAGAGCCTGTATATTTGTTGGACTGAATTCTTTTCCTGCAAGGAGATGTTAAAAGTTCTGGACCCAGATAATCTTGGGTTTTGGTTCTCTTTTAAAATAATCAGAAATAAAAGAATAAGAATTTCTTCTTTGAAATTCTGAGTTCGACGAATTAAAGTACTTTCGTCGAGCGGAGTTCGACGAATGATATTGTGTTCGTCTAGCTCTGTTCGACGAATTAAATTTGTTTCGTCGAGCACAGATTCCTGAACAGTATAAAGCAAAATCTTTGTTCAACGATCGTCGATCTGAGTTCGACGAATAGGATTGATTTCGTCGATCTCCATTCGATGAATTATTTTGAACTACGACTTTCTGAAGATGTATACCTGATGAAAGATCAAGGGTAGAGATTACCTGATCTTCTTCTTTTGATTCACATTCTGGTTCTTCTGATTCTTCAGCATAGCTGCTGCGAGAAGCATCTATTGCCATTAGGCAAAATTTTATTGCTCTTGCTTCATCTTCATCACTCCAGGATTCAGCTTCAATTATTCTTTCTTTGGCTGATACAACAGTCATTGCTGTGATGGAGTCCCACATCTCTCTTGCAGATGAACATTCAGCAAGTTCTTCAAAAAATTCATCAGACATTGATTGGGCCAGAATGTTCATTGCTTGTGCATCAGCAATCTTCATCCTTTTCTGGGCATCTGAGGCTGCAGGTAGTGAAATGGGTCCTGACAAAATAGATTGAAAGATGTTTTCATCAAAGGAGTCCATATAAAATCTAATCCTGGTCTTCCATAGTGCAAACTTATCTAGATTGTACATGGGCAGTCTGGTGCTTGAAAACTCATCAAATTTTGTCATGATAAACTCTAAAGATTGTTAAGATCTACCAAAGGATCTTTTGGTTCAGGTGTTAGCCTGTGCAACCAATCAACCTCTCAAGGTCTAGTATTTTAACCAACCTGCTAAGGTCTGGTAATTTAACCAACCTGGCTCTGATACCAATTGAAAGAAGATAGATCTTAACAAAAGACTAATTAGAGTAATAAATATCACAACACAAAAAACAATGAAAGAAGAGCAAGCAACTAGAAGACACAAGGATTTTATAGTGGTTCCCCAAATCTGGGTAGTCCACTCTTCTACCACCCTTGGTAGGAATCCACTCAGGTTTTGATCAGGTGACTGCCACCAATGGGTTTTGATCAGGTCTCCAAAAACCAAACCTCAAGTCTTTTGGAAGGAGACTTGCAACCAGGAATCACTTTTGAAGGGAGATAACAACCCTTTATACAGGAGGTGGTGAGAGAGTGATGGTATCTTCTCTGTCAACAATCAGAGAGAAGATTCAAGTGGAATGATGTTAGCAGCTTGCTCCCCCTGAGATCTTGAATGTATCAGGAAGGCTGGAGTACTGCTTCAGGGTGATAGGCCTTCAATGTTTAGGCCTGAACCAGAGCAATCTTTCAGGAACTTCTGACTGATAAGAGGTTTGTTGTCCTTGAAGTTGTCCTGTAGTAATGAGGAAAAAGAAGACTCTTGATATGAATGGATGTTCTTCTTCTTCTTGAGAAAGTTGTTATTGCTCTGGTCTAGGGCTTCTAGTTACTGTAGAGATATTGCCCTTTTCTGTGTCTTTCTTTCTCTGTGTTCTGTGTCTGTTGTTTTTTTTTATTCTTGTTCTCTTTCTCTGTATATATTCAGACATTCAAAATCCTTGTCCTTGATGGTGGAAGAGAAACATTCCCGAGAGTGAAGGTGCTTTGGAAATTGATCTGGACTTAATTCTTCTGTAACTGTTCGTTTGAACGGCTATTTTTACTGGGAATATTGACTGTAATTAATCCTCAATAAATTCTGCCAACTGTTACTGATTCAACAAAAATCGTCGACCTGAACTTTTGTCGAGTTCATTAATCGTCGACCTGAGTTTGACATTCATCGAACTCAGCTGGATTCGTCGAGCTGAATATTTTGCCTGTGTTCGTCGACCGGAGCTAGCAGTTCGTCGAGCTCAGTTTTTATTTCGTCGAGCTGAGAAACTGACTTGCTAATTTTGTCGAGCTGAGCAAGTGTTGTCCACCAATCGTCGACCTAAGTTCGACGTTCGTCGAACTCAGTTTCTGTCATCATTCGTCGACCTGAGCTTTCATCGTTCGTCCAACTGCGTTCGACGATCGTCGAGTTGATTCTCTGACTTTGTCTTAACTATATTTCTTGGACTTCTTTTCTGCAAAGATGGAGAGTCCTTCTGAATGACCTGTCCAGGAACTAATCCTATGACCCATGACTATACATGTTGGGTCAATCTAAGAATCCTAATAGTGTTCCTTGCCCAAATCCAAACTGGGGTTCCAACAATCTCCTCATATTTAGGTAAGGACACTATTTACATAAGCATAAGTAAAATACAAGATAATTAAATACAACTTCCCCCTAAATCTGGATCAAGAAAAACTGTTGTTGTTGTTGATGATCCTTGCCCAAATCTGCATCATTATAATCTATTGTTGTTGCTGCTGCTAGAATTTCTGCTCCTTCATTTAGAGGCATCTCCCCCTATTTTGCATAACCATTATTCAACCAATCTCCCCCTTTTTACATTTCTTTGCCCAAATCTGACAGCCACTGATATAACATGTATATTTGCTGGACTGAATTCTTTTCCTGCAAGGAGATGTTAAAAGTTCTGGACCCAGATAATCTTGGGTCCTGGTTCTCTTTTAAAATAATCAGAAATAAAAGAATAAGAATTTCTTCTTTGAAATTCTGAGTTCGACGAATTAAAGTACTTTCGTCGAGCGGAGTTCGACGAATGATATTGTGTTCGTCGAGCTCTGTTCGACGAATTAAATTTGTTTCGTCGAGCACAGATTCCTGAACAGTATAAAGCAAAATCTTTGTTCAACGATCGTCGATCTGAGTTCGACGAATAGGATTGATTTCGTCGATCTCCATTCGACGAATTATTTTGAACTACGATTTTCTGAAGATGTATACCTGATGAAAGATCAAGGGTAGAGATTACCCGATCTTCTTCTTTTGATTCACATTCTGGTTCTTCTGATTCTTCAGCATAGTTGCTGCGAGAAGCATCTATTGCCATTAGGCAAAATTCTATTGCTCTTGCTTCATCTTCATCACTCCAGGATTCAGCTTCAATTATTCTTTCTTTGGCTGATACAACAGTCATTGCTGTGATGGAGTCCCACATCTCTCTTGCAGATGAACATTCAGCAAGTTCTTCAAAAATGTCATCAGACATTGATTGGGCCAGAATGTTCATTGCTTGTGCATCAGCAATCTTCATCCTTTTCTGGGCATCTGAGGCTGCAGGTAGTGAAATGGGTCCTGACAAAATAGATTGAAAGATGTTTTCATCAAAGGAGTCCATATAAAATCTAATCCTGGTCTTCCATAGTGCAAACTTATCTAGATTGTACATGGGCAGTCTGGTGCTTGAAAACTCATCAAATTTTGCCATGATAAACTCTAAAGATTTTTAAGATCTACCAAAGGATCTTTTGGTTCAGGTGTTAGCCTGTACAACCAATCAACCTCTCAAGGTCTGGTATTTTAACCAACCTGCTAAGGTCTGGTAATTTAACCAACCTGGCTCTGATACCAATTGAAAGAAGATAGATCTTAACAAAAGACTAATTAGAGTAATAAATATCACAACACAAAAAACAATGAAAGAAGAGCAAGCAACCAGAAGACACAAGGATTTTATAGTGGTTCCCCAAATCTGGTAGTCCACTCTTCTACCACCCTAGGTAGGAATCCACTCAGGTTTTGATCAGGTGACTGCCACCAATGGGTTTTGATCAGGTCTCCAAAAACCAAACCTCAAGTCTTTTGGAAGGAGACTTGCAACCAGGAATCACTTTTGAAGGGAGATGACAACCTTTTATACAGGAGGTGGTGAGAGAGTGATGGTATCTTCTTTGTCAACAATCAGAGAGAAGATTCAAGTGGAATGATGTTAGCAGCTTGCTCCCCCTGAGATCTTGAATGTATCAGGAAGGCTGGAGTACTGCTTCAGGGTGATAGGCCTTCAATGTTTAGGCCTGAACCAGAGCAATCTTTCAGGAACTTCTGACTGATAAGAGGTTTGTTGTCCTTGAAGTTGTCCTGTAGTAATGAGGAAGAAGAAGACTCTTGATATGAATGGATGTTCTTCTTCTTCTTGAGAAAGTTGTTATTGCTCTGGTCTAGGGCTTCTAGTTACTGTAGAGATATTGCCCTTTTCTGTGTCTTTCTTTCTCTGTGTTCTGTGTCTGTTGTTTTTTTTTGTTCTTGTTCTCTTTCTCTGTATATATTCAGACATTCAAAATCCTTGTCCTTGATGGTGGAAGAGAAACATTCCCGAGAGTGAAGGTGCTTTGGAAATTGATCTGGACTTAATTCTTCTGTAACTGTTCGTTTGAACGGCTATTTTTACTGGGAATATTGACTGTAATTAATCCTCAATAAATTCTGCCAACTGTTACTGATTCAACAGAAATCGTCGACCTGAACTTTCGTCGAGTTCATTAATCGTCGACCTGAGTTTGACATTCGTCGAACTCAGCTGGATTCGTCGAGCTGAATATCTTGCCTGCGTTCGTCGACCGGAGCTAGCAGTTCGTCGAGCTCAGTTTTTATTTCGTCGAGCTGAGAAACTGACTTGCTAATTTTGTCGAGCTGAGCAAGTGTTGTCCACCAATCGTCGACCTGAGTTCGACGTTCGTCGACCTGAGTTCGACGTTCGTCGACCTGAGTTCGACGTTCGTCGAACTCAGTTTCTGTCATCATTCGTCGACCTGAGCTTTCATCGTTCGTCGAACTGCGTTCGACGATCGTCGAGTTGATTCTCTGACTTTGTCTTAACTATATTTCTTGTACTTCTTTTCTGCAAAGCTGGAGAGTCCTTCTGAATGACCTGTCCTGGAACTAATCCTATGACCCATGACTATACATGTTGGGTCAATCTAAGAATCCTAATAGTGTTCCTTGCCCAAATCCAAACTGGGGTTCCAACAAACCTAATTATGGGAAACGAAAGTTGGTGAACCTAGTCTGGTTAAGAATGAGTAAGGTCACTGTTGGAAGGCGGGTTGAGGGAACCTGATTGACTAGTGTCAAGTGGTGCTTAGGGTCGACGAAGATCGTCTTCCATGTAGAAGAGAGAGAGAGAGAAAGTCAAAGACACTAGGGTTAGATTTAGTGTAACATTAAAGGGGATTGAACTTGGGTATTCACCAATAATAGTAAGTGTCTTGTGAAAGGGAACTTTGAGATTCAGCCCATCATAGTTCCTAGTGCCCCCGAGAAACCTTCACAGGGAATGCCCTGAGCAGTCCGAGGTTAACCTAAACTACAATACTAAAATGAATACAAGAGTAATTAGCAATAAACTAGTACTTCACTTTCACTCACCCCGATACTTCGGGAGGTTAGTTTGGTTAGGTTGTTCGAGCGGTAGGCTCGGTGGTTGTGTAAACGGACCGGGTAGTCCCGGGAACCGATGGCTTAAGAACTCATGATTGCATGTGCATAAAAGTGGCGGGTCTTCGACATTTGATGGTGGTTCACACCGATGTCGGTACGCTGACTCGGTGGGTGTGGTGGACAATTAGCTAAGGGAAAGTCTGGTGGTGGGTCAGCATAGTACGACGAGACCCTGGTGTGTCTGTTGCTGCATGGAGACCGGGCGGTCTGCCGGTCTGACTCTGGCGGATTAGAGACCGAACGGTCTGTCGGTTTCTCTCCAACATTTTGGTGGCCAGACTGTTGCTTTTGGTGTCCGGGCGATCAATCGATTTATCTTAGGCGACTTGGAGACCGGGCGATCTGGCGGTCTCCCATGACGGCTTGTTCTCTCCTTCTGGTTGTTGCCGGAAACTAATCATGCCATGGGTATAAAAGCTATAAGCTAAACCATACCTGTCATCTTGTCATACTGCTTATGGTCTTCTGCCTTTTTCTTTTTCTTCGACAACCAATCCCAACAGTCACGGGCTATATGTCCTGGCTTGCCACAATTATAACAAGTAAGTGGGACTCGCCCTACAGCTTCTCCTGACTTAGCTTTCTTTGTCTTTGGGGAAACAGCACGACAATCACGGGTAAGGTGTCCTGACTTGCCACAAGTATGACAAGCGTAAGGAACTTGACCGCTAGAGGTTCTAGACCTCTTATGCCGCCTCCTGTGGTATACAGACTTTGAAGAATCTGCAGAGTTCGGTACCCTGCACACTGGCATCTGGTGGACTTTTCTCAAATCTACTTCCAATGATCTAGCTGACTCCACCAACGCTTGGAATCCCAACAACTTCATTCCTACCAATAGAAGTCATAAATCATCACGCAGACCGTTATAAAACCAATTTACCATAGTCTGCTCATCTTCCAACTCAACCTCTGGGTAGCGCCTTAACATGACAAACACATGCAAATATGCGTCAACAGAGTGCGTCCCTTGCGCCAAAAGCATGTTCAACTGCTGATCTGGTGATCTTCTAATTTCCACTTGCTCCAGAGAAACAACTAGCACTGGAGCCACCCCGAGGATAGGAGGTTGCACATGCCTTCTGTGTTGGGCATTGATCATATCGAACACTACTTCTGCTATCATTCAGATGGTTTTCGTAGAAGGAGTGGTTGCAGGCACATCATTAGGTGCACTACTTTCCTCAGAAGGTTGGTGTTTTGACTGCTCAGCGCCACTTCTGGTCACCTATAGTCGCACAACACACCATAAAGTGACCAAATAGGATTGCAAAAAGCAATCATAGGAACACACAGGTTCCTAAAACATGTGTATTTTCATTCCTAAGTGAACATTCATGAGTTCTATTCATGTTATAACGATGACGCACATGACTGTGGTCACCACCCCTTAAAAAGAATTCGACCACGAATTCTACTAAGAAAGACTGACACCATAGTCTGATACCAAATTGTAATACCCTGATCCGTCACATGGGATATAACATAAGGTCCGGTCGGGGATCCGTGCCATATTTCACGGACAGTCAGCGGAGTTACGTATTAATATCAAATTACTATGAAATAATAACAAAATCTAACATAGAGCATTCTAGCAGAATATTTTAAGTAAGTTAGGAGAACTCATCACAGCACATGAATGTCCACTATAACCTAAAGTAGTAATGCAAGTATAAATACACATAGAGTGTTGGCCTTATGGCCTTACAACATTCATCTTCAATAAATGTGTTTTACATACTTTGGCACGCAGGCCGGCCATACATGATAGTTTTAAAAGAAAACACTTCGCTTTGGCATTCAAGGGCCAGCACACCAACAAGGGCTTCAACCCGCTATTTGTCACTAGGCTCACCTGTTCCTGAAAGAACAATCCACCGCACGGTGGCAAAACAAAGCAACGGTCAGCTAAAGCTGACCAAATTATAATGACCCCACCACTTACTTGGGGCGGTGGTGCTCCTTCCCTGCAATTGTATTAGCAAAATCTAACATAGAAATGAAAGTGCAATTTAAGTACACTTCACCACAGGCGTAGGCACGAACGGCCACACACCCCGTGCTCTCAAGGCACATTCTCAGTGACTCCGATCCAATCTGAGACTTCACCACTGCCCCCAAGGCGACAACATCGTGAGCATTTGAGTCTTTTCAGCTGAAGCCTAAGACTTGTCCTTCTATGCCCCGGTAAGTGTCAAATACTTTAGGTCTCTTGAACCGAACCACATAGAGCGGGTACGGTTCCACTCAACCTGTTGCTCACATCGCCATGTCAATTTAAGCCATCGGCGCGGGTCAAGCTTCCCTGAGGCCCATCGCATCGATCATACAATAATACATAACACAGTTATGCACATGGTCCGCTCTCAAGCCACCAAGCTGGGCACCCAGAGCACGCAGCCCAACACAATGGCCCCCAGATCTCCGCGAGACATGCCTCACAAAATCTCTCTCACAGAGCTACCACCGGCGGTAACACTACCGCCGGTAATAACACTACCATCGCGCGGTATCTTGCAGAAATGCGTTCCTGCCCAATTTTTCGGGTACTTTTTGGGGTTAGTCCCCAAAGTTCCTCGCTGCAATCTACCGCGTAGAAATCCGAAAAACAAATGGCATGGAGTCTTCTCCGTCAATACATGCATAATGAAAACATTACCAATCCAGACCACCCGTCCTGATGGGTTGTAACACCTCCCATGTAATGACCATATAATATGGGTCCGGCCAGGGCCCCACAACATACAGATGTCACAACTTTAGCATTAAAAGATGATATTAACTACCCAACTCAAAACTCAGAATGAGCAATAGTAGAAATACACCAACAAAACCAGAAGTTATCCACTACCAAACAGGAGTATCAAAATGGTTTTAAGGCCTTACAAAAAATAAGTCCAAAATGGAAATGACAACAAGGTCAAACATCAACGTGCAAAAGCACTCCTATGATACCTCGGCATGCAAGCCAGAAATACCAAAAATATGGAGCATCACAGTCACGAAGAAAACAAGATAGTAAGCATGGTAATCACATCATGAGGCTTAGGCCTTTTCGGCCAGCGCACTTGCTCCCACCCGCGATCCTTGCCCTGTAAATATTTGTGGTAATGTGGGTCAACAAAGGTTGACCTCTACTGTGTAACCAACACATTTCCTCCCGGCTGCCCCTAACGGACCCCGGGGTATACCTCCAACCTGCAAGTCAGCACTTCGTATGTCATATACATAAACATGTAAAGCTTTAAAAACAGGTTTGGATGTCTCAAACAACAAACATGTTTTCTATGTTGAACATATAATCAAAGGGGCCTACTATGCAACATGTATGCAAACTCGAGCTTCACCTAAGGCACCCTATCGTGTATGCATCTAACACATCATTACAACAACTGGGTACTTCCAATTTCCCCATCGGCGTCAAGCCACAAACAAAAGGGTATTGCAATTCCCCTAACGACATACAAGCTGCCACACGGAACTCTTGTCAAGGCCCCACCCGCTCGTGGCCCCTAAACCCTAATACCTCCAACCTGCAAGTCAGCACTTCGTATGTCATATACATAAACATGTAAAGCTTTAAAAATAGGTTTGGATATCTCAAACAACAAACATGTTTTCTATGTTGAACATATAATCAAAGGGGCCTACTATGCAACATGTATGTAAACTCCGGCTTCATCCAAGTCACCCTATCGTGTATGCATCTAACACATCATCACAATAACTGGGTACTTCCAATTTCCCCATCGGCGACAAGCCACAAACAAAAGGGTATTGCAATTCCCCTAACGGCATACAAGCTACCACACGGAACACTTGCCAAGGCCCCACCCACTCGTGGGTCTTAGAGCTGGGCTTTCCTGCAAACCCTGACTTCTCACGTCAGGTTTCCATCTCACACACAGACCGATTCTAAGAACCCCTGCTGGACCCCACTGGCTTGTGGGCTTCATTGCCCGGGCTTGTCCTATGCGTGGCGTTCTCGTCAGTCTCATAGAAACGGAACTAGTCTCGCCGGGACACTCTCCCCACAAGACTTGCACGTCACGGTATAGCCAGCCGACCACGAAGACAAGCCGCACCTTAGTACATCACAATCCATAGCCTTTCCCACCCTAATCCCTCATTCGTACTGCAATGTTCCCGCGCACCAAGGAAACCATATACCGCCATTGCGGAGGTAACCCTGTCTGGTTCCGGCTACAAGTACTCACTTGAAAAAGGGGGAAAACACATACATCACAAACGGCCTCTTGCCAGAACAGATTTCTACAAAATCCTTAAGGCTCGTTATGCAACATCACCGAGTCGGACTAACGGTCGCGACTACGGCTTCACCCCCAATGCCTAATGCACTAACGGAGCGGATCTCTAATGAAAATCATGTCGGGGATGGACACAATCGACCAGGTGGTTCCTCTTGAACCATGGCGACCCAAACACCTCTCATTTAAGATATTTGGTGCCCAAAAGCTTAAAAAACAAGAAAGAAAAGAGATGATATGCACGCATCCTACAAACCGAGAGGAGAAAATGTCATTACCTTACGACCTATCTTCCTAGTCATGGAATCCTTGCTATGAACAGATTGACAAGAGCGCCTCCAGGCCCTCTCCACGGATCCGGTCTCAGAATGACGATCGGAGCTCCGAAGCTTCGTCAATGGAGGTGGAAGACCTTCTCCTTCCTCCTCCTCACTCTCACCCAAACCCTTGGTCAACTCTCCAAATTATAAGGAATAAAGGGAAGGGGCTCCCAACCCTAATAAGATCATTTGGGTGGAAGATCCTGGGCCATTCAATTGGATTTAAGGAAAAATTGGACGGCCACAAAATGAAATGACGGACCAGACCCGTCCGCACGATCAGTGGCGCACGACCAGTGGCCGTGCGCACTGGATCCTATGATCGTGCGATTAACACTGGCAGAACTCTAGAAAAAATGGGACCAACACGCACGAGCAGCGGAGCACGACCAGTGGTCGTGCGCACTAAGTACAATGGTCATATGTTTGCCCTAGGCAGAACTCGGAAAAATGGAGAACAGTGTGCATGATCAGTGGCGCACGACCAGTGGTCGTACACACTGGATCCAATGCCGATCTTATCGACCTACCGCCAGCGGTGTCTCTTTCGTCGGGCGTTAGCTTCCAGAGGCTCTAGGTCTAAAAACTGGGGTGTTATAACTCCTCCCCCCTTACAAGAAATTTCGTTCCCGAAATTAATCTTCATATAAGAAGACAGCAAGAAAAATGATTGCAGCAAATAAAACAACCATTTCTAATCAGGCAATCAGCCAAAAATAATATTGCAACGTCTCAAAACACTGTTGCTGCATACCGCTTACTGTTTCAAATTAGCATTACATAAATAACTCGGGATAGTCCTCGCGCATTGCTTGCTCACGCTCCCAAGAGAACTTGTCACGCCCGCAGTTATACCAACGCACATTCACGAGCTTAACTTCTTTGTTCCGCAACTACCGAACTTCTGCATCCTCTATACTAACTAGACGAACTCGCGTTCTCAAGTCCTCTTCTATCGACACCGATGCCGATTCGATCACCACATTAGCCTCCACTAAGGCTTTCCTCAAGACGGTGACATGGAAAAAATCGTGTAATCCACTCAGCTCTATGGACAACGCCAACCGGTACGCTGTTTCTCCCACCCATTCTATAACCTCGAAAGGTCCCAAAAATCTCAGACTCAACTTATTGAGTCGGTGAATCCGCGAAATGCCTTTGAACTGCTTGATCTTTAGATAGACCCAGTCACCTACCGTGAACTCCACCTTCCTGTGGCGAGCATTAAAATATTTTGCTTGCCGATCTTGAGCAACCTGCGCTCTTGAATGATTCGCACCAACTCGCATGCATCAGCTACCACTTCTTTTCTCAAAAGTTTGGTGTTTCCCGCCTCTGTCCAAGACATCGGTGTTCGACACCGCCTTCCATACAAAGTTTCGTATGGCGCCATCTTTATACTTGCTTGGTAACTATTGTTATAAGCGAACTCTACCATGAAGAGGTGATCCTCCCACTTCTTTCTGAAGTCAAGAGTACACATCCTCAGCATATCCTCCATAGTATGGTTCGTTATTTTGGTTTGCCCATCAGTTTGAGGATGGAGAGCCGTACTTAACTTGAGCTTTGTGCCCGGGCTCTTATGAACCAACCCCCAGTCCTTGGACGTGAACGGCCCATCACGATCACTAACTATACTCTTAGGAATTCCATGTAGTCTTATGATGTTGCGAACATACAACTCTACCAGCTTCTCCACGCTGTCCTCTTTTCGATTTGGGATAAAGTGAGCCACTTTGGTCAAGCGATCCACGATCACCCAAATCGCGTTGTTACCCTGCTACGACCTAGGTAACCCATGTACAGTCCATGGAGATGTCATCAAATTTCCACTCGGGAATAGGAAGAGGCTTCAGGAACCCGCCTGGCTTCTGACACTCAACCTTCACTAAGGTACAAGTTTGGCACCAACTCACGTACAATGCTACATCCCGCTTCAAACCAGGCTACCAAAAGGATTTCTTCATATCCAAGTACATGTTTGTACTGCCCGGGTGAATGGAGTACTTTGTGAAGTGAGCCTCAAACAACAACTCCTCACGGAGCTTGCCGAACTGCGGTACATAAATCCTTTCATCCTTCCTCAGAATCCCATCAATCAACTCGCAGGCGCTACTCTCGCCCTTTTGAGCCTCCACCACGTATGGCTGGAACTCCACATCCAAACGGGTTGCTTCCCGAATACGATCGGACAAGTCGTTCTGCATTTCAATCCAGTTCAATCGAGCTACGCTACACTCGCCTCTTGCTACACACTCCATGCCAAGGGACTCCCATTCCCGCATCAACTGCTCATCATGATCTTCGATCCAACCCCCTTGACCAGAATATTTCCTACTCAAGGCATCCGCCACCACGTTGGCTTTGCCTAGAATATACTGAATCACACTTCATAGTCTCCAAGGAACTCGATCCATCTACGCTACTGCATATTCAAGTCCTTCATGATCTAGAAGATACTTCAGACTCTTGTGATCCGTGTTGAAGTATTAGACCGGGCGGTCTTGCGGTCTGGTCTGGCGGTCTCCTTTGGTGCTTGGAGACCGGGCGGTCTATCAGACTCTCAGTGCGGCCTGTTCTTATCCTGCTGGAGGTGCTGTGCGGTTAACCCATCTGTCTAACCGCGCGGCCTGTGCGGTCTCCTTTATTTCTAGCCGCTCTGCCCTGTACATGTTTAATCCCACATTGTTTGTTTATACTCTCTCATATCTCCTCCATTCTATATAAGGGAGGTCATACCTTTGTAAATGATATCTTTTTTGGATAATAAAATTTCAATTATTCAAAAGTCTATCCGTTTGTTCTTTCTTATTCGCTACTTTCTACATGGTATCAGAGGACATAGTCGTTTCCCTCTGATTGTGTGCGCTCTCTGATTCTCGTGGCTTGTTTTTCCGCTTTCCGCAACCTGTCTCGCGGCTTGCCTTCTCTTCTGTTCGCTGCCCTGTTCGCGCGGCTTGTTGCTATCCGCTGCCCTGTTCGCGCGGCTTGCTTCTCCTTGGTTCTCTTCTCCTGCTGCTATTCGTCGTCGCGGCCTGTCTCGTTGTCGCCGCGCTCCTGGTTCCTTCTTGCCTCTCCGACCTCCTAGTCATTGCGGCCTGTTTCTGTTCGCCCGGCCTGCGACTTGTTGTAGTCGCTGCTTCTTGCCTCCTCTTCTCTTCTGTTCGCTCGGCCTTCTCAGTCCGCGCGACCTCTTCCCCGCTGTGCCTTTGACTGCTTTCTAGCCGCTTGTGTTCGCGCGGCTTCTTCCTTTTCTATCCGCTGCGGTTTCTTGCTGTGTTCTATGACTACTTCCGGTCTCACCACTACTCCTGCAGCCCTTTCTCCACCTCCTCCTTCGGGCAACCTTGGTACCCTTTCTAAGCTTGTTGGCTCCAACTATCCCGATTGGAGCGTTTCTTTCACTTTTCTCCTTCGCTCTCAACGCAAGCGTCATCACCTCACCGATGACCCTCCTCCTCGTACTTCTCCTGAGTTTGATGACTGGGATGCGAGTGATGCTCTTGTCCGCACCTGGCTGGCCAACAGCCTTTCTGATGAGTGCCTTCCCGTCATTCGCCATGATGAGACGGTCAAGGCCGCCTGGCTTCACCTCGCTGCTCTCTATTCGAAGGGGGGCCAGACGTCCCGCATTTATACTCTCTATTCGGACCTCTTCGCCCGCCCTTCCATGTCTCCTGCTGCGGCTTATCAGCAGGTTCAGGCTCTTGGTGCTGAAATCCTCCAGAATCGCCCCTTCTCCGCGGACTTGGCCGACCAGCACAAACACTTCCAGGAACTCCTGGTTGTTTGTTATCTTCTTCGTCTTCCCGATTCTTATGATATGATCCGCCAGCAGATCTTGGGTGAGGCAGAATCTCCTACTTTGGATGCCACTGCGGCTCGCATTGCCGCTATTACTTTGCTGCTCCAGCGACCTCTGTTGGCCTCCCCCCTTCCCAGGACTCCTTTGCTCACCAAGCTCAGAGGGGGTGACCTAGTGGCCGCGGCCACTCCGGCGGACGGGGTTCATACCGGTTCCTCTGCTCTCACTGTGGTCGTACCAGCCACTCTGTTGACCGCTGCTGGCAGAAACATCCTCATCTTCGCCCTTCCGGTGATGCTCCTTCTTCGGCCTCCGCCTCTTCTCGGCTGTCCGCCTCTGTGGCCACGACGTCAGGTAGTTCCCACGTCGTTACCCAAGGTAAATGGCTGATTGACTCCGGTGCTACAAATCATATGACGGGCAACCCTCATTGCTTCTCCCGTCTTGAAACACATGACCGCTTACCCCCGGTTCGTGTGGCGGATGGTTCCCCGTTCCCGGTTCATGGGACGGGCATGGTTCAACTCACCCCCTCGCTTTGCTTGGAGGACACCCTCTATGTCCCGAAGTTCCCGTGCAATTTGTTATCATTTACTACTTTATGTCGGCAACTTCAGTGCTCCGTCTTATTCACTCCCACTACTTGTTCTTTTCAGGACCCGAGGACCCAGCGGACGATTGCTACTGGGACTGAGAGCGGCGGCCTCTACTTCCTCGACGATGTTTCCGCTCTGTCCGCCTACTCCTCCTCCACAGATCTCCTTCAATGGCATCTTCGCCTTGGACATCCTCCTCCTCAGATTCTTCGCCAGCTTCTGCCCCACTTACCTCCTACCAGTTCTCCGCTCAACTGTGATGCGTGTTAGCTTGGCAAACATCATCGCTCCTCCTTCCCACCGAAGCAAGGCCATGGCTCCTCTCGCCCGTTTGATATTATTCATTCTGATGTATGGGGTCCTGCTCCTACCCTCACTGTTGGTCGGGGTAGTTCCTATTTTGTCACTTTTATAGATGATTTTTCACGCTGTACCTGGGTGTATCTGTTAAAAGATCGCTCTGAACTCTTTTCTGTTTGGCAATCATTTTATTTTATGATTCAGACTCAATTTGCTATTTCTATTAAAGTTTTACGTTCTGATAATGCCAAGGAATATCTGAATCATGAGTTCTCCTCTTTCTTTCACCAACATGGCCTGCTTCATCAAACGACTTGTGTTTACACCTCCCAGCAGAATGGGGTGGCGGAGCGTAAAAACCGTCACCTGCTTGATGTTGCTCGTACTCTCATGACGTAGATGCACGTCCCTCGCTCCTACTGGGGCTACGCTGTGCTCCTCACCTGCTATCTCATCAATCGCCTTCCCTCCACAGTTCTCCACGGCCAGACCCCCTTCTCCATTCTCTACCCCCACAAGGAACTTTTTCCTCTCCCTCTCCATGTCTTTGGCTGTACGGCCTTTGTTCACGCTCCCTCCGCTACCCGCGACAAGCTTTCCCCCCGTTCCACCAAGTGTGTCTTTTTGGGGTACTCTACCACTCAAAAAGGCTATTGTTGCTTTGACCCCCTTCTCCGCAAGCAGTTTGTCTCCGCGGATGTGACTTTTTTCGAGAATGCTTCCTATTTCTCTACTACCTCTTCTCTTCCTTCTGATATCTCCGTTCCTTCCCCGCCTCTCGATGTTTTCCCACCTCCGTCTCCTCCTCCACCGACTCCTTCCCAGTCCGTCTCTCCACCCACCCCTCCACCCTCCTCTCCGCCGCCGTCTCTCTCTAGTCCCGGGCCAGCCTTCTCCGCCACGGACGCTCCGGTCGCTGACGCTCCCGTCGACCTGGATCTTCCCATTGCTCTTCGCAAAGGGGTGCGGGCGTGTACTCAACACCCGCTTGCGGCAGTTGTTTCCTATGATCGGCTTTCTCCTTCTCGCAGGTGTTTTGCCTTGGCTATCTCTGCTACTTCTACTCCCCGCATCTACCAGGAGGCTCTTGCTCTCCCTCATTGGAAGTCTGCCATGGATGAGGAGATGGCTACTCTTACTGAACGGGGTACCTGGACCCTTGTTCCTCCTCCCGTGGGCACTGATGTGGTTGGCTGTCGCTGGGTCTTCGTTGTGAAATTTCGCCCTGACGGCACTGTGGATCGCTACAAGGCCCGGCTGGTGGCCAAGGGCTTCACTCAGACTTACGGCATTGATTACTTTGATACCTTTTCTCCGGTTGCTCGCCTCAGCACCATCCTCCTTTCTGTGGCTGTTAACCGGGCTTGGGCTATTTCCCAGCTTGATGTGAAGAATAACTTTCTCTATGGCGATCTTCAGGAGGACGTCTATATGGAGCAACCTCCTGGGTATGTTGCTCAGGGGGAGACACGCGTATGTCATTTGAAGAAGGCCATTTATGGCCTAAAGCAGAGCCCTCGTGCATGGTTCGACAAATTCAGTGGTATTGTGGCTACCATCGGCTTTAGAAGGAGTTCGGCCGATCACTCCTTATTCATTCGCAAAATGGCCTCGGGACTGGTGGTTTTGGCAGTATATGTGGATGATATTATTCTTACTGGCGATGACCGAGATGGGGTGGACTTGACGAAGAAGCACCTGCGTCAGCACTTGGTCACGAAGGATATGGGCTCCCCGAAATACTTTTTGGGGATAGAAATCTCTCGGAAACTTGGCTCGTTGGTTCTCTCCCAACGGAAGTATGCCCTTGATCTTCTACAAGAAGCAGGATTGACAGGTGCCAAACCGGCTCGGTTTCCCATGGCTATTGGAGAAGACAAAACGTGGACGGATGACTCGCCTCTTGTATCTGATGTCACAAGGTACAGACGTTTGGTAGGCAAGCTCATCTATCTCACGGTGACTAGACCCGACATCGCCTATACTGTAGGCAAGGTTAGTCAGTTTATGCAAGCTCCCAGGGAGTGCCATCTTCAGTCTGCCCTGAAGATTTTAGAGTATATCAAAGCAGCACCAGGCAAAGGGTTACTCTTTCAGAAGAATGATCATCTGAGGGTTGAGGCCTACTCTGATTCAAGTTATGCGGATGACAAAGGCGATCGTAAATCCACATCAGGTTTTTGTACCTTTGTTGGAGGTAATCTCGTGAGTTGGAAGAGCAAGAAACAGTCTGTTGTCTCTAGATCCAGTGCAGAAGCCGAATACCGGAGTATGGCGTCAACCACGTGTGAGTTAAAGTGGTTGCGGGCTCTTATGCTTGACCTGGGCGAGGTATATGACTGTCCTCTCCCTATGTTCTGTGACAACAAGGCCGCTATATACATATCCAAAAATCTGGTCTTCCATGAGAGAACAAAGCATATAGAGGTTGACTGTCACTTCATTCGGGAAGAGATTTTGAAGAAACAGATTTGTACTCCATTTGTCACCTCTGACAAGGAATTGACAGATATCTTCACCAAGCCGGTCTCTACTTCCTTCTTCCACATTTGTGACAAGCTGGGCATGATTGATATCTATGCTCCAGCTTGAGGGGGAGTGTTGAAGTATTAGACCGGGCGGCCTTGCGGTCTGGTCTGGCGGTCTCCTCTGGTGCTTGGAGACCGGGCGGTCTATCAGACTCTCAGTGCGGCCTGTTCTTATCCTGCTGGAGGTGCTGTGTGGTTAACCCATCTGTCTAACCGCGCGGCCTGTGCGGTCTCCTTTATTTCTAGCCGCTCTGCCCTGTACATGTTTAGTCCCACATTGTTTGTTTATACTCTCTCATATCTCCTCCATTCTATATAAGGGAGGTCATACCTTTGTAAATGATATCTTTTTTGGATAATAAAATTTCAATTATTCAAAAGTCTATCCATTTGTTCTTTCTTATTCGCTACTTTATACAATCCGTGAAGATCTCCACTTTCGCACCATACACATAGTGCCGTCATAACTTCAAAGCAAAAATTACCGTCGCCAACTCCAAATCATGGACGGGGTAATTCCACTCGTGAGGCTTTAGCTGCCTAGATCCAAAAGTTGTCACGCTGCCATTTTGCACAATGAATTTTATTTATCATTCGCGCTAACATACGGGTAGCCAATCCGCAAGTGGAACGGAGAATGGCTATAGGCCAAAATCCTTTCCGGCTAAATGGAATAATATTGATTCCGGTCGAGCTTGGAGTTGTACCAAAATAGATCCACCCAAAAATAAAACACGATTCAAAAGGTGATAGGATCTATCCCAACAAAACAAAAGCGAGGAGCGCCAATCCTCTCGTTAGATCTTTCGGAAAAACCAAATGAAAATCCAGATCTACTATTAGAAACACCGCGAAAATTAACGATTCGAGAAGATCACGCAAAAGTCGTCCACCAAAAGAACTAATCAAGAGGGAAATTCTCTTGTGTAGGAATTTTCGTTACCCCGCTCGGAAGTGTAGATCCGAGATGTTTGGATCCACCAAGATGACCACTCTTCCTTTGGACCCACGGGAAACGCACCACGGATGAAGATCTTGCTCGTCTCCTTCGCCTTCACGCCGTGGATGATTACTCCAAAAACCTTGGTTCTTCCTTGCACTTGATCATTTTTTCCTCCAAGGTGGCCGAAAGTGACAAAGGGTGAATATGATTTCGGTGGAGAAAGGTAGAGAGGTGGGAGAACGAGGGGTTGCTAGAGGGAGCGAGGGGTAGAAGGGGCGGCCAAGCAAAGTGGGAGAGGGGCGGCCGAACTCCTTGAGATGGAGCCTTAAGGGGGGCGGCGGCCAAGAGGAGGAGGGAAAGGAGGATTATGTTTAGGCAAGCAATTTTTTCTTTGATCTCAATAATAATCCCAAAACAAATGAAAATTTGGCCTTATATAAGGCTTACAACCATGTGGCTATTAGCAGCCAAAATAAAATATTGTTACGAAATAAAATGATAGACAACAACATAGTTTCAAATACCACATATAAAAGATAAATGCAGACCACTAGTAAAGTAAATTTAACTCTTAATCTTGTTGCGTGGGCGAAGATTGTAGCCGCAAGTCTTTTGTTGGAGGAGCATCGTCGTCATCTTCTTCCACGGCAACACCGCCATAGACGTCGTCATCTTCTGCCACGGCAACACCGCCATGGACGTCGTCTTCGTCACCCAGTTGGCCGTTGTGGTGGTCGTCGCCATCAATCCTCCTGCTCTCAAAAGGACTCATCGCCGATGAGTGGGATGGACGGTAACGGTGGAGGAGATCTGCATCAAGAAGAGCCAGCTCTGTCGAAGAAACCCAAGAGTCGTCCGAAGCTGGACGACCTCGCCATCTGACCAAAAATCTGTGAACGTCGCCGTCGGGGGTAGAAAACACCGCATCCTGCAAATCTTGTCAGGCAAGAAATCGGTCCGGGGGAACCTGGGAAAAACGTTAGGCGCAGAAGAAAAACAAGGTGCTTCATCAATAGGCAACGTACCTCCCGAAGGATCCGAAAGTGAGAGCGGTCCAGAAATATTCTCACCCCCCACCCCTTTAGACGGTATAGTGGAAATATGAAACGGAGAGACTGACAGTTCAGTTGGTGGAGCGACATAGAGCGTTATATCCGAAATGTTAACAACAGAGGAGATTTCCCAATCAGCGGGTAACTTTAATAAATATGCATTTTCACCTAGCTTCTTCAAAACCCGAAAAGAACCGGCTCTCCTATTCGCTAATTTTTTTATGGTGTCCGAAGGCATCCGTTCAGGGATAAGACGTACCCTTACCAAATCTCCAATATTTAAGGGGATTGCTCGCTTATGTATGTTAGCATTCGATTGATAAATAGCATTTTGTTTAGCTAACGTCTTGCCTATGTGCTCATGGAGAGTGTGAACGTGCGAGGCGAAGTCCTGTGCAAATTGACTTGATTTAAATGATGGTGGTAACGGAATCAAGTCAAGAGGCACGGGTGCCTTATATCCATGCACTATCTCATTTGGCGATAACCCGGTGGACCTATTCTTAGAATTATTGTAGGCTAGTTGAGCGTGAGGAAGAATAAGGTCCCATGTACCCTTATGATCACCTACTAAGCAACGAAGTAACCCACCTAAACTCCGGTTAACAACTTCCGTTTGCCCATCCGTTTGTGGATGATAGGCCGACGAAAACAGAAGTCGAGTGCCCAACAGCTTCCAAAGTGTTTTCCAAAAGTAGCTAGTAAACTTAACATCTCTATCGGTCACGATGGATTTGGGAACACCCCGATGTGCCACGACCTCCTTAAAATACAACTTAGCGACGTGTGAAGCATCGTTGGTGCTATGACAAGCGATGAAATAAGCCATTTTTGAGAATCGGTCCACTACGACCAAGATGGAATCGTGACGCCTACATGTCAGTGGAAGGCCCAATATAAAGTCCATGCTAGCATCCACCCATGGGGCAGATGGAATCGGAAGGGGTGTGTAAAGCCCGGCATTGGTCTTGTTACCCTTTGCTATTTGACATACGCGGCAGCTTCCGACGATTTTATTGACCATTGGCTTGATACCCGGCCAAAAGAATTTATCCTCTACAAGTGTGATTGTTTTATCGCGACCGAAATGTCCTCCTAGTCCTCCACTATGTAACTCCCATATAATAAAATGGCGTAGCGAAGAGCGGGGAATGCATAGTTGCGTATGCTTAAATAGGTACCCATCACGGATGTAGTATGCCGAAATAGTGGAAGGGGAATTGTCCTGAGCGGCGAAATATATTTCCTTAAAATCCGGACACTGTATATACTCATCCTTGATTCTTTCAAATCCTATGACCGATACCTCCATGGTAGATAGTAATAGAGAGACTCGACTAAGGGCATCCGTCACACGATTTAACGTACCCTTGAGGTGCTTGATAATGAATGTATACTCCTGAAGGTATGAGACTCATTTGGCGTGCTGAGGGCTGATCTTACTTTGGGAGTTTACAAATTTTAACGCCTCATGATCGGATAAGATTACAAATTCTTTTGAGATAAGATAGTGTCGCCAATGCTGGAGACAGCGTATCACGGCATAGAACTCACGATCATAATTGGAATAATTTAACTTTGGACCGGCAAGTTTTTCGCTAAAATACCCTATCAGATGTCCCTCTTGACTTAAAAATCCTCTGATCCCTATTCCCGATGCGTCGCATGATAATTCAAACACTTTACTAAAATCCGGCAATCGTAATAATGGGGCTTCGGACATCCGGTCCTTAATCATTTGAAACGCGCACGTGGCCGCTTTAGTCCAAGAAAATTCTCCTTTCTTTATGCATTCGGTGATCGGTGCCATGATACTACTAAAGTTTTGGATGAATCTTCGATAAAATGTGGCCAAGCCGTGAAAACTTCTAACTTCCCGAATATTTGTAGGTTCAGGCCACTCTTTAATCACTTGGACCTTTTTTGGGTCAACATGAATGCCTTCGGAACTCACTATGTAGCCTAGGAACTCTACGGTCGTCACACCAAAGGCGTATTTTTTAAGATTGATATATAGATGTTCTTGGCGCAAGGTTGATAGGATTGTCCTTAGATGTGTGTCATGATCCTTTTGTGAACGGCTGAATACTAAGATATCATCAAAGTATACGACTACGAATTTACCCATGTAGGGCTTAAAAACTTGGGTCATCAATCGAGAGAAGGTACTCGGTCCGTTAGTGAGCCCTTCCCCAAGCACCAACCACTCATAGAGCCCATCCTTAGATTTAAAAGCTGTCTTCCATTCATCTCCTTCCCGTATCCGTATTTGATGATAACCACTTTTGAGATCCAATTTTGAAAATATGGCGGCGCCCGATAACATATCTAATAAGTCGTCCAAACGGGGAATGGGGAATCTATATTTGCACGTAATTTTATTTATGACCCGGTAGTCTACACACAATCGCCAAGACTTATCTTTCTTTGGAACCAAGAGGGCCGGTACGGCGCATGGGCTCTTACTATGGCGGATGAAACTCTTTGCTAGCAAGTCCGAAATTAAAGCTTGTAGCTCCTCATGTGCGGAGGGGTTGAGCCGATAATGTGGATGGTTAGGCAATGAAGAGCCCGAGACGAAATCTATTTCATGCTGAATATCTCTCATGGGTGGCAACTTAGATGACAAGTCCTCCGAATAGACGTCTTTATACTCTTCCAATATAGTGCGCAGAGATAACGGTATATTCTCTAAAATGGGCGAGTCTTCCTTAGCTTGTAGCATACTAACGCATACATGATGCCTTCCAAGAAGGTCTCGCGTTCCAACTCCTCCTTACTTATCAAACTTATAATTTTTCTTTTCGCAGGCACAATTATGTCTTTGGGGGCAACCGAAGGATCCTTGGGCGGTGTGGGTTTCAGTACAATGGTCTTACCATTATACTTGAACTCGTAAGTGTTGGCTCGCCCGAAATGGGTCACGTCATAATCATAGAGCCACGGGCGCCCTAGAAGTACATGACATACATCCATGGGGATGACGTCGCACCACGCTTTATCGACATAGCTCTTCAACGTAAGTGGCACTAAACAACGCTTAGAAACTGCGATAGACATTTTGTTCACCCACGCTATTTTATATGGCTGGGGGTGTGGTTCGGGGACTAGGTGCATACGAGTGACGGCATTTTCCGAAATGACATTCATGCAACTTCCGCTGTCTATTATTAACTAGCACCACTTTTCACCACATTTAAAATTCAAAGAAAATATGTTCGTCCGATTGTGCTCATCCGGTGCACGCGGTGTGGCCAAGATACACCTCATAACCATCATATAAGACTCATCTTCGATATCACTCGGCTCGGCATCTGATTCACCGCCAGCTTCATAAACGAGCTCGGCAGGCTCAGACGTGGACTCTAATAGTGCTAGTGGCTTACTCTTGCTAGGACACTCACTAGAGTAATGTCCTTGAATTCCGCACGAATAACAAGTAGCATTAGTCTTATTAATTCGTCCTATTGGAACTCTCTCACCATTGGGAATTTTATTGTTCCTAGCGGTAATTACTATGGAACTTGAATCAGTCGATCGAAACTTTCCTTTGTCTCGCAGGGATGACGAGGGTGGGGGTCCTAAGATGGATTTTCCTTTCTGGAATGCTCGACCCTTGGACTTGTAAGCATTGTGCTTTTCTATATCCAATGCCGCATTGAATGTTGTGTTAAGGTCCGTGTGACCGTAACGCAAAAGCTTGCCTTGGATGTCCGCATTAAGTCCCTTACGGAAACAAGATAGTGTGACCTCGGGCATTTCTCGAATATCACAACGCACCATCATATCCTTGAGTCGCCCCATGTACTCCGCTACTGATTGGCCCCCTTGACGAAGGGTGGCTAGCTCGTCGAACATTTGGGTTCGGTGATATGCCGGGACATATTGGTCATGCAGAAGTGCCTTCATGGCAGCCCACCCAATTGGGGGTGCTCCATTCACGGTGCCTAGACGCCTCTCTTCGTTCAACCAGAATGTTTTGGCTCTACCCAGAAGTTTCATTCGTGCTACTCGAACCTTCTCAACGTCCGTCAGGTTGTGCCACTCAAAATAGCACTCGATATCCATGATCCAATTTAGAAAGAGTTGGGGTTCAGCCATGCCATCGTAGGATGGTGATTCCATTTTAACGGCCCTAGTTAAGTCGAACTCATAAGGGGCTCGGGGTGTGTACTCATAATCCGGATCACGAGGGAGATTTTGTCGCTCTTCTCGTTGGTTGGCGGGATGGGGTGGCTGCCCCGGTCGATTTATCCCAAAGCCGGGATCTCGAGGCGCCGCCTGATTTATAGCCAACCCTTGTATTAACTGAGTGAGTGCATCGAACCTGGTGTTAAACTCTTCCCTAAGCGCCGCAATTGTTGCAGGAGCGGGCTCACCGTCATCATGATGGTCGGCCATGTGTGATGTGGATGGAGGATACTCCGTGCCAAGCCTTGTGCGCATGAACAACACTGATACAGGGTGTCTCACCTAGACAAGAGACTGTTTGGACAAGAATTTTATAAATCAGGATTTTTATTCGCTTAATGACTTGGAGAATAAAAATATTTTTTTGACTTTTATGCTTAGAAAAAAAAGTAAAAAATTCAGAATTTTTTTGGCAATTTTTTTTTGCAGAAAATATTTTTGACTTTTGTTATATGCAGACCAGATGGTGGAAAAAATTTTCAGATTTTGTGTCTACGAAACGTGCACGACCAAGTGTGGGTCGACGTCCTAAGACCGGAAAGCGTAAGGACGGTGTCGATTGAGAAATCAACACGAACCTCGCTTTGATACCAAAATTGATGTAGACTATGCCTTAGGGATCCTACACGAAGGGCGCGACTACGACCTTTACAACGTTAACGCTCCCTAAGCCGCACACAAACGGAACGCAGCGACCACAATGAATTTTATTTATCGTTCGTGCTAACATACGGGTAGCCGATCCGCAAGTGGAACGGAGAATGGCTAGAGGCCAAAATCCTTTCCGGCTAAATGGAATAATATTGATTCCGGTCGAGCTTGGAGTTGTACCAAAATAGATCCACCCAAAAATAAAACACGATTCAAAAGTGGTAGGATCTATCCCAACAAAACAAAAGCGAGGAGCGTCAATCCTCTCATTAGATCTTTCGGAAAAACCAAATGAAAATCCAGATCTACTATTAGAAACACCGCGAAAATTAACAATTCGAGAAGAGCACGCAAAAGTCGTCCACCAAAAGAACTAATCAAGAGGGAAATTCTCTTGTGTAGGAATTTTCGTTACCCCGCTCGGAAGTGTAGATCCGAGATGTTTGGATCCACCAAGATGACCGCTCTTCCTTTGGACCCACGGGAAATGCACCACGGATGAAGATCTTGCCCGTCTCCTTCGCTTTCACGCCGTGGATGATTACTCCAAAAACCTTGGTTCTTCCTTGCACTTGATCCTTTTTTCCTCCAAGGTGGCCGAAAGTGACAAAGGGTGAATATGATTTCGGTGGAGAAAGGTAGAGAGGTGGGAGAACGAGGGGTTGCTAGAGGGAGCGAGGGGTAGAAGGGGCGGCCAAGCAAAGAGGGAGAGGGGCGGCCGAACTCCTTGAGATGGAGACTTGAGGGGGGCGGCGGCCAAGAGGAGGAGGGAAAGGAGGATTAGGTTTAGGCAAGCAATTTTTTCTTTGATCTCAATAATAATCCCAAAACAAATGAAAATTTGGCCTTATATAAGGCTTACAACCATGTGGCTATTAGCAGCCCAAAATAAAATATTGTTACGAAATGAAATGATAGACAACAACATAGTTTCAAATACCACATATAAAAGATAAATGCAGACCACTAGTAAAGTAAATTTAACTCTTAATCTTGTTGCGTGGGCGAAGATTGTAGCCGTGCCCGCTACGGCGCCGCAAGTCTTTTGTTGGAGGAGCATCGTCGTCATCTTCTACCACGGCAACACCGCCATAGACGTCGTCATCTTCTGCCACGGCAACACCGCCATGGACGTCGTATTCGTCACCCAGTTGGTCGTCGTGGTGGCCGTCGCCATCACTTCTGGTCTTTACGAGTTAGAGAGGTGAGGGGTAGGGTTATCCGCGAAAAGTTTTCCACAAACCTTCTATAGTACCCAGCTAGTCCAAGAAAACTTCGAACTTCCTCCACGGTTCTCAAAATTGGCCAATCTCTGATGGCTTAAACTTTCGCCGGATCCACCGCCACCCCATCACCACTAATAACATGGCCCAGAAAAGCCACCTTGTTCAACCAGAACTCGCACTTCGAGAACTTTGCATAAAGCTGGTTCTCTCTCAACATTTGCAAGACCACTCTCAGGTGAGTCTCATGCTCGGCCTCCGATTTGGAGTACACCAAGATATCGTCAATGAAGACCACTACAAAAGATTCTAAGTACTCCTGAAATATTTGATTCATCAAGTCCATGAATACGGATGGCGCGTTCGTCAATCCGAACGGCATCACCGAGAACTCAAAGTGACCATACCTCGTACCAAAAGCTATCTTGGGTATGTTCTCGTCTCGAATTCGCAACTGATAGTACCCTGATTTCATATCCAACTTGGAATACACCACCGACCCCACCAACTGGTCGAACAGGTCGTCTATCCGGGGAATCAGATACTTATTTTTGACAGTCAATTTATTCAACTCTCGGTAGTCTACGCACAACCGCATACTATCATCCTTCTTCTTCACAAATAGCACTGGTGCGTTCCATGGTGAAGAACTGGATCTAATATACCCTTGCTCCAACAGTTCCTGCAACTGTACTTTGAGTTCGGCTAACTCCTTTGGTGCCATCCTAAAAGGAGGACGTGACATCGGCCTAGCCTCCGACACTAACTCAATCAAGAAATCAATCTCCCGTCGAGGAGGGACTCTGGGAAGCTCCTCAGGGAACACATCCTCATACTCTGCCACTACTGGAACTTCCCCAAGTGATAACTTGGAAAGGCGAACCTCCAACAATGCTACAAGAGATACTCCCCCCTACTTAACTGCCCGCACCAACTGCATGGCCGAAATCAGGGAAAAGGCCGCTCCACTGAGGCACTTAAACTTAACTTATGACCACCCTTCACCCCTCAGGGTCACCACCTTAGATAGGCAGTCAATACTGAGACGTTGCTCTGCAAGTCAGTCCATTCCCAAAATGACATTGAACTCCACCAATGGTAGAACCGCTGCTATCACCGTGAAGTCAACCCCGCCTAGATTCCAACAAATATGCCACTTTGTCCCAGTGGTCATGGATGAACCATTGGGCATGCGCACCTTCAGTTCTGCGTCCGCCGAGAAAGACTCAACTCCAATTCTCCGGATAAAGCTTTCCACAAGAAAAGAGTGTGACGCTCTCGTATCAAACAATACTCTTGTAGGGTATCCAGAAATAACATAAAGCCTAAACACAGGCAACAAACATAAACGGTCTTGAAAATATGAAGTACAAGGTTAAATTTAAACTTTCTCATACCTATTACCACATCGGGTTGGCGGATCGCTTCCTGCTGCCCAAGGTTATAAGCCTTTGGCTGCACAGGTTGGAACCGAGAAGTGCTGGACTCTGGCATCTTTCCTTTCTCTGCGGCACTGGGGCCGGAGCGCACAGACTGCTCCTGTCTTGGCTCCTGCTCAGCATCTCCTTGAGTACAAAAATGAGCCATGTGGCCCACCTTGCCACAATTAAAGCACGTCGGTGGTCCCTTAAAGCGAGACCCTCCGGACGTCAAGTTGCTTTTCTCACCGGACTTAAAAGGATGAGGCTTTTTCTTCCATCTATTCCCTTCGGACTTTCCTTGGGATTGAGAAGGCTTCCCTTCTCCTTGCTTGGCTGCGAAACTCTTACGACATTGGGTTCGCTCCAAATCACTCTTCAGCGTTCTAGCCGCCTCAACCAGCTCGTTGAAACCAGCATTCTTCATGGCGATGAGGGGTTGTCTCAGATTCTCCCTTAGCCCATGGTAGAAGAGGTTATCCCTCTCCTCATCGTCTGACATTGTCGTTCCAGCATAACGACCCAGCCGAGTAAATTCCTGAATGTACTCGTCCACCATCTTATCCTGTTGCATCAAGTGTAGAAACTGTCTTTGAAGGGCCAACCTCGTCGAAGCAGGAATGTACTTCTTTAGGAAAGCATTCCCAAACTCTTTCATGGACAAGGTGTGTCTAGGAAACTGGCGGCGCTATGGATCAGCCACCAAAACTTCGCGTCTCCCTCCAACATAAAGGTTGCAAAATCAGATTTCTTTTCCTCTGGCGTCTCTGTCGCCCTCAGAAGTTCTTGCATCCGTTCCCACCAATCCTCCGCATCAGTCGGCGTGCCGACTCCCTTAAACGTTGGAGGAAGGAAGCTCAGAAAATATTTCATCTGTCGGTCCCCATGCCCGACAATCACCGTTTTGGCCAACTGTTCTGCTTGCCTGGCTTCTCCGCCCGGCACGGCCATTGTCGTATCCGGGGTAGCAGGATTTGCCACCTGAGCAACAAGGGTTGCAACTTGTGCTGCCACTGGAGCTTGGGCTGCCACCATTGCTTCTGCAAGCATGCAACAAAAATCGGTCGTGTTTACACCCATGCCCAAACGACCCTGAGCAGTAGCGCTGCTCGCCGCAAGCTCTTCTCTTGGCCTCGACGTCCCCGTCTCGTTGCTTGCACTCTTAACAAAAGCAAGGTAACAAGAAATCAGTCTCTAATTACAAGACTCAAACATAAGGACACTCACGGTCCTGCGATACTCTTATGTGGATAACTTCTATATGCAATTCGTTTAGGAAATTCGTCCACGAAGACATACCTTGGACACTAACCTAGCTCTGATATCAAATTTTAACACCTCCCATGTAATGACCATATAATATGGGTCCGGCCGGGCCCCCACAACATACGGATGCCACAACTTTAGCATTAAAAGATGATATTAACTACCCAACTCAAAACTCAGAATGAAGCAATAGCGGAAACACACCAACAAAACCAGAAGTTATCCACTACCAAACAGGAGTATAAAAATGGACTTAAGGCCTTACACAAAATAAGTCCAAAACTGAAATGACAACAAGGTCAAACATCAACGTGCAAAAGCACTCCTAGGCTACCTCGGCATGCAAGCCGGAAATACCAAAAACATGGAGCATCACAGTCACGAAGAAAACAAGCTAGTAAGCATGGTAATCACTTCATGAGGCTTAGGCCTTTTCGGCCGGCGCACTTGCTCCCGCCCGCGATCCTTGCCCTGTAAAAATTTGTGATAATGTGGGTCAGCAAAGGCTGATCTCTACTGTGTAACCAACACATCTCCTCCCGGCCGCCTCCCCCCCCCCCCGGGGTACACCTCCAACCTGCAAGTTAGCACTTTGTATGCCATATACATAAACATGTAAAGCTTTAAAGACAGCTTTGGATGTCTCAAACAACAAACATTTTTTCTATGTTGAACATATAATCAAAGGGGCCTACTATGCAACATGTATGCAAACTCGGGCTTCACCCAAGGCACCCTATCGCGTATGCATCTCACAAATCATCATAATAACTAGGTACTTCCAATTTCCCCATCGGCGTCAAGCCGCAAACAAAAGGATACTACAATTCCCCTAATGGCATACAAGCTGCCACACAGAACTCTTGCCAAGGCCCCACCCGCTCGTAGGTCTTTGACCCGGGCTTGCATGCAAACCCTGACTTCTCACATCAGGTTTCCGTCTCACACACAGACCGATTCTAAGAACCCTTGCTGGACCCCACCCGCTCGTGGGCTTCATTATCCGGGCTTGTCCTATGCGTGGCGTTCTCGTCAGTCTCATAGAAGGGGACTAGTCACGTCAGGACACTCTCCCCATATGACTTGCACGTCACGGGATAGCCAGCCGACCACGAAGACAAAGCTGCACCTTAGCACATCACAATCCATAGCCTTTCCCACCCTAATCGCTCATTCATACTGCAATGTTCCCGCGCACCAAGGAAACCATCTACCGCCAACGCGGAGCTAACCCTGTCCAGCTCCGCCTACAAGTACTTACTTGAAAAAGGGGGAAAACACATACATCACAAACGACCTATTGCCCCAACGGATTTCTAGAAAATCCTTAAGGCTCGCTATGCAACATCACCGAGGCAGACTAACGGTCGCGACTACGGCTTCACCCATAATGCCTATTCCACTAACGGAGCGGATCTCTAATGCAAATCATGTCGGGGACGGACACAATCAACCCGGTGGTTCCTCTTTAACCATGGCGATCCAAACCCCTCTCATTTGAGAGATTTGGTGCCCAAAAGCTTGAAAAGCAAGAAAGAAAAGAGATGTTATGCATGCATCCTACAAACCGAGAGGAGAAAATGTTGTTACCTTACGACCTCTCTTCTTAGCCATCGAATCCTTGCTTTGAACGAATTGACATGAGCGCCTCCAAGCCCTCTCCACGGATCCAGTCTCAGAATGACGATCGGAACTCCGAAGCTTCGTCAATGGCGGTGGAATACCTTCTCCATCCTCCTCCTCACTCTCACCCAAACCCTTGGTCAACTCTCCAAATGATAAGGAATGAAGGGAATGGGCTCTCAGCCCTAATAAGATCATTTGGGCGGAAGATCCTGTGCCCTTGGATCGGATTTACGGAAAAATCGGACGGCCACAAAATGAAATGACATACCAGACCCGTCCACACGATCAGTGGCGCACGACCAGTGGTCGTGCGCACTGGATCCTATGATTGTGCGATTACTACTGGCAAAACTATAGAACAAAATGGGACCAACGCGCACGAGCAGCGGCGCATGACCAGTGGTCGTGCGCACTAAGTCCAATGGTCGTGCGTTTGCCCTAGGTAGAACTCGGAAAAATGGAGAACAGTATGCATGATCAGTGACACACAACCAGTGGTCGTGCGCACAGGATCCCATGATCATGCACACTAGATCCAATGTCGAGCTTATCGACCTACCGCTAGCGGTGTCTTGTCCGCCAGGCGTTAGCTTCCAGCGGCTCTAGGTCTGAAACCTGGGGTGTTACATGGGCTTCACACACCATGCCTATGTTCGTACTTCGATTTCAAACTCTATATGCAAAACTACGGGGATAATCCATATCTACCCGAATGAATACCTCATGATCTCCGCACACTCGTGAGAGAGGGTTTCCTATACAAAAGAAAGAGGACTTCACATGTCCAAGTAGAGAATCGTTACCCTTTGCGATTTGTTCAGTGCCATGCACAAGATCTAGATGGATGGACGCGACTGAAATGACCTTGCCTCCACAAATCCAGACTCGGCTTGCGAATCGGAGCTTCGGAACTCCTATGGCGGTGAGATCTCTCCCTTCTTCTTCCTTCTTCACTCTCCCTTCTCTCTAGTACTTAGAAAGAGAGTGCTAATGAAGAAATGAGTTGGAAAACCCTAACTCCTGGCTATATACTCGCAGAGGCACGCACCAAACGTCGGATCTCCAAATAAAATCAGTGGATGGTCCTGATTCCTCCAAGAATCCAGTTTACGAGAACTACCGCCGCGCGGTAGGAAGTTACCGCCGTGCGGTAGCCCAATCATTTGGCTTCTCGAGGACGCCACCGCTAAGCCATCCAATTGAGCGGCAACATGTGGACATGTCATAACTGCTATGCTACCGCCACACAGTAGAAAACTATCACCGTGCGGTATTCTACGTGTTTGTAAGGAAACGACAAAACTACGATACCGCCTGCGGTAGGGTTAACGCCGCGCATTAGCAACCCGAGAGCTCCATTAAATAAATCGTCAAGCTACCGCCCGCGCTACCGCTACCGTAGAGCGCTAGCGCTTCTCGAGAACTACCGTCGCGCGGAAACACTACCACCGCGCGCTAGGGATTCTCGAGAACGTCAAGCGCTGAATGCCCCGACCCAAATGTCGAGCGGACTACCGCCACGCGGTATAACTTACCGCCTGGCGCTAGCATGCGCTGAGATGCCGAGAGTATCGTGAGCGTCGAGAGAGGCAACCTACCGCCAGCGGTAGCTCTACCGCCACGTGGTACCTTCCAAAAAGCGTTTCCTGAACCTGGGGCGTTACAAGATCAGTAGTCAACTCTTAACCTAAAGAAAATTCCAATCTCTGAAGGTTTTTAGTGTACCAAATTATCTTGAGTACATGAGTCCATACTGGGTCTCGAGCTCCCATATTGCACTGAAAAAGTGCCTTGGAAATGTCGAATCTCTCTTGCCAAGCTTGCCCTTAAAATATTTTCTTTAGATGCTCGATTATCTCATAACCACAAATGATCTCATGTTACTTCTGAAGCTCAGAGTTCATAGTAGCAAGCATGAGGCATTCAACATCTAAGGAATCATCTTGATACTTCTTAAAAGCATCTTTGTCTGCTTGGAATGAATTCCTGGTTGGCTCTTCGAGGGGATCCTCTTCCATGACATAAAGCTTGTGCTCTTATCTAGAAAGTTAGTCCTATTGAGCTTGTCCTTCTAAAGGACGGCTCTCAGAAACAAGGTGGAGTGGGATCCACTTGCTATGAAATTTTTACAAAATTATGCAAAGTAAATTTAGTACTATATTTCAAAATATATTTTTATTTAATACAGGCTTTAATTAAAAACTCCAATTATTTTAATCAAATTGATAACTCACAATATCAATTCAGAAAGTTTATGCGAGCTACTCTCTAGTGGACAAGATACATATTCCACCAACACCATAAGTCGGCTTTGGCCGATCACTCATAATGTGGTAATTTAGGCAGGCAACCTTTGTCAATTGCATCATTATGCAACTATTGTATGGTTGATGAATAACTCTTTATTTGCATCCATCATATAGTGCATGTCAACTCTATGCCTCGAAGAACTTAACCTTTGAGGTCACCTAGTTAAGTTGGACCTGATGTCGACCGTGAGATATCACAATTATCCACTTGCACCCTTATCAAGATAAATTAATGCATCTTGCTTTTGCAAGCTCATATTTCATTGATCGAGGCAGGAAGAGTGTCATCCATCAGAAAACATTCATATACTTAATATTGGATAAGAGATTTTATTATAGTCGATTAACATTTAATTGTTGTGCACATTCACAAAACATGAAAAAATTACAGCATACACAATCCAAATACATTCCATATGACAGAATAAAATCATCAACACTTTGATAAAAATGGATAAATCTGAACATTTAGAATCCTTTTAAATCTTCAGATATATATGCCTTGGATATAGGCAAAAACAACTTCACTTATGAAGTAGACAAGCTCGTCTCTCAATGTCATATTCAAAATCTAAGATATTTGGTTTCACAAATCATTCAGAGAGACGGTTAATGCTAAGGAGAGAATTTCTGAAACATGAAAATTGCTACGCAATCACATGCATTCCTGGAGGGGTTCCACGGGTCGTGCCTCTGGTGAAGTCATAGGAGTGGAGCCCCTAACAGGGTCCAAGGACTCAAGGAGCAGCGCCCCTGGCGGTAGTCCACCGATCAACAAGCGGGGTCAGGGGACAGCACCCTTGTGAGATGCGGGGCGGAGCCCCAACCAATTTTAGAAAAATCACCACTGATTCATTGGAGAAATTCATAAACATTTGATATTTCAGGAATAAATCTGGACATTTAGAATAATTTTAAATCTCTTGATTTACACGAACTAGATCTCCAACCTGACTCGAATACCACTGTTGGGTTTTCTATACTATAGTGGAACAACACATCATATGTATGAAAAAGAAGCAAAACATAAGAAAATGACGATCAACATGTAATAAAAGGACACAAAATGCACAAAGCTGCAATAAAAATGAGAGTACAAAGTACAAGTACGTACACATTTCCAAAGTAAACAGAGATAAGTCCGTACAAGAAAAAACAAATCAGAGTTCTACTCCTCACCATCAATGTCAATGTCGGCACACTCATCCTCAGACAGATCATCAAAATCATGATTGACTACATCATACTCATGCTTGGGAGTTATCATCCATAAGGTCTTCGCCATACCGTGTCTAAAATCCACTTCATGTACTTCTGTTATCTCGGGCTCCACCTCCCTCATCCAAGCATCCTCGTGGATCTCTTCAAAAAGCAAACAACGATCCCCCATAAACTCAATAGAGCTCTTGTACTCCACCACTTCAGTCGCCTTCAGCTCGACAAGATGCTCCTGCGATGAAAGACACCCCACCTCAGACTCCAAACGAGCAATGTCACCTTGCGAGCTCTCCAGAAGCTGCACCGTCTTTTCCACCAAGGACTTCTTGGTCTGAAGCTCCTCCTGTAGTTGAGTAGTCTCAGCCTTCAGCTCTAACTCGATCTGGAAAAATCGAGATATGTCGTTGTCACGGCTTCCTCTTAAATAAAAAGGGAATTCTCCGGCCCCTCGCGCGGGAACGCGGCCCGCGCTCCCCCACTCCCGGGCGTTCAACACGGGCATGTGAGCGACTCCACGGGAGGGACGACACGTCCAAGCCATCCCCTCACACACACCTCCCTTCTATCTCTGCGTCGTACCTTTTCTGATTCTCCATGTTTCTTCTTGCGCTCCTTCATTCGCTGACGACATAATCGCCAAAAATCAATGTCCGTAAATGTCCCCACACTCCTCACACTCCAGCTCTAGACTCCGGCGGCTTTGGAGCGAAAATGATGAGGTTGTTGAATTCTGTGAAGTGAAAGTGGGTGAATGGAAGGCTTGGGAAACCTATCCGCGCGGACTACGCGGACAGGGTTGGCAGACTGCTAGGTCGGCAGGGATGTTGCAGGCGGTTTGCTCTGTGGCGGCCTAGGCGGTCTGTTCGCGCGGACTACGCGGACAGCAGCTGCGGTCTGACAGGCCAGTGTATGCTCAGCAGGCGGTTGACTCCCAGGAAGTAACCGGGCGGATAGGAATGCTATCCGCGGAGTCCGGCATGAAGCGGACTGAAGAACTGGAGCTCGACAGACCGGTTTGGCAGTTGCCTTGGTCTTGCTCTAGTGAAGCGGCAAGTGGAAGCCGCGGAGACCGCCGGTCAGCGCGGACAGAAACTGGAGGTCGCCCGGTATGGCGGGCTAGATCCAGTGTCCGCCAGTAAGTGCGGACTGGCCCTTGCGGCCAGTGGGCTGGACTTGGTGGGAATTGAACCAAGTCCAGGAGGCTCAGTCCGGGGAGATCGCGCAGTGGAGCGCGGGCTGCATTCTCAGTCCGCCAAGCTTAGTAGAAGTGATGTTGCCTTGTTTGCTAGCTTGGGGATATGCGGACTGGAGGATTGCTTGTGCAGGAGCGTGCGGACTGGAGCTGGTGTCCGCTGAGTCCGGTTGAGCCTTGTGATGAGGTTATGGACTCAGGGAAGCGGACTGGATTGGCGTGTCCGCTAAGTCCGGAGGTGCCTTGGAGATGAGGTAATGGACTTGGGATATGCGGACGGAAGCCGGGTGTCCGCTGAGTCCGGCAGGTGCCTTGATGGCGAAGCTGCGGGCTCGAGGTTTGCGGGCTGATGCCTTGTCCGCAGATTGGCAGACACGGCTGTTGTGGAGTCCGGCTGTGGTGGTCCTGGCTTGGCCTCTGGCGGCAAGGCGTGCTGGATATTGGAGTCCGGCCTTGGAGAAGCTGGGGCGGACTGGCTATCTGCACAAGAGCGGCGAACTGGTATGTGTGTCCGCGGGCTGGCGGACACACTTGTTCTAGCTGCGGGATGTGGCGGTGATCCTATCGGCTAGGGCGGTGACCATACTCATCGTCGTGCCTATAAATAGGACCCATGTCACATCAGGAGAAATGGAACCTAGACCGAAGTAAGTGAACAGTAATTGAGCTCGCATAAGTTGCTGCGGTCTGGACTTTGTGTCCGCGCGGATAGAGAGTTGACCGGGTTGTGCTGTGCAGGTTGTGCGGATAGCGCTGCAAAGCCAGGACTTGGCTCTGATTGCGGTCAGGTACAGTGCGGACTCTGCGGTTAAGCAACAGGCGGTAAACAGCAGGTCGCGGATAGCGACCAGGCGGTCTCTTCTTTGGCAACTTGGCTCGGGGTTCAGGAAGTCGCCTGCTTCAGGCGGACTGTTCCATTCGGTGACGCAGCTTGTGCGGTCTGGCGGCTAGGCGACCTCGCGGTCAGGCGGCCTGCAGATCGGCGGTGAAGAGCTAAGCATTGGAATAAGGGGTGAGTCCGCGCGGCTTGGGTTGCGGTCTGGCGAGCTGGCGGACTGAGCGGACTCCACAGCAGTAGGTCGGCGGCTTGTTGATTGAGTCCGCGTGGCTTGTTTTTTGTTCTTGTCTTTGTAACTGTCTCTGCTCTCCCGGTGTTGGGTTTTGGTGAAGCATGTCTCGCCATGTATGTCTCGCTGTGTAAAGAAGTTTGCTCTTGATCAATAAAGAAGCTTGTGCTGCATGTGTTGCTGGTTGTTACTGCTTTGTTGAGATAACCTCTACTAACTCCACGATCCGGGAAAACTTTCAACATTATAAGTGGGCGTATTCTCCTTCGGTTTGTTGAGGTTTCAACAGGGTATCCAAGGGGGCGTCTGCGGTTTGTTGAATTTTAACATAGTATCAGAGCCAGGTTGTTGGAGTGGTCAAGCAGTGCTCAATGGAAGTAGTTGCTCTTCTGTAGAGGAAACTAGTGGTAGAACCATGGCAGTGGAGGATGCAAGTTGTCTTGGTATTGATCTTCTTACAGAGACGAACTGTGAACGGTGGAAGTCCTGTATGAAGAGCTTTCTTCTTGGCGAGGACCTTTGGGAGGTTGTATGCGGAGCAGGAAGACAAGAGGATAATGCTGGCAATGCTGAGGCGATGAGAGCTTGGAAGGAGGCAAATGCAAAAGCGGAGTCTATTCTCAAGCAGGTGATCTCATCGGAGCTCTTGGACCACATCAGTGGATGTCGGTCAGCTGCGGAGGTTTGGACTTCCCTGGATGGGTTGTACAGGAAGAAGGTGAAGGTTGCTGCTGATGATGGTCCCTCTACTTCGTATCAGGAAGAAAGGAGTGTTTCTCCTAGGCGTGATAGGAAGAGGAAGGAAGGATCACGGTGCTATAAATGCAAGCAGCATGGTCATCTTCGGAAGGAGTGCAAGGTTGTCTTGATCTCGGCGAACGTAGCTCATGTAGGGAGGAAGGAGAAGAACGTAGTTGGGATATCAACTAGTTCTGGAGCTGATCGGATGAATGTCAGTGATAGTGCTGCTATCTGGCATGAAAGACTGGGGCATGTAGGGATGGACAAGCTGAAAGCAATGGCGGAAAGAAGACTCGTAAGAGGCTTGCCTAGATTGCCATCCTATGGCGATGGTCGGGGGTGTGCGGGATGTCAGGAAAGTGGAGCCTATCGCTTCATGGTTGACAAAGCACAATCCAGATGTAATGCACCATTGGCGGTTGTCCATTGTGCTCTGGTGGGACCGACCGTCACGGCCAGTCTTGGAGGCAGCAGGTTCATGCTGATATTGGTTGATGACTATTCTGGGTATACTTGGGTATACTTTATGAAGAGGAAGTCCAGCATGGTACGCTTGTTTATGGAGTTCAAGAAGCTTGTGGAAGGCCAGCTTGGTCGGAGGATCAAGGTGTTGAGGACAAGTATCGGTGGTGAGTTTGGCTCAACCGAGTTCTCACGCTTTTGCAGGAAGCAAGGGATCCGGATGGAGCTTTCTTGTGGACATACTTCACAACAGGGTAGTATTGCAGCTCGGATGATCCGTTGGTTAACGGAGACCTGCAAGTGTTGGCTTCAGAGTAAAGGCGTTCCGAAGGCTCTTTGGGCGGAAGGAATAGCCTGTGCTGCTCATGTCATCAACCAGATGCCTCTTAGTCCGATCATAGTGAAGACTCCTTATGAGCTGATGTTCGGAGTGAAGCCCTCAGTGAAGCACCTTCGGGTGTTTGGATCTACCTGCTATATACACTCTCCGGGTGCTCTCAAAATAAAGCTAGTCTTTGTTGGGTATGATGAGCAGAGAAGAAGATGGAGGTGTATGGATCCTGCGACGAAGAAACTCATAGTGTCGAGAGACATTGTTTTTGATGAGTTGACGCCGTATTGGGGTAGCTCTTATGTGGAGCTAGAGATAAGCAGGTTAGATGATGGGCTGAAGGAGGCTGCTGCTAAGGAAGTGCAGTTGCCTGAGTCACCAGGTGCTCCAGGTTGTTCTAGCTCCGGGGCAAAGGCGTCAGAGTTGGGAAGAAGGGGGAGCGATGCTCCAGGATCTTCTGGCTCGAAGGCGGAGGCTTCCGATTCAGGAAGCAAAGGGAGCGATGTTCCAGGCAGTTCTTGTTCAAGAGGGGAGTCTTCTGGTTCAGGTAGCAGGGGGAGCGTTGCTCTAGGTGCTTCTGGTTCCAGTAAGGAGGCGTCTTGTTCAGGGATCAAAGGGAGCATTGTTCCGGGTTTGTCTGGGAACGGAGCTGGTTCAAAAGAAGCGGAGGTGGTTAGCCATGATCAGGTTCTTCGGAGATCGAAGAGGATCAGTAAGCCACCAGCTCGATATAGCGAAGGAGACATGGCGGACTTGGTCCCATGTCTCTTTGCTAGCCCTCAGGTCGAGCAAGGTTCTTCTGGCTGTGATGACCCCACTAGAATCAAGGAGGTGGTTGACACCAAGGCTGAAGAGGTGACTTCTCTCAGAGATAACAAGGCTTGGGCTTCTGTGTCCAAGGAAGTTGGTGATACTCCTGTGATGCATGAGTGGAGGTTGAAGCTGAAGAAGGCAGAGGGAAGCATGACTCCTTTTTGGAGATGCTGGAGGGCTCCCTCTTGGTCCATGATATGCGGGGCGAGGACTATGTCTTGGACATCTCTTCGTAGATGCTATCGGAAGGACCAGGTGCAAGGTTACGGGAGCTGCTGGAGTTATTCACCACTTCTCACTTCAAGGGGGAGTGTTGAATTCTGTGAAGTGAAAGTGGGTGAATGGAAGGCTTGGGAAACCTATCCGCGCGGACTACGCGGACAGGGTTGGCGGACTGCTAGGTCGGCAGGGATGTTGCAGGCGGTTTGCTCTGTGGCGGCCTGGGCGGTCTGTTCGCGCGGACTACGCGGACAGCAGCAGCGGTCTGACAGGCCAGTGTATGCTCAGCAGGCGGTTGACTCCCAGGAAGTAACCGGGCGGATAGGAATGCTATCCGCGGAGTCCGGCATGAAGCGGACTGAAGAACTGGAGCTCGGCAGACCGGTTTGGCAGTTGCCTTGGTCTTGTTCTAGTGAAGCGGCAAGTGGAAGCCGCGGAGACCGCCGGTCAGCGCGGACAGAAACTGGAGGTCGCCCGGTATGGCGGGCTAGATCCAGTGTCCGCCAGTAAGTGCGGACTGGCCCTTGCGGCCAGTGGGCTGGACTTGGTGGGAATTGAACCAAGTCCAGGAGGCTCAGTCCGGGGAGATCGCGCAGTGGAGCGCGGGCTGCATTCTCAGTCCGCCAAGCTTAGTAGAAGTGATGTTGCCTTGTTTGCTAGCTTGGGGATATGCGGACTGGAGGATTGCTTGTGCAGGAGCGTGCGGACTGGAGCTGGTGTCCGTTGAGTCCGGTTGAGCCTTGTGATGAGGTTATGGACTCAGGGAAGCGGACTGGATTGGCGTGTCCGCTAAGTCCGGAGGTGCCTTGGAGATGAGGTAATGGACTTGGGATATGCGGACGGAAGCCGGGTGTCCGCTGAGTCTGGCAGGTGCCTTGATGGCGAAGCTGCGGGCTCGGGGTTTGCGGGCTGATGCCTTGTCCGCAGATTGGCGGACACGGCTGTTGTGGAGTCCGGCTGTGGTGGTCCTGGCTTGGCCTCTGGCGGCAAGGCGGGCTGGATATTGGAGTCCGGCCTTGGAGAAGCTGGGGCGGACTGGCTATCTGCACAGGAGCGGCGAACTGGTATGTGTGTCCGCGGGCTGGCGGACACACTTGTTCTAGCTGCGGGATGTGGCGGTGATCCTATCGGCTAGGGCGGTGACCATACTCATCGTCGTGCCTATAAATAGGACCCATGTCACATCAGGAGAAATGGAACCTAGACCGAAGTAAGTGAACAGTAATTGAGCTCGCATAAGTTGCTGCGGTCTGGACTTTGTGTCCGCGCGGATAGAGAGTTGACCGGGTTGTGCTGTGCAGGTTGTGCGGATAGCGCTGGAAAGCCAGGACTTGGCTCTGATTGCGGTCAGGGACAGTGCGGACTCTGCAGTTAAGCAACAGGCGGTAAACAGCAGGTCGCGGATAGCGACCAGACGGTCTCTTCTTTGGCAACTTGGTTTGGGGTTCGGGGTTCAGGAAGTCGCCTGCTTCAGGCGGACTGTTCCATTCGGTGACGCAGCTTGTGCGGTCTGGCGGCTAGGCGACCTCGCGGTCAGGCGGCCTGCAGATCGGCGGTGAAGAGCTAAGCATTGGAATAAGGGGTGAGTCCGCGCGGCTTGGGTTGCGGTCTGGCGAGCTGGCGGACTGAGCGGACTCCACAGCAGTAGGTCGGCGGCTTGTTGATTGAGTCCGCGCGGCTTGTTTTTTGTTCTTGTCTTTGTAACTGTCTCTGCTCTCCCGGTGTTGGGTTTTGGTGAAGCATGTCTCGCCATGTATGTCTCGCTGTGTAAAGAAGTTTGCTCTTGATCAATAAAGAAGCTTGTGCTGCATGTGTTGCTGGTTGTTACTGCTTTGTTGAGATAACCCATGCTAACTCCACGATCCGGGAAAACTTTCAACATTATAAGTGGACGTATTCTCCTTCGGTTTGTTGTGGTTTCAACAGGGTATCCAAGGGGGCGTCTGCGGTTTGTTGAATTTTAACAGAGGTCGCATCCAATTTTTAGAAATCCTAAGCAGTAAATAACCGAGGTTCCCGTGTTCCCCACTAACAAAGTTGGGAGTTACAGTCAGAACCACCTCGCGTGCAATCCGCGCACCCGATCTCTGCTCGATCAACGCAATAACGACCGCGAGTGGGATCCCAACTGTTGCGCATGGGATCCCAACCACCACACGCGGGATCCCAACTGTCGCATGGGATCCCGCGCGCCGGCCACCCCCAACTGACGCAATCAAGTGGAAGTTTGGTCGACGTCGTATCGAGCACGTGGTTTTTCATCCGGATTACGGTTTTTCGAAGTCAAAAGTCCCTTTCTTAGTTCTGTGATTTTATGACTGCTTGTACGCTCGATCGTTCAACGGGTTAAGACGGTCCAGTAAGTCCAACCTACCAAGAATCTCGAGCGTACCCCAACAATTATTTTATTTTATAAGCATAGATCCAACTAATCATTTTTAAACCGTCATTTCATAGCAAAATTTTCAAACAGATCACATTTCTCATTTTTACACCATTAATTTTTTGGTGATGTTAACCGCAAACCATTATGACTATTCATATTTTCTAAATAGAAATTAAAACTTATTCTAAATCTAAACCACGTATAAATTAGAAAATAATAAATGCGGACCCACTCCACTCCACAATTCCCCGTTTTCACTTATTTGCCATCCCGCATTCCCGCCGGAGCCCGGGGCGAGCAGAATTGCTCGCGTGCGAGCTCGCGCGCTGATTTGCTTTTTCGTTTTTTTTAAGTCGTGTGGTTGCTTTTCATCTCGTCCATTCATGTGTCCACGAGGCAACTCCTCCTCTCACGTGGACGGCGATTTCCAAACGGAGCCCGGTCCTAATAACTCCTCGAAGAGAGGAAGAAGTTCCCACTATTTTGCCTGAATATCACCGCCGCACGCTTCCACACATTGTTGTGCCCTAAATGAAGGGAATTGATATTTGCAGATCATATTTGACTATTTGTACTCACCTCTATTTGTACCCTTCAAAATTATAATTGAACCCAAAACCGATATTCGTACCGCACAAAAATAAAATTTTTAAATTTAATGTTATATAGAATGAGTTCCTAACAAAAGTAGTCAAATATATGTTGACATTTTTATCAAATACATCTTAACAACTAATATATTTTTGTCAAATAGTCAAGTTAGCAAAATATTAAAATACAAAAATATCTAAGATAATGTTGAGCTTCATTTTTTCTTTGATTTTGCTGCATCCACAAAAAACATAAAAAATAATAATTAGCACACATGAATCCAAAACCTATATCAATAATATTTAGAAAGGTTTCCAAAAACCTAGATTATTAGAGAGAAAATTGAGAGAAGATGAGAGAGAACTCACCAGAGGACGACAATAGGAAGGTCGCCGCCGTTAGAGAAAACACTTGCCGGGGAGGAGCAATCAAGAGCGGTGGAAGCAAGGGCAGCGACGACGTGAAGGATTTAGGATTTAGGGTTCGAAACCTGGCATGCTCAAAAACCTACCGTGTTGAGAAACAGGTCGGGGAGGGGTTTGGGTGCCTGGGCTGCAGCCCTGTAGCGGGCCTACGGGTGAGATAAGCTACTCGACCCATGATTCTGAACGAGCGAAGGAGCCGCCTGAGCGACGTGTCTTTGGAAATTTGCATATGTTATAAGGACCACCTGGATGCTATGAAGAGGAGACAACACGTTGCATCGATCGAAGATAGCTCGTCCGAGGTTGAAGAGGAGCATAGCGGCCTAAATTTGGCCGGTGAAGATCAAACCAGAACGACACCTTCGAGTTTCGAGTGATTGAGAGTGCACTTTTTTTGTATTTTGAGATTTGAATTTTTTGATGTTATTGTAAAATTTGAATTTTTAGATTTGAATATTTTAAATTTTATTATAATTTTTTTTGATGTTATTGTAAATTTGTAATTGTTTTTTTAAATAATAATGCAATTGTTTTTTTTTTAAATTTTGGCCTAAATTAATAATGATAATTTTATTTTAAAAATAAATAATTAATTAAAATAATTATTTATTTATTTAGCCGGGCCAGACCCAGGCCCGGCCTACAGGGCCTAGGCAGGCCTCCTCATAAGGAGGAGGCCTGAGCCCGGCCCGGGCCTGGCAAAAACCAGGCCCGGGCCCAGGCTTTTTTGAAAAAGCCAGTGCCTGGCAGGCCCGGGCTCGGCCTGGGTCTGCCCGGCCTTATGCCCACCCCTACCTGGTGCGCGAATAGGGAGGTCGCCTGCGTAAGAGAGCAGGTCGGCCGGGGTAGAGGGAGCAGGGCGAGGCACGGCTGGAGGGCAGAAGGGGCGAGCGGGCCGTCGGACTCGGAGGCGGATTTAGGCGGAAATTCTCCTAGTTTTTCACGGGAGGCGGAAGAAAGGGGGTTGCAAATAAAGTTTTTTATTTGGGACAAGATACTTAAATAATAATGATGTTTGAGGTACAAATAGTCAAATATGGTCTGCGAATATCAATTCCATAAATGAATATCCCCTCTTCAGTCCGAGATCTACTATGTCTGGTGCTTCTTGTTATTTCCTCTTTCCCTTGTTCTGTGTTGAATATCCTATTTGTAAATTGAATTATGTTTAGAATTGGCTCCTCACGAGAGATAATTCTGCACATGCAACACATATAAGAGATCTTGCGAAACTATATTTTTAGTGTGAAATAAAACTGTAATGCAAAATATAGTTGCAAGTGCATTGCATTTTCAGTGTAACATGCAGTTGTAATAATAGTTCAAAAAGTCACTTCTTATAAATGTATTTTCAACTCAAAATATACACATATAACTACTTAAAGTGATCATAAAAATACAAGAATCAATCATCCATAAATTATTTTGTGAAAAAATATAAATATAAATAAAATTTGATTTTCTGCAGGATTGTAGCCCTTGATAGTCTCTTTAGAATTACATATGTTGTTAGCATTTTCACTGTTTGCCCTACTCGAGAACAGAGGCCTTTTAGACCTTTCAATGAAGGAAGTCTCCCTCTTTTCTCCCGACTTGATGAACCAGATGACTTGTGACAAGTGACAACAGACACACATTCTTTTATGAGTGCATTACTCATCAAAATCATGCAAAGAGCCAAGCTGGCAGCGATCAAGCTCACTTGCGTTCCTTTTTGAATATAGAGACTTTGAATCAAGCCCCCGACCGACCTTCTGTCCTCACCATGTGATAAGGTCTATCGAGCTAATCCGACATCACTCTTTCTCACTGAAATGACTGATCTCTCTCTTTATCCGGGGTCGTTCTTCAGTCTAGAAAAATAGACCACTGGTGGGAATGGTCCAGCAAGATGTGTGAAATCCATCTGGAGGAGTAGGTTTTACTGGTCCAACCGTTATCAAATTCAAGTTTTTTTGCTTTTGTTGAGGGAAAATGCTCTTTCTTTGGAGCTCTTGAAGAGGGTCTACAAATATAATTTCAAGATCTACGTATATCAAAGAGTTACGAGCGAAAGAGAGTCCGCTAATATCATTACCCTAATTTTATATAAGTTATAATGTTTTGCATATTATGTTTGGAAACATAAAGACATTACTAATAGTATAAATATATTGGAAGCTTTGACAATGGAAGAAAGAAATAACGCTTATCAAGAGTCTTTTCCTTAAGACCTACTTCAAACTTTTGTGTCCCAATTCTGCTGCTATTTTATGAAAGTGAGCTTGGATCGATTACCTACACGGAACTTCTTGTACTTCGAGCATGATTTCATTTGCCTACCCAAGTTGTGGGAATAGTCAGGAGGATGTCAAGAAGATCAAGGTACTTGTACAATGATTATGAAAAGTTTTAATAAAGTTGCTCCGTTTCTTCGGTTTCTGCTCTGTCCCAACCCCCTTCCTATCTCCGGCTAACCTCCCGGCTTTTCGTCATCTCTCTCATCCCCGGCCACCTCTTCTTGATCATTCTTGTATTTTCTGTTATCTCCTATTATTGTCCGTTACAATTGGTGCTCTCATTGAGATCTCTCCGCCACTCTTCTTCTACCCAAGATCCGCATCCAGTGGCAGACTCAGGAGTTCTATGTAGTGTGGGCTAAACATATAATTATTCAAAAAAAAATATTGACAAATTATTCAAAATGTACCCTACTTAATTATAAAAAAATTCTATGCGCAACAACATAAAAATTAATGTGTTTATTAAAAAAGTTTAATCATCATTAACTTATAAAAGTAAACTTTAAAGAAAAACAAAGGGATGGTTTTTTTTATAAAAATAACTTTATAATAACATAATAGTGAGTTTGTTTATAAGAAAATAAAACTTTAAACAACAACATAATCCAAAACCACAAGCATAAAAGGTAAACAATATTTATTTAATAAAAAAATTGAAAACAAAATCATCTCTAAGATTAGAACCAAAAACCACAAGCATAAAAGACAAACACTTCACCAACTGAGGTACATTGAAATTTTGTTTGCAATATTTTTAACATTATGTATAATCTCATGCTTTATTCATCACGACAAATATCCTATATTCAATTATTGGAAATATAATTTTTAAAAATCCAGCGTGGGCGGCCGCCCACCCTCGACCTTATGTAGGTCCGCCCATGTCCGCATCATGTTGTTCTTCAACCACCATCGTCGGCCGTTTATTGTAAAATCAGGTACAAATATAGACACAGTTATAAAATATTGCATGTTAACAAGAAACATAAATGAACACAAATCTCCACGCGGCAAAACCCGCCGAGGCACAACCACAAACATATAAATATATTTGTCAATATAAATATAAATGAGTACAAGAATAAACCAAGTGGAGAAATGACCGTCCGGTAAATACCTCGTGGATGCACCGGACACGCACGATGCACGGCGAGAATCTGAGATCTGGACTGCAATCTGCCTCGTGAAAGCACAAGACTCACCGAACCTTCAACGTCGAAGTCCGACATTCAACCGCACCACCACCGGAGAACAACGCCACCACCGGAGAGAAAACTCCGTTGAGACTAACTGCACACGCGCACGCCGTCGACACCACGCCTCTCCACACCGAAGAACGTCACTGCAGCGCCGGCGACAAACTCCACTAACCTGGAGGCAACACCTCCCTCAACGTCGGCGGATATCTCCTCCAAGAACGGCGACAACACCCAAGGCCTGCGGCCCCTCCAAGTGCACGAGCGAGAGAGAGAGGGAGAAAAGGCGGCTTCCTCCAAACCTTCAGGCGGCTCTTCAAAGCAAAAATCTACAGGCGGCTCTCTTTGGGCGGCTGATTCCATCTCCAATATGTCGTTCCTCTACCCTTAGCTTCTCACGGGAGAGATCATATTATATATTTTGTACATAATATTAAATCTCCCTCTCCCATTGGTCACCGGATCCAAACAGAAAAAAAAATTTCTTTTTATTTCATTCCAGATATATGCAGCTCCGTCCAAATAAAAAAAAACAACACCCTTCATACTCCACCGCCGCCAGCCTAAGGTTTGAAGCAGAGCCATCTCCGTTCCTTGGATCAAAACATTCTCCGGATCAAGAAAGACATCCTCAACCACCAGTTCATCCTCCATCACCACCACGGCCCTTCAACGATCTTCAGCAATCCGCCAGCACAGACGACTAGCCGGCCTTCGCCACCGCGCCTGACTGCCACTGTCCTGCCGCCGCCGCCTGCGCTGACGCGCCGCAGCCGCCTCCGCTGTTGCTTTGATACCATTTCCGACCAACACTTCAATTGCTTCTCCATTTCGTCTTGATCAAGAACCAGTGATCAACAACCAGTGTCGAAACATTTTGTTGTACCGATTTGATTTCTACACTGTTGATTGTGGTCTTTGGAAATTAAAAGGGAAAGCCCTGTTGTTGAAAAAAAGCCACACACCTGTTGTTCCGTCATCATAGACAAACTAACATTGGTCATATACAAACCAATATTTTGAAATTTTTTGAACTTTTTTATATACTATACACAAACAATTTAAAAACCTAAAACTAAGAGAATCACTCATTCCAACCCTTGTCAGCTTCCGCTCCGCGCCCGTCTCCCCTAATCCCCCCTCCCCCCTCTGTTTCCTCTGATTTTCCACCTCCGTCAACAATGGCGGCCTCGAATTTCACCGGCGACCTGTTTGATGGCAAGCCCATCGGCACTCCTCCTACAGACGAGGAGATTTCGGCCCGAGTTGTTCCTCCGACGGCAACCCCAACGCCCTTCCTCTTCCAGACATCTCCCCAGGTATTTGATCTTGGTTTTCTGTTCTTACTTCTCTCCCCCGATACCAGGCACTTCTCCTCCAGATGAGGAAATCTCCTCTTCTGTACCAGTGGTGAGAGGGAGAACCCTCTTCTGATGAGGAGATTTCGGTCGTGTGATTAAGTAGATTTGAGAGTAGTGTTTTCATTTTTGTTTGATTCCCTGTTTGAAAGGGTGAAATTATTTATTTCTTTTCTTTACCGCTGCCTTGAGATTGTGAGAAAATTGAGAAGGTTTTTGTTGCAGTTTTCTATTGGGTGTTGAAGATGAACAGTTAAATTTGGTGTTACAAAAAAGAATTACATCTTGAATTTTAAAAAGTTTGTAATGTCTATCTAATGAATTCATTAATTTTGTTTTAATATGATATGATGTTTATAAAAGAGAAACATTTTTTTTAAAAAAATTTGAACTGTTTTGTATATAATAATTTTGTTTACGGATAACAATTTCTGATTTGTACATGTTTATATATAGTGAAATTTTGTATATAACCAAATCCGGTTTGTCTATAACAACACCATATTTTAAACTTGCAGAAGTTTAGGCTCTGTTTGGTTGAGTTGTTGTTGATGGTAGGCAACTGATGGTAAGTTGCTGATAGAAAAAGTGATGATTTTGAGAAATGAAGGTTTGTTAAAAAACTGTTTGGGTGAAATGCAGCTTGCAAAATGGAGTTTTCAAAAAATTGTTTGGAAACAAAACGAAGTTTTGAGTAAAATTTTTTCCCATATTTTCTAATTACCAACAATTACAGAATAGCACTGCAATGATATCAAGAAAAAAAATTAATATTGCTATCTTCTTCCCCAGTTGTTTTCAATGGAGATAATATCGTATAAGACCTGTAATAAGAAATGTAAATATACATATTTAACATGGCAGAAGATGCATGGAACCAAAAAAAATTAATCAGATCTATATCAATGACAGGAATGGCTCCGTACCTCCTCCAATAAAGCGAAAACAGAAAGCTCCCAGGGAACCAAAATAACAAAAATAATAGATTATCTTTCCACTTTCCTGGAATGGATCCGTACCTCCCCCAGTAAAGAGAAAACCGGAAGCTCCCAGGAGGCAGAAGAAGTCACGCGGGGAAGAAGAACGCAGCCTTGGTTTCGTAGGTTGCCGCCTGGGTTTCGAAGGTCGCTGCCTGGGAATCAAAGGTTGCCTCCTGGATTTTGGGAAGAAAAAGCAGAAGGTCGCCGCTTGAGTTTCGGGAAGAAAGACCGCGAGCGGGATTTTTGGTCAGGGAGGAAGAAGAAGATCGGGATTTGGGAGCATAGGGGGAATTGGGAGCGCTATGGACAAAGGCGTCTGCGATCCACCGCGGAAAAAAGCTGCGGCAGGGAAATAAACGGAGATTGGAAAATAAGTGAAAACAAACGCTGCTTTTTACCAAAATGCCGGTGCGTTCTCACCGCTCCGCAGGCAAAAAGCCTAACCAAACGTCACCTTAATCTGCAACATTGCCGAGGCTGGATCAAATATAATAGTCAAAATTCACTTCAATTGCTTAATCTTCTACAATGGACGACTTATATGATGTTATTGAGACCTTCAAACAAAAGATTTTATGCAGTTTTGATGTCCTTGAGTAAAGCATGGACAACAATTATCAACGGCTCATTGACACCACACGGTAACAATTTTTTGAACTTTGGCACACTACATTGACCTTGCAAAGAAAACAAGAGCAGGAGATAAATCAAAGTTTGCAAAGGCTTGACGATATAAGGTTTTCTCTTGATGAGGAAGAGGCACAAACTTCTCTTCCCATAATTCTTGAGGAACATATTCCAACAATCATCAATAAAATGTTGCCACAGTTTGAGAGTACAAATCTTGAGGAAGACCAAAAAACTATCCAAGAAAGTGAAATTCTTGAAGAGCAACTTTCAATACACATTGATTTGTCATCAACAAAGATACTTAACAACACACTTCTGGAGGAGTTCAATCCTAACATCAGGATCATTCTCCCCTTTCAAGTCCCTTCCCTCTATTATGAAAGCATGCATCCGCCCGAGCACATTTTTATTGATATCAGCACAACCAAAGGTTGACAAACATGATTTTACGTTGTCTTCCAATACCGCCACATTATAGAACGAGATTGTTCAGAAAACAACTATTACAATTCTTATGTTTGATCCCAGTGGAATGTTACAAGCAACAAGTGTTCCACTCCACAATGTTGCAATCATTTGGACCTTACTATACACAGGCTCAATCTTAGAAGAGCATCATGTTGTGGACCTATTGCCCTCGATGGCCTCACGAGAGATCATTCTGAACAATCCAGGAGCAACAATAATTCAAGTGTTTGATCCTGGAGGAAATAATCTTGCAAGAGTTTGTTCTCACAATCATGCTTAAGAAACATTATCCATGATGGCTTCCGCGGAGTTTGTTCGAAACAATCAGGGCATAACTTTCATTATTTGTGTATTTGATCCCGGGGGAATTATTGAATTAGCTAAGTTGGAGTCACCAATAATAAAATATTTTATTTAGACAAATAAATGACGAGGACGTCGTTTAAAAAAGGCGAAGACAATGTAACAGCCAGTGGGCCACGTGGCCAAATATTAGGGGCATTGATTGTAATTAGTGATATAAATAAGGTACTTGTAAAAGTATTATGAAATGTTTTATTAAAGTTGCTCCGTTTCTTAGGTTTCTGTTCTGTCCCGATCCCCTTCGTCTCTCCCATCTCCGGCAATCCTCCCGGCCTTTCATCTTCTCCCTCATCCCCGGCCACCTCTTCTTGACCATTCTTGTAATTTCTGCTATCTCTAATTATTGTCCGTTACAGTTGACTACCGCGCAGAGTGTTTGCTACAGTGAATTCTTCAAAGAGGAGGGCATCTAGCTTTGAGACAGTTGTTATTCGACCCAATTCGGATTCCCAGGAGGACATCTACGCCATACCTCCAATACTTTTTTTTTTGAGAACTCCTGCAGGAAGGACAATACCGCCAAACAAGCTACATGCAGTATTGGGACGAGTCTTGAGGAACGATAATGGTCATATTATGCTGGCTGGCAATGGCCAATTCTGATGTTGGATAGTTCCAACCACAGAGCTCCGGGCTATTTGGGAGGAGCTCCAAAGTGTAATATTTAGATTGGGTCAATGTCGTCTAGGGATTTATAGGGACTTCTCAACAGCGATTCAATGAACATCACAACTGTCATCCATCCCAACATCTCTTCTTTGGTTGAGCCCTAATGCTGTCATTTTTCATCCTCTTCACTATGTTGTCATTTAAAAGTTGTTATTTTTGTTCTATTTGGCTACCATTTTATTGGGGCTTAGTAGGCAATTTTAATCAATAGAAGTTTGCAGCAGATCCCAGCAGGCCAGCCAACAATTTTTTATGCCGGGGGTTTCATATACCACTGCACAATTTATAATTAAACCATTATAGTTACTCTTTAAAATGTCCCTGCCATGAAGAAAACAGCCGCACAGCTCTTCCCAAAATGGTCTTTTTGGGCCGCCCTACCACAATTTTTTTTGTCGTTCTGCCGCCATGTTTTGGTGGTCTTTGTAAGATAACGGCTCGGTTGGACCAAAAGGTTTCTAACACCAAACCACAATTTGCGTACTCATTAAAAACAACACAAGAGCTTCAGATGTAATTTTTTTTGCTGAGACTGTTTCAAAGAACGTGTACACCGAAAACTAATTACACCAAGTAAAATCAAACATAGAATTGTACCATCTATCAGGGAATTATGCACACTACATGCTCGCAACCGACGAAGAGAGCTCCCCCTCCCGCTCGACATCTTCTGAGCCTCTTGCAGCCTGCAGAGAAATAAACCAAGTTATATTTCTTACATATACCGTGACCTGCCCTCTAAGTTCAGAAAATTACAACTTGTACCCCTCTTATTATTGAAATTATAAAAACCTCCCTTGAATGTTACAAAAAATAACATTTATCTCCTTTGAAGTACACATTTCATAACATTCATGCACAAAAACATCCAACCTCGGAGTACATTTTCAACATGGGTATTTTGTGCATGAATGTTATGAAATGTGAACTTCAGGGGAGGTAAATGTTATGTTTTGTAACATTCAAGGATTGTTTTTTGTAATTTCAATAATAAGAGGTGCAATCTGTAATTATGCTAACGAGTCATCCTCAAGATTGGAGAAGTTCATTTCCATGAGGTGCAAACAAGTCATTGCTATTAGAGTTGTCACATAGAACCGAACCCAACCAAATAAAAACATAGAGAACCGAACCGTTTGCGAATTATTTGGTTCTGGTGTGAATTTTGGAACCGTGAACAATAATTGTTTGGGTGTGGTTCCTTCATTTTATTATCTGGATCGAAACCGAAATCAAAATTGCAACATAAAGTCTCGAGCGGTTTCAGAATTTCTAAATTCAATTTGAAGCGTACCGAAGCAGAACCGAACCGCAATTCGTTGATTATTAATATTATTTTATTATAATATAAGTTTATTATATAAAATATTATAATATTTTTTTATTATATAATATTATTTTTTATTGTAGTATAATAATAATATTATTCAAGTCATTCATTTTTAGGGTTTTACAGAAATAACAGATTAACAGTAGATCAGTAGTAAGTTGCTCGCCAGCAATTTATTATATAGTATTATAATATTTTAGGTCCCTAATAAACTCACCTCTCCTATCCTGTCATCCTATGAGCTTGACACATGCCTATGAACATGTCAGTTCTATGAAAATTTTCTCAAAACCCATCCCGAATTCCCGATAATCATGAGGAGAAGCATTCCCGAGTGGTTCTTCAAAGTAAACAATCCACTGGGAGCATCAACAGAAGTCAATGTCGCTCGTTCCATTAAGATGATTTAAGGGACGTGATCTTTTAAGACTCGTTTTGGCGTGTGATTCCCTTGGCAACAAAATCATTAATTGTCGTCAGTTTGAGCATATGCATATAAATACCCTCAAAACTAATGAAAGAACTCTTTTTTGTTTTCAAAATCATAAAACCAAGTGTGTTTTTGTGTTCTGGAGAGTGGGCTCTCTGACGATGTACTGTGAATTCAGTACATAATTTCAATTATAATTTTCAAAACAATAAGCAATATATCGTACAATTAATACATGACAACTAGAATTTAGATTCTCAATTAATGGACAAGCAAATTTTAAGCGTAAAAATGTCGATGTTATGAGACTTTAAATGTTCTTAAATGACAACTAAAGCGAGCGAATCAAAACTTTTAAGGAACCAAACCACTAGTGAATAATTTGGTTTTGGTTCTTGTTGAACCAAAATCGTATGTACGACGGTTTCAAAAATAATGTTGCAATCAAAACTGAAACCAGTCAAACCAAATAAGCTTTTAGCTATAATTTGAAGAACAAACACCTTAAAGGTTTGGTTCATAGTTTTGGTAAAATCGAAACTGACACAAAACCGTTACAACTCTAATTGCTACATGGGGTACTCAAGCTTTAAATTTTTATTAGCAGGAATTCAACAATGTTGTTTTTACGGTAGAGGACATCAACTGGCATCCCAGATAAACCGAGACGAATACTTGACGAGTTTACTCTAGGGGGAAGGGGCCATCGAACACACCGCTTAATGCGGCGCTCTTTATCATTTATTCCTGCATCAATAGTATTTGCAATTTCATTTCATTCGCATATTTGTCGTAGGGCTAGCTTAAATACTATGTTGTGTGTGCTAAATTTTAAGTTGGATGAATTTTAGGACGGAAGCCTATGGCTGGCGATTTCACTTCTTATTGTTACCCAAACCCTAAGGGGTAACATTTGGTCGTGCCTGTCACTTTCGCACACACTATGATCGTCGGACTGGATTTCACGCACACCTTTCGCTTGAGAACGACCCTTAGCCTCCGATTCCATGATCGATCTCGCTTCTGATTCCACTTCAGAGCCTGCTCGCGCTTTTCCTCCAAGCTAGAATGCGTGAATGCGAAATGATCAAGCCTCTTGCTGCGACCAATGTCCGGATACGTGTCTGCCTTGCGACCCGCTGAACCCGACCATATCACATCTCGTCATGCCTCCACCTAACGTCCCCGGGATTTCAGCCACACCGTCTACTGGCTAACATCGACGCAACAAAACTGTCCCGATTTCGTTGCCTTCATTGTACGATCTAGAGTAGTGCTTTTCCAACCTTCCCATGTAGTGCAAGCCCCTCACTTGGGCCAAGGCTGAAGCCTGTTTTGATGTCGTCGAACGTCGTCTCAAGAATCAATCAAGCGCCCTCATATCCATGCAAGCAGCACTGCTACACATTGAAGCCAGGATGTCTGTCTCGATCACCAGTCCACCTAGCATTGCCCACTCTAGGAAGCACCCATTTTCCACCAACCGCCCAACCCGAATTTCGACATAACTGATGCTCCTAGTATCGTCGATGCACATCGTTTCATGGCACCGATCCGATCGTCTAGCTCGCCAAAGAGAAATAGTTCTTTGGCATTCAACACATGGCCGAGACACGGTTGTAATCAAGCTTCTGGGTATGGAAGGATCGGCCCTACAACATGCATGGTAGCTCTATTTGACGAACAAAGCCTTACATGGATGAATCTCAAACCTGAGTGGAGAGTTTTTACGACCCCCGCCACATAACTGTGGTGGATCAATACATCGACAAATTTATCGAGCTTGTCAATCATGTTGCGGGACTTACCTTGACCACTATTTAGGATTTTTCACGCAAATGTTGCAGTCTCGCATGTATTCTCGCATATGCACCCACCGCAATGTCTGTAACATCCATAATCTGACGCGAAAAATTATTTGATTTGTAGGGGCAGGTCGTGACGGATTTTGATCGAGGCAACGCGTCGTCAAGGTATAACGTTACTCTTCCTTATGATATCGACCGTTAGTTCGTTAAGTGCGTTAATAATAGTGTGTGACGCATTTTTATTTTATTGGCGCGCGCGGTGTAAATGGGTTAATGTTCAAAGGAATGGAATTTAGGGGTGCCAATAGCAATTTCTCCCCTCTCATGTGGTTATCAAAACCGTAAAGCAGTGGATCTTAAAAAAAAAGCTGCACGCCTCTTTTCCACCGGAGAAAAGGGAAACCGCAGCCGATTTCTGTTTCCGTTCCGCAAGCAGGCGCATGAGCACTTCCGTCTCCCGCACGCAGCATCGCTGGACGAAGCCGACGCCTCTTGCGAGGCATTCCGCCGGCCGATCCCTCTCCGGAAACCATTTCCGACTCCTTGCTCTACGAGCACCGGTGGACATTCCTTTTCCTTTCTTGGTCGTGGAAGTGTCGGATTCAACCCTAACCGGTTGAACTTGGAATCGTTAGTTTTCCGGTGAGTTTATTTCTTCCTTTTCTCCATTTCTTCGGGGAAATCCTTCGATTTCGGAGTTAGTCTAACCTAGGTTTTCATCCTTGTGCCCTAATTAGGTTTTGAAGTTCGTGATCCTCCGCGGAATTTGGGTGGACGTTTTCAGAGCCTCATTCACTCAACGTAAAGGTAATATCTGAAGTTTAACGCTTGAATTTTTGTAATCTTGGTTGTATAGAAATTTTCCACGGAATATCGTAAAGGGAAAATTATGAAAGTGGGGCTGCTCTGAAATTGCAGGACTCTCGTGTGGTCGGGGCAGCTTTCTGAAGATCCCCAGCAGTAAGATTGCCTTCGGAAGAAGAAATGTCGTCGCGCCGCGTGTACGAGCGTCGCAGCACCTCTGTAAGGAAAATTAATTTCTGTTAGTTAGACATAGCAAATAATATACTTTATATACGCATGTGTAGGGTTTTGAACAAATATCATGACCATGCATAGAAAGGTGTGGTGATAGGAAAACGGTCGCGGAAAATATGTAGGATGATACCCTTCTCCAAGACCCAAGTAGTCAGATCAGGATTGGTAATGTTAGGTACGAAACCTATACCTGTGTACGTAAGTTGGAATTTGTCCAACAAAGGGCGTGAATGTCCCTTCTAGTCGACCATAAGAAAGTTAAGGGTCGCTCAGTAGTACACCAAAAGAGATGTCCCAAGCAGAGTAGCATTTGACCAAAATGTCAGTAGCACACTTCAGTCTTTTCGTGCTTGATAGAGGCGCACTACCTTTCTCATAGGGCATATGGTATCCTATGAGCATCAGAGTCTTGGGAGTTGACTCCCTTAAGACAGTTAGTAGATTCGAGACAGTGTCCGCGTGACACTAGAATAATTGAGTTTGTCAGATGGTCTCGGGTCGTCAGTTTCAGATTTTGCACGTTAGGAGCTACTCTGCATAGAGCCTTCCTAGTAGAGGTGCAAGCTAGAGGTCACCTAGAACTCAAGTATAGATCTGACGTGAGACAGTATACCAGTAGTGAACGTCGGGACTTGGGTTAGTGAACTGAAAGTCACAAACATAGATCATGTAGATGTTTTGACCAGGTAGTGTTCTGAAGCCATGCATAACACACAGCATAAATATTTTTAGTGCACAAAAACTTTTTTAAAGGCATGCATTCATCATATGAGAAAAGTTTTTAGTGTCACTAGGAGGATTTATTTTTCTTTACTCTGACCCCTCGTGGGCAATGTTTTTACAGGTGACACAGGTGGGAAACTATGTCTAGGATGAGCGTTGGTGGCGTCAGTTTGTAGTGTTTTGTTCCCTTTCAGTTTTCTTTTACCTTCAGCATATACTTGTAGTTGTGGACAATGTAACTTATTAATGTTTTATATATCTTGTATCGGACTTATTATAATAGTTCAGTTTTTCAGTTAATTCAATTCTATTCATCTGTAGTGGCTATGTGATTCCAGATTTCAGGCATGTGATTACCCTTATTTTACTTTCTTAGCTTCTGTTGCTAGTTATAAATTTTTAGTAGCTCTTACTTTATACATGTTGTGTACTAGTTGTAATACTGTTTCTTAGTTCTCTTTATATCGCTGACCCGGTCGGATGGCTGATTATTGAAAAACTGGGAAGGGATGTTACAAATTGGTATCAAAGCCAGGTTTAGGATCTCTGGACCCTAGAAGGTTTACACAGAGACATAAGATTGTGTAAGAGTAAACTCTTGTTAGTAGAGTATTTTAAGTTGCGTTTAAGCCTTAGTTTTCGCTAGAGTACGAAATAAAGTTGCTAAGCCAGATTTCGCTGACACTTGATAAATAACCAGATTTCTTTTATATGTTCTATCAGGCACCTCGAGTCAGCGAACCTGGTGAATCTTCACGTCAGGACCCTGTTCCTAACACGACTAGGGGAGATGCTTTAGTGCCACAGGTACCACCAGTTCCAGCAGCTTCAGAGGGCACTGACATAGCGTCTCAGATTGCCAAGGCGGTTACTGTTGCCTTGATGGAGTTTCAGAGAGGACTGGCTGCAGGGTTTCCAATTCCAGTACAAGTACCAGCCCCTGCACCAACTCCTGCACCAGCACCCGTGGAGATGACCCTGGAACGCTATTTGAGGAACTTCAGAGAGCTTCAACCCTCGAACTACAGTGGGGATGAGACCCCGATGGACACAGATGATTGGGTGGCAAATACGATAGACCTGCTGGATGTTTTGGAGTGCCCAGAGAACAAGAAGGTTCCTCTGGCAGTTTTCCTCCTCCGAGGTGAGGCAAAGGTCTGGTGGGACAAGTACTGGGCAGATGATCCCGCAGGTAAATGGTTATAAAAATTCCTTTTAATTTTTGGAAGTGATACATTTTCTTTTTAAATTATATGACCATGCTTTTGGCCAGGTCGTACGCCAGACATGTTTACGTAGAGCGAATTTTCTAGAGCCCTTGCGAGTTGGTTCGTGCCGCCTTCCGCACGACGAGGTCTCCAGGAGAAGTATCTTAGGCTTTTCCAGGGGGACATGACTGTTGCTGAGTACGAGCGAGAGCTTACCCATCTGGCTCGATATGCGGGCGTGATGCAGGGAGATCAGGCTGAGAAATGCAGCCGCTTTGTGGATGGTTTGCGTGACTCGTTGAGGCAGCCATTGATGACTACGGTCAACGCTGATTACAGGAGCTTAGTGGATACGGCTCGCAGGCTGGAGGCTGACCAGCAGAAGGTTCAAAAGCGAAGTAATTTCCGTGCGAAGCGATCTCAGGATTCGCATCAGTCGCAGCAGAGCAGGAATGACCAAGGGAAGAACTGGAACAAGAAGCAGAAGCCTGATACGAGGAAGAATGGTCAATCTGGTGACAGGAGCAGAGACTACCCCCTTTGTCCCAAGTGTCAGCGTCGCCATCCAGGAGAGTGTTTGACCAGCGCGGGCGTGTGTTACAAGTGCCGTCAACCTGGACACATTGCTCGTTTCTGCCAGGAAGTTGGAGCGAATCAGGTAATAAAACATAGTTGTAATTTACATTTATGAAATTACTGTAGATGACAAGTGTAATTTGTTCCTGCAGTCGAAGTATGAGGTTGGTGGCCCTAGCAGAGCAGACAAGGGCAAGGCTTTGATGATTACTGATGGAAGACCACAACAGGGTCGAGATTTGGTGCAGCCCAGAGCTTATGGGCTTGGTCAGCAGGAGGCTAAGGAGCAGGAGGATGCAGTGACAGGTAAGTGTTTACTTTGTCTGAAAGTTTATCAAATCCTCCATAGTGACACTCTTTTCTTTTTGAAAAATCATTCATGTAGGCATTCTTATGATTTGTGATTTACCCTCCAAGATTCTGTTTGATATGTGCGCCTCGCACTCGTTTATCGCAAAATCTCTAGTGTGTAAGTTGAATTTAGAAGTCTTCCCAGAGACTGTAGCGCTGGATGTTATGATGCCGAATAGATCCCTTCTGCAGACCAGAGATAGGTGCAGGGTACCGGTGCAGTTTGGTGACACCGAAATTATCGTGGAAGCTTTGCAGCTACCTATTGCAGGATTCGATCTAATTTTTGGAATGGACTGGCTTTCGGCAGTCAACGCCAGGATTGACTGTAGGGCGAAACAGATACAGTTTGAGCGCCCTAATCAGACTGCGTTTTCTTTTCAGGGCTTGAAGGGAGCAGTGAAGATGATCATATCTGCAGTCCAAGCGAGAAGGTGCATCAGTAAAGGTTGTGAAACCTTCGTATTACTGATGAATGCAGAGGCTAAGACTGACTTAACAGAGATACCAGTGATTCAGGAGTTTCCCGATGTTTTTCCGGAAGAGCTCCCTGGTGCCCCTCCAGATAGAGAGATTGAGTTCCCGATAGACTTGCAGCCCGAGGCTACACCGGTAGCCAAATCTCCCTATCGGATGGCTCCAAGGGAACTAGCAGAGTTGAAGAGTCAGTTGCAGGAGTTGCTTGATTTTGGGTTTTATACGTCCCAGTACTTCACCCTGGAGTGCTCCAGTACTATTCGTGAAGAAGAAGGATGGTAGTCTGAGACTGTGCATAGACTACTGTGAATTGAACAAACTGACAGTAAAGAACAAGTACCCGATTCCAGGATTGATGATTTGTTCGACCAGTTGGTGGGCTCGTGCACTTTCTCCAAGTTAGATCTGAGGTCATGATATCACCAGTTAAAGATTCGTGACTTGGATATTCAGAAGACGGCTTTCAGCACCAGATATGGACACTTTGAGTTTGTGTTCATGTCGTTCGGGCTGACCAATGCCCCTTCAGTATTTATGGACCTGATGAACAGGGTATTTCGGGAGTACTTGGATCGTTTTGTCATCGTCTTTATAGATGACATCTTGGTGTTCTCTAAGAGTGTCGAAGATCATGCATCACACCTCAGGATTGTTTTGAGCACACTCAGGAAGAACCAGTTGTTTGTCAAGTTTTCAAAGTGTGAGTTTTGGCTTTCAGAGATTGCATTCTTAGGGCACATCATCAGTCAGAAAGGGGTTAGTGTTGATCCGAAGAAGATAGAGGCCATTAAGAATTGGCCAAGGCCGACGACCGTTTCAGAGGTTCGCAGCTTTTTGGGACTAGCTGCCTACTACAGGAGATTCATCAGGGATTTTTCGAAGATAGTCTTACCACTGACTTCTCTCACTAGGAAGGGTAAGGGCTTGGATTGGACGGTGAAGTGTGAGTTGGCTTTTGAGGACTTGAAGGACAGGTTGATGACCGCATCGATTTTGAGTTTACCTTCAGGGCCTGACGGGTTTCAGATTTATAGCGATGCGTCTGGTCAGGGTTTAGGCTGTGTTCTCATGCAGCATGGAAAGGTCATAACCTATGCATCGAGACAGTTAAAAGTTCATGAGAGGAACTATCCCGTGCATGACTTGGAGCTTGCAGCAGTCATACATGCTCTGAAGATTTGGAGGCACTATCTCTATGGAGTTCGTTGTGAGATCTTCACTGATCATAAGAGTCTCAAGTATATCTTTGATCATCGAGAGCTCAATTTGAGGCAGCGCGGATGGTTAGAGTTTCTATCAGACTACGACGTAGACATTCAGTACCATCCAGGAAAGGCGAACGTTGTAGCTGATGCCTTTAGCCGTAGAGGTTCGTGTTTCTTCCTTCTCACTCAGCAGGAGGAGTTAGTGCGAGAACTAGAGAGACTGGAGATCACCGTTGTGACACGCTGTAGTTTTGGTTCTGCAAGGTTGAATTGGATGGAGATTATCTGTGACATTAAGGATAGAATCAGGACAGCTCTACCGTTGGATCCAAAGATGGCAGAGATTTGGAGCTCAGTGCAGACAGATCAGAAGGAGAGATACAGTATTCAGGATGATTTACTATTGTTTGATGGCAGGGTGTGTATCCCTGATGTTAGTCACCTTCGCGAGGACATTCTATTTGACGCACACAATTCCAGATATTCTATACATCCGGGTAGCACGAATATGTATGCAGATCTCAAGAAGTTAGTCTGGTGGCCAGGTTTGAAGTGTGATGTTGCAGGTTACGTAGGGAAGTGCGAGACGTGCAAGTTGGTTAAGGCCGAGTGCCAAAGGCCTGGAGGCAAGTTGCAGCCACTTCCCATTCCTGAGTGGTCATTCGAGGATATATCCATGAATTTCATTCATGGTCTGCCGAGGTCGCAGAGTGGGAATGACTCCTTATGAGTGATAGTTGATCGGCTTTCTAAGGTCGCTCATTTCATTCCTCTTAAGAAAACAGATCAGGGTCCCAGGTTAGCTCAGTTATATGTGGACGAGATAGTTCAACTTCACGGTGTTCCCAAGACTATAGTTTCAGACCGAGATGGCAGATTCACCTCCAGGGAGTGGCGATACGTACAGGAGCGGTTGGGTACCAGGTTACACTTCAGCACTGTTTTCCATCCCCAGACCGATGGACAGACTGGGCGCACAAATAGGACTTTGGAGGATCTGCTACGGATGTGCATTTTGGACTTTGGAGGAAAGTGGGAGAAATATGTCACCCTTGTAGAGTTCTCCTACAACAACAGTTTTCAGACGAGTATTGGGATGACACCGTTCGAGGCCCTCTATGGCAGACGTTGTCGGGCACCGTTATGTTGGGCTGAAAGTGAGGGAAGATCTACCATCAGGGAGTCATGGATTGATAAGACCACTGACAGGATCAAGCTCATTCAGGAGAGTATGAAGACAGCTCAGGATCGTCAGGCCAAGTATCATAATCAGAAACACAGGTCAGTAGAATTCAGAGTTGGTGTAACACCCCAGATTTGGAGAAAGGGGTCGATTTATGTTTCTGGACCTTTTTTGGTTTCTGGCAGGGGGCACACGGCCCGGGACACGCCGGCCCGGGACACGGGCGTGTCCCAGGCCGTGTCAGGCCATGTCGACGACTTGGCCGCGTGGTCGACACTTTGCGCTCGACGAAGTGTCGAGTGAGGGCACACGGCCTGCAACACGGGCGTGTCGAGCCTGTGTCGACACTCGGCCCGGGGTGTCGACATTTTCGCTCGACTTTGTGTCGAGACGAGGCACACGGCCTAGGACACGGGCTTGTCCAAGGTCGTGTGGGTCTGTCGACGATCTTCAGTCGACGATGTTCACTCGACGAGTGTCGAGTGTCGAGTGTCGAGTGTCGACTGGGGCACACGGCCTGTGACACGGGCGTGTCACCGGGCGTGTCCCGCTTGGTCGACGATCTTCGCTCGACGTTTTTCCGCGGTGTCGACACAAAGGCTGTCGACGAGTGTCGAGACTTGGCACACGGCTTGGGACACGGGCGTGTCCCAGGCCGTGTCACCTCTCGGGATGTTTTCGAGGCCGTGTGAATGGAGGCACACGGCCGGCCACACGGCCGTGTCATTGGGGACACGGGCGTGTCGGATCGAATACGGGCGTGTCGGATGCCCGTGTGTTGTTCCAGGCGCGTCGATTTGAGACGGCGAATGAAGCACACGGCCCTGGACACGGGCGTGTGACAGGCCGTGTTCGGCCCAGGTATTTTATTTTTCAGGCGGATCGTGGTCATTATTTTCCTGATTTTAGGATCTGACGGTTTAGGACGGTTCTTGGGGAGTTAAGTCCGAGAATAGGGTTGGAAACCCTCATTCTTCTTCAAGCTTTTCTCTTACTACTTTCTAGAGAGAAGGGAGAGCAAGGAAGAAGGTGAAGGAGGGTTTGAGCTGTAGGAGAAGCTTCGGTGCTCCAAATCGCGAGCCGAGTCCGGATCCGTGGAGGCTAGATCTTTGCGAATGTTTTCATCCGGATATTTTGTCATGACAAAGAAGAGGAGTCGGAAGGTAACGACACTTCTCCTCTCGGTCTTAGGATGCATGTCTTTAGCATCATTTCTTTTCTAGTTTTGGGCACCAAACACTCAAATGAGAGGGGTTTTGGGTCGCCAAGGTTCAAAAGGAACCTCCGGGTCGATTGAGTCCGTCCCCGGCATGATTTGCATTAGAGATCCGCTCCGTTAGTGGATTAGGCATGGTGGGTGAAGTCGTAGTCGCGACCGTTAGTCCGACTCGGTGATGTTGCATACGAACTTTAGGGATTCGTAGAGATTCCGTTGCGGCAAGATGTTGTTTGTGATGTGATGGTGTTTTCCCCTTTTTCTCGAATGAGTACGTGTAGTCGGAACCGGATAAGGTTAGCTCCTCGTGGCGGTAGATGGTTTCCTTGGTGGATAAGGTTAGCTCCGCATGAGTTGGAGATGGTTTCCTTGGTGCGAGAGAACGCTGCAGTACAAATGAGGGACTAGGGTGGAATTGTCTTGGTTTGTGATGTGTCAAGGCGTGGCTATGTCTCCGTGGTCAGCTAGCTATCTCGTGACGTTCACGTCATGTGTGGAGAGTGTCCCGGCGAGACTAGTCCCCTTCTGTGAGACTGACGAGAATGCCAAGCATGGGGGCACGCCCGGGCAATGAGGCCATGGGCGGGTGGGGTCCGGCAAGGCTTCTTAGAATCGGTCAGTTGTGTGTTTGTTGGAATCCTGACATGAGACGTCAGAGCTTGTAGGCAAGCCCGGGTCTAAGACCTTGAGCGGGTGGGGCCTTTGCAAGAGTTCCATGTGGCGGCCGGTGTGCCGTTAAGGGAAATGGTGTGACCCCTTTGTTTGCGGCTTTATGCCAATGGGGAATCGATGAATACCCATATGATGTGATGATGTGCTAGATGCATACGAGATAGGGTGCCTTGGGTGAAACCCAGGTTATTGCATACATGATTGCATAAGTAGGCCCATTTATTATATGCTCAACCAGTAGAGAACATGTATGATGTGTGTGACATCCAAGCCTGTTTCTGTAGTTGCTTTTCTTGCTTATGATTATTGCATACGAAGTGCTAACTTGCAGGTTGGAGGGGTACCCCGGGGTCCGTTAGGGGCGGCCGGGAGGAGATGTGTTGTTACACAGTTTGAGGTCAGCCTTTACAGACCCATGTTATTAATAAATTTTACAGGGCAAGGATCGCATGCAGGAGCTAGCTCGTCGGCCAGAAAGGCCTAAGCCTCATGAAGTGCTTTTCTCTTTTGTAGTTCTACCTATATGATGTTGTATGTGTGAGATTCATGTTGTCCGGCTTGCATGCCGAGGTAGACTATGTGTGTTATGCACTTTCTTGACTGTTGTATTATTTGAGTTTGGACACTTGTTGTAAGGTCATAAGGCCATTGTTATTACTCTTCTTGTAGTGGATAACTTCTAGTCTTGCTTTTGTTTCCGCTGTGTTGTGCAAAGTGTTTTGAGTGTGGGTAGCTATATCAACTTATAATACTAAAGCTGTGGCGTCCGTATGTTGTGGGGCCCCGACCGGACCCATATTATACGTTCATTACATGGGAGGTGTTACAATTTGGTATCAAAGCGAGGTTAGATTCAAGGTCAATGCGTAAAGAAGTTATCCACATAAGAGTAACGCGGGACCATGAGTGTCCTTATGTTTAAGTCTTCAGATTAGAGACTGATTTCTTGCTTCGTGTTTTCTTGAAGAATGCAAGCAATGAGGCTGGTACGTCGAGAGCAAGAGAGGAACTCTCAGCGAGCAGTGCCACTGCTCCAGGTCTGTTGGGCACGGGTGTAAACCCGGCCGACTTCTGTCGCATGCTTGCAGAAGCGATGGTGGCAGCCCAAGCTGCAGCGGCAGCCCAGGTAGCAACCCCTGCTACACCGGATACGGCGACGGTCGTGCCAGGAGGAGAAGCCAGGTGAGTGGAGCCTTTGGCGGAAAGGGTGGTTGTCGGGCATGGAGACCGACACATGAAGTATTTCCTGAGCTTTCATCCCCCGTCATTCAAGTGAGTTGGTACGCCAACGGATGCGGAAGACTGGTGGGTTCGCATTCAAGAGCTTTTGAGGGCGGCAGAGACGCCAGACGGAAAGAAAGCTGAGTATGCGGCTTTTATGTTGGAAGGAGACACCAAGTTGTGGTGGGTAAGCCATAGCGGCCGCCAGTTCCCTGGACGCACCCCGTCGGTGGAAGAGTTTGGGGATGCGTTTCTAAAGAGGTATATTCCAGTTTCTACACGATTGGCCCTTCAGAGGCAGTTTCTGCATTTAATGCAGCGAGACAAGACAGTGGATGAGTATGTGCAGGAGTTTACCCGTTTGGGTCGTTACGCGGGAACGACGATGGCAGATGATGTAGAAAGGGATAACCTCTTCTACCAGGGGCTGAGGGAGAACCTGAGACAACCCCTCATCTCCATGAAGAGAGCGGGATTCAATGAACTAGTTGAGGCTGCCAGGATTTTGGAAAGTGATTTGGAGCGAACCCAACGCCGTAAGGGTTTTACTCCCAAGCAAGGGGAAGGGAGGTCTTCCCAATCTCAAGGAAAGTCTGAAGGGAGTAGGTGGAGGAAGCAGTCGCACACTTCCAGATTCGGTGAGAGGAGCAATTGGACGCCTGGAGGTTCTCACTCTAGGGGACCGCCGACGTGTTACAACTGCGGTAAGGTGGGGCACATAGCTCGTGTTTGTCCCCAAGGAGGAGCGGGGCAAGAGACAAGGCAGGAGCAGACTGTGCGCTCCGTCCCCAGTGCTGCAGAGAAAGGGAAGATGGCGGTTCTCGGTTCCAACCGGTGCAACCAAGGGCTTACAACCTTGGACAGCAAGAAGCGATCCGCCAAACCGATGTGGTGACAGGTATGAAGAAAATTTAAGTTGAAATTTTGTGCTTCATACTTTTAGACCCTTGTGTGACGTCTATGTTGTAGGCTTCGTATTAGTTTCCGGATACCCCGCTAGGGTATTGTTCGATACGGGAGCATCGCACTCCTTTCTCGCGAAGAGCTTCATCCGAAGAATAGGAGTTGGGTCTTTCTCGTCGGGAGCAGAGCTGAAAGTGCGCATGCCCAATGGGTCATCCATGACCACTGGGGCCACAGGGCGCATCTGTTGGGAGCTGAACGGAGTGGATTTCGTTTTGGCAGCAGCGATTTTACCATTGGTTGAGTTCGATGTCATTTTGGGCATGGACTGGCTTTCAGAGCAGCGCGCCAGTATTGACTGCCTATCTAAGGTAGTGACCCTCAGGAGCAAAGGGCAGGCGGAGGTCCAATTTGAGGGCCTAGGTGGAGTGACATGTTCCCTGATTTCGGCCATGCAGTTGATGCGGGCGGTTAACCAGGGTGGTGTAGCGCTTGTAGCGTTATTGGAGGTTTGTCTCTCCCAGCTGTCTATTGAGGAAGTGCCCGTAGTGGCAGAATTCAAGGATGTGTTTCCGGATGAACTTCCTGGAGCGCCTCCTCGGCGAGAGATCGACTTCTCGATCGAGTTAGTACCGGAGGCTAGGCCGGTGTCACGTCCTCCGTTTAGGATGGCACCAAAGGAGTTGGCTGAGCTTAAGGTACATCTACAGGAACTGTTGGAGCAAGGGTACGTTAGACCCAGTTCTTCACCGTGTAGCGCGCCGGTGTTGTTTGTGAAGAAGAAAGACGGTAGCATGCGACTGTGCATAGACTACCGAGAGCTGAATAAATTGACCGTCAAGAATAAGTATCTGATTCCTCGGATAGATGACTTGTTCGACCAATTGGTGGGGTCGGTGGTGTATTCAAAATTAGACTTGAAGTCAGGCTATTATCAGCTGCGAATTCGGGATGAGGACATACCCAAGACTGCCTTTGGTACAAGGTATGAACACTTTGAGTTTACGGTGATGCCGTTCGGGCTGACGAACGCACCATCTGTGTTCATGGATCTTATGAATCGGGTATTTCGGGAATACTTGGATTCTTTTGTGGTTGTCTTCATTGATGACATCTTGCTGTATTCCAAATCGAAAGTGTAGCATGAGACCCACTTGAGAGTGGTCTTGCAAGTGTTGAGGGAGAACCAGTTGTATGCAAAATTCTCCAAGTGCGAGTTCTGGTTAGAGAAGGTGGCATTTTTGGGCCACGTGATTAATGGGGATGGGGTGGCAGTGGATCCAACAAAAGTGAAAGCCATTAGAGATTGGCCGGTTTTGAGGACCGTGGCGGAGGTCCGAAGTTTTCTTGGACTAGCCGGGTATTACAGGAGGTTCGTGGAGAATTTTTCGCGGATAGCTCTACCCCTCACCTCACTCACTCGTAAAGACCATAAGTTTGTGTGAACTCAAGAGTGTAGTCAGGCGTTTGAAGCACTGAAAGAGAGACTGATGATGGCTCCAATCCTAAGTCTACCGCAAGGGACCGAGGGATTTCAGATTTTCAGTGACGCATCGGGATGCGGTTTGAGTTGCGTTTTGGTGCAACATGGCAAGGTGATAGCTTTTGGGTCTAGACAACTGAAGCCTCATGAGAGGAATTACCCCGTCCATGACTTGGAGTTGGCGGCGGTAATTTTTGCATTGAAAATATGACGACATTATGTATATGGTGCAAGGGTGGAGATCTTCACGGATCACAAAAGCCTGAAGTATCTCTTGGATCAAAAGGACTTGAACATGCGGCAACGCAGGTGGGTTGAGTTTCTTGGAGACTACGAAGTGGCGATTCAGTATACGCCAGGTAAAGCCAATGTGGTGGCGGATGCCTTGAGTAGAAAGTACTCGGGGCAAGGAAATAGGATCGAAGCTCATGATGAGCGGTTGGTACGGGAATGGGAGTCTCATGGTTTGGAATGTGTTGCGAGAGGCGAGTCCAGCGTGGCTCGGTTGAACTGGATCGAAGTGCAGAACGACTTGACCGATCGCATTCGGGAAGCGACTCGGTTGGATGTGGAGTTTCAACCTTTTGTGTTGGAGGCTCAAGCGGGCGAGAGCAGCACCTAGGAGATGATTGATGGGATTCTGAGGAAGAACGGAAGGGTTTGTATACCGCAATACGACAAACTCCGTGAGGAGTTGATGTTTGAGGCTCACTTCACAAAGTACTCCATTCACCCGGGCGGTACAAAGATGTACTTGGATATGAAGAAATCCTTTTGGTGGCCGGGGCTGAAGCGGGACGTAGCTTTGTACGTGAATCGTTGTCAAACTTGTGCCTTGGTGAAGGCCGAATGTCAGAAGCCGGGCGGGTTCCTGAAGCCCCTTCCGATCCCTGAATGGAAATTTGATGACATCTCCATGGACTTTGTACATGGTTTGCCTAGATCGCAGCAGGGTAATGATGCTATTTGGGTGATCGTGGACCGCTTAACCAAGGTGGCCCACTTCATCCCAAATCGGAAAGAGGACAGCGTGGAGAAGCTGGTGGAGTTGTATGTTCGCAACATTGTGCGACTGCATGAGATTCCAAAGAGTATAGTCAGCGATCGAGATGGACGGTTTACGTCCAAGGACTGGAGACTAGTTCAAAAGAGTTTGGGCACGAAGCTAAAGTTCACTACGGCGTTCCATCCTCAAACTGATGGACAAACTGAAAGAACAAACCGTACTATGGAGGATATGTTGAGAATGTGCGTTCTTAACTTCGACAAGAAGTGGGAGGATCACCTCTTCATGGTGGAATTCGCGTACAATAACAGTTACCAAGCGAGTATAAAAATGACGCCATACGAAGCCTTGTATGGGAGACGGTGTCGAACACCGATGTCTTGGGCAGAGGCGGGAGACACCAAAATTTTTGGAAAAGAGGTGGTAGTGGACGCTTGTGAGTTGGTACGGACCATTCAAGACGTATGAAGGTGGCGCAGGACCGGCAAGCAAAATACTTTAATGCTCGTCACCGGAAGTTGGAGTTTGCGGTAGGTGATTGGGTCTATTTGAAGATCAAACCGTTCAAAGGCGTCTCACTGATTCGCCGACTCAAAAAGCTGAGTCCGAGATTTTTGGGGCCTTTTGAAGTTGTTGAACGAGTGGGAGAATCAGCCTATCGGTTGGCGCTGTCCGCGGAGCTGAGTGGATTGCATGACGTTTTTCATGTCTCTGTCTTGAGGAAAGCCTTGGTGGAGGCTAGTGTGGTGATCGAACCGGCATCGGTGCCAATTGAGGAAGACTTGAGGACGCGAGTCTGTCCAATTGCTATAGAGGATTCGGAGACTCGTCAGTTGCGGAATAAAGAGTTTAAACTCGTGAAAGTCCGCTGGGACAACTGCGGTCATGAGGAGCTCTCTTGGGAGCGAGAGCAAGCCATGCTAGAAGAGTATCCAAAACTCTTCATTTCAGGTACAATTTAAATTTTTGTTCCTTCTGTTTTGTAATTTCGGGACGAAATTTTGTTAAGGGGGGAAGAGTTGTAACACTCCAGATTTGGAGAAAGAGGTCGATTTATGTTTCTGGACCTTTTTTGGTTTCTGCCAGGGGGCACACGGCCCGGGACACCCCCCGGGCGTGTCCCGGGCTGTGTCAGGCCGTGTCGACGACTTGGCCACGTGGTCGACACTTTGCGCTCGACGAAGTGTCGAGTGAGGGCACACGGCCTGCGACACGGGCGTGTCGCAGGGCGTGTCGAGCCCGTGTCGACACTCGGCCCGGGGTGTCGACATTTTCGCTCGACTTTGTGTCGAGACGAGGCACACGGCCTAGGACACGGGCGTGTCCAAGGCCGTGTGGGTCTGTCGACGATCTTCAGTCGACGATGTTCACTCGACGAGTGTCGAGTGTCGAGACTGGGGCACACGGCCTGTGACACGGGCGTGTCACAGGGCGTGTCCCGCTTGGTCGACGATCTTCGCTCGACGTTTTTCCGCGGTGTCGACACAAAGGCTGTCGATGAGTGTCGAGACTTGGCACACGGCTTGGGACACAGGCGTGTCCCAGGCCGTGTCACCTCTCGGGATGTTTTCGGGGCCGTGTCAATGGAGGCACACGGCCGGCCACACGGCCGTGTCATTGGGGACACGGGCGTGTTAGATCGAACACGGGCGTGTCGGATGCCCGTGTGCTGTTCCAGGCGCGTCTATTTGAGACGGCGAATGAAGCACACGGCCCTGGACACGGGCGTGTGCCAGGCCGTGTTCGGCCCAGGTATTTTATTTTTCAGGCGGATCGTGGCCATTATTTTCCTAATTTTAGGATCTGACGGTTTAGGACGGTTCTTGGGGAGTTAAGTCTGAGAATAGGGTTGGAAACCCTCATTCTTCTTCAAGCTTTTCTCTTACTACTTTTTAGAGAGAAGGGAGAGCAAGGAAGAAGGTGAAGGAGGGTTTGGGCTGTAGGAGAAGCTTCGGTGCTCCAAATCGCGAGCCGAGTCCGGATCCGTGGAGGCTAGATCTTTGCGAAGGTTTTCATCCGGATATTTTGCCATGGCAAGAAAGAGGAGTCGGAAGGTAACGACACTTCTCCTCTCGGTCTTAGGATGCATGTCTTTAGCATCATTTCTTTTCTAGTTTTGGGCACCAAACACTCAAATGAGAGGGGTTTTGAGTCGCCAAGGTTCAAAAAGAACCTCCGGGTCGATTGAGTCCGTCCCCGGCATGATTTGCATTAGAGATCCGCTCCGTTAGTGGATTAGGCATGGCGGGTGAAGCCGTAGTCGCGACCGTTAGTCTGACTCGGTGATGTTGCATACGAACTTTAGGGATTCGTAGAGATTCAGTTGCGGCAAGATGTCGTTTGTGATGTGATGGTGTTTTCCCCTTTTTCTCGAATGAGTACGTGTAGTCGGAACCGGACAAGGTTAGCTCCTCGTGACGGTAGATGGTTTCCTTGGTGGATAAGTTTAGCTCCGCATGAGTTGGAGATGGTTTCCTTGGTGCGCGGGAACGCTGCAGTACAAATGAGGGGCTAGGGTGGAATTGTCTTGGTTTGTGATGTGCCAAGTCGTGGCTATGTCTCCGTGGTCGGCTGGCTATCCCGTGACGTTCACGTCATGTGTGGAGAGTGTCCCGGCGAGACTAGTCCCCTTCTGTGAGACTGACGAGAATGCCAAGCATGGGGGCAAGCCCGGGCAATGAGGCCATGAGCGGGTGGGGTCCGGCAAGGCTTCTCAGAATCGGTCAGTTGTGTGTTTGTTGGAATCCTGACATGAGACGTCAGAGCTTGTAGGCAAGCCCGGGTCTAAGACCTTGAGCGGGTGGGGCCTTTGCAAGAGTTCCATGTGGCGGCCGGTGTGCCGTTAAGGGAAATGGTGCGACTCCTTTGTTTGCGGCTTTATGCCAATGGGGAATCGATGAGTACTCATATGATGTGATGATGTGCTAGATGCATACGAGATAGGGTGCCTTGGGTGAAACCCGGGTTGTTGCATACATGATTGCATAAGTAGGTCATTTTATTATATGTCCAATCAGTAGAGAACATGTATGATGTGTGTGACATTCAAGCCTGTTTCTGTAGTTGCTTTTCTTGCTTATGATTATTGCACACGAAGTGCTAACTTGCAGGTTGGAGGGGTACCCCAGGGTCTGTTAGGGGCGGCCGGTAGGAGATGTGTTGTTACACAGTTTGAGGTCAGCCTTTGCTGACCCATGTTACTAATAAATTTTACAGGGCAAGGATCGCATGCAGGAGCTAGCTCGCCGGCCAGAAAGGCCTAAGCCTCATGAAGTGCTTTTCTCTTTTGTAGCTCTACGTATATGATGTTGTATGTGTGAGATTCATGTTGTCCGGCTTGCATGCCGAGGTAGACTAGGTGTGCTATGCACTTTCTTGACTGTTGTATTATTTGAGTTTGGACACTTGTTGTAAGGTCATAAGGCCATTGTTATTACTCTTCTTGTAGGGGATAACTTCTAGTATTGCTTTTGTTTCCGCTGTGTTGTGCAAAGTGTTTTGAGTGTGGGTAGCTATATCAACTTATAATACTAAAGCTGTGGCTTCCGTATGTTGTGGGGCCCCGGCCGGACCCATATTATACGTTCATTACAGGGGAGGTGTTACAGTTGGAGACTATGTTTATCTGAAGGTCAGACCAGTCAGAGGAGTCTCTAGAATAAAGCGGATGAAAAAGCTGAGCCCCAGATTTGTTGGTCCTTTTGAGGTGCTGGAAAGAATTGGTGAGGTTGCTTACAGATTGGTCTTACCTAAGGAAATGAGTGGTGTACATGATGTATTCCACGTCTCCTATCTGAGGAGAGCAGTCAGAGATTCCAGTCAGATCATCAGTACCGATGAAGCATCAATCGAGACAGATCTTAGTGTTGGGGTCAGACCAATCAGAATAGTAGATTCAAGTATACAGAAGCTCAGAAATGAAGCGATTCGCATGGTCAAAGTCCTTTGGATGAACTGTGGCAGGTCAGAGTATACTTGGGAGCGAGAGGATGAGCTTAAGAGCAATGCAGACTATTCGTTTCTCTTCGATTCAGGTATGGTTACAATTTTCGAGGACGAAAATTTTTGTTAGGAGAGGAGATTTGTAACATCCATAATCTGACGCAAAAAATTATTTGATTTGTAAGGGCATGTCGTGACGGATTTTGATCGAGGCAGCGCGTCGACAAGGTATAACATTACTCTTCCTTATGATATCGATCGTTAGTTCGTTAAGTGCGTTAATAATAGTGCGTGACGCATTTTTATTTTATTTGCGCGCGCTGTGTAAATGGGTTAATGTTCAAAGGAATGGAATTTAGGGGTGCCAATAGCAATTTCTCCCCTCTCATGTGGTTATCAAAACCATAAAGCAGTGGATCTTAAAAAAAAAGCCGCACGCCTCTTTTCCACGGGAGAAAAGGGAAACCGCAGCCGATTTCTGTTTCCGTTCCGCAAGCAGGCGCACGAGCACTTCCATCTCCCGCACGCAGCATCGCTGGACAAAGCCGACGCCTCTTGCGAGGCATTCCGCCGGCCGATCCCACTCCGGAAACCATTTTCGACTCCTCCTTATTGCTCTACGAGCGTCGGTGGACATTCCTTTTCCTTTCTTGATTGTGGAAGTGCCGGATTCAACCCTAACCGGTGGAACTTGAAATCGTTAGTTTTCCGGTGAGTTTATTTCTTTCTTTTCTCCATTTCTTCGGGGAAATCCTTCGATTTCGGAGTTAATCTAACGTAGGTTTTCATCCTTGTGCCCTAATTAGGTTTTGGAGTTCGTGATCCTCCGCGGAATTTGGGTTGGACGTTTTGAGAGCCTCATTCATTCCACGTAAAGGTAATATCTGAAGTTTAACGCTTGAATTTTTGTAATCTTGCTTGTCTAGAAATTTTCCACGGAATATCGTAAAGGGAAAATTATGAAATTGGGGTTGCTCTGAAATTACAGGACTCTTGTGTGGTCGAGGCAGCTTTCTGAAGATCCCCAGCAGTGGGATTGCCTTCGGAAGAAGAAATGTCGCCGCCCCGCGTGTACGAGCGTTGCAGCACCTCTGTAAGGAAATTTAATTTCTGTTAGTTAGACATAGCAAATAATATACTTTATATACGCATGTGTAGGGTTTTGAACAAATATCATGATCATGCATAGAAAGGTGTGGTGATAGGAAAACAGTCGCGGGAAATGTGTAGGATGATACCCTTCTCCAAGACCCAAGTAGTCAGATCAGGATTGGTAATGTTAGGTACGAAACTTATACCTGTGTACGTAAGTTGGAATTTGTCCAACGAAGGGCGTGAATGTCCCTTCTAGTCGACCATAAGAAAGTTAAGGGTCGCTCAGTAGTACACCAAAAGAGATGTCCCAAGCAGAGTAGCATTTGACCAAAAGGTCAGTAGCACACTTCAGTCTTTTCGTGCTTGGTAGAGGCGCACTACCTTTCTCATAGGGCATATAATATCCTATGAGCAGCAGAGTCTTGGGAGTTGACTCACTTAAGACAGTTAGTAGATTCGAGACCGTGTCCGCGTGACACTAGAACAATTGAGTTCGTCAGATGGTCTCGGGTCGTCAGTTTCAGATTTTGCGCGTTAGGAGCTATTCTGCATAGAGTCTTCCTAGTAGAGGTGCAAGCTAGAGGTCACCTAGAACTCAAGTATAGACCTGACGTGAGACAGTATAGCAGTAGTGAACTCCGGGACTTGGGTTAGTGAACTGAAAGTCACGAACATAGATCATGTAGATGTTTTGACCAGGTAGTGTTCTGAAGGCATGCATAACACACAACATAAATATTTTTAGTGCACAAAACCTTTTTTAAAGGCATGCATTCATCATATGAGAAAAGTTTTGAGTGTCACTAGGAGGATTTATTTTTCTTTACTCTGACCCCTCGTGGGCAATGTTTTTACAGGTGACCCAGGTAGGAAATTACGCCTAGGATGAGCGTTGGTGGCGTCAGTTTGTAGTGTTTTGTTCCCTTTCAGTTTTCCTTTACCTTCAGCATATACTTGTAGTTGTGGACAATATAACTTATTAATGTTTTATATATCTTGTATCGGACTTATTATGATAGTTCAGTTTTTCAGTTAATTCAATTCTATTCATCTGTAGTGGCTCTGTGATTCCAGATTTCAAGTATGTGGTTACCCTTTGTTTACTTTCTTAGCTTCCGTTGTTAGTTATAAATTTTTAGTAGCTCTTACTTTATACCTGCTGTGTACTAGTTTTAATACTGTTTCCTAGTTCTCTTTATATCGCTGACCCGGCCGGATGGCTGATTATTGTAAAACTGGGAAGGGGTGTTACAATGTCAACATCTCCGACACCACAGACATGGATCTGTTGGTCGAAGTGGGCTTCACCGTCACCAACAACAGCCGGTTCTCTTCATCTTCCATCTTATATACCCCAAGACCCTCCTAGTCGCATCTGCGGACTTCTAACCTAACCTCCAACAACGCCACCACCACATCCCATCACCCTGCACAAAGCCACCCCATCAACCACAACCACTGTGTTCGTCAACCACAAGTCATCTATCCAATCAAGAGTACAATAATATACAGAGTAAGGGCTTGTGTTTTCTATGCAAACAACCTATAGGAACACCTGAAATTAATCATGATAGATAATGTGTTACGTTTGCGCATGCCGATGAGACGCGCGCACGGCGACGAGACGTCGTGGTGAGTGCGCACATGGAGGGAGACTACCGATCCATCTGCATGAGGAGCTAACGAAGACGCGTTCGCTTGCCTGACTATTTTATTTATTTCCTACTCTGTTATATTTTATTATGTTGTACCCATTTATCTATTTCTGATTATGTTGTTATTTCTTATAATATCACACCCCGTGCCTATAAGTGGGGAAGTTGTACTTTTTGGACAATGCTTGGATGAATCCAAATTAGGGCTGTTCCCTAAGAATTTTCTCTCAACCTCAATCTCCTTCTTATTCCTCACCTTCGCCGGCCCTTCCTCTAGCCGGGTTCCTCTCCGACATCGCATCAATTTGGTCTGATCTGCCTCACTACCCGTCATCTTGTCGCCGGTGTTGATATTGTATTTCCTCTGCCATCCCCACGTCCACCAGAATCGTAATTTTCGTGCCTCCAGCTCTGCCAAAGCGTGGTTTTGGCTTCCGCGCAACGTGCGGCCCGACGCGACCGCCTCCGAACGCCTCCCACGTCCGCCTCCTGTTGCAGCCGCGTCATTCCTCACGACATAGAGCCTCCGATCTGCCACCCCGGCCAGCGTCTGCACGTGCCCTGCTCCAGCCGCAATCCATCGATCGAATCTGGAGTTCCCGAGCCTGATCTGAAGCAGAAATATTGGGGTTCCGCTTTTACAGTCGATCTTCATCGGATCCTCCGCCCTTGCTTCCGTCGGCCTCCTTTCTCACAACCGCCGCAGTCTACGCATAAGCGCGCTGATCCGCTCCCCGCCGCACAGACGCGTACAACGCAAAACCACCATAGCCCTACCGCAGCACTGCTCGCCAAAACACCGACATCCTTCTCTCCTTCTGACACGGCTCCGCAACCCTTCCCCGGTTGTCGATAGAATGGGCCCCAACACTCGCTCCGCTAGTGATCTGCCCCTAGAAGTGGTCGCGGAAGACCTACGCCGCCGCTTGGAGGCTCAAGAGCAACTCGTCGCCTCCATGCATGCCTCTCTCCTTGCCCTCCACTCCAAGATCGACTCCCTCCAAGTGTCGACCACCGCTTCCGTATCCGGCTCGCTCGCGGAGGGAGACTCTCTCCTCGGTGCTGGACCGCCGCCCATTTCCTCTGAGACCACTACTCCACCCATTCTGGGTCGGTCCGCTCTCCCTCGTCATTCCATTATGAGCACGCTTTCGATCGTGTATATCGCCGACCATTATCTAGTTCTACTTTCTATTTTTACTATGCACATTTGATGCTACATGTCTAAGCCCAAGGAGAGAGCACTTTTATGTGACTATTAATACCGGGTTGGGAGGTAGGCAAAGCTAATTATCTAATTCTAAGTCTCTCTACTATTCTCGTTCGTAACCAAGCCGACACCCGCAACATTCCGCAGCGACGCCCTAGCCGCCGCAAATCGCGACCCCCCCCCCCTCGCGATTCGCCTGCATCCAGTCGACGACGTCGCCGCTACACCGCGCAGAGCCACCTTCCCCGTCGTGCCCTAATCCTGTCGATCACCCGCTAGCGATCAACGTTGACGCAGATATCGTGATACTCGTGACTCCCCTTCCGCTGATCGCATGCTGCTTCCTCCTCACCATTTCTCCTAAGGGTTCCAAGAAGGGATCCTCCTCCATCCTCTAGGACTTCCCTCTCCAACCTTCGTGCACGCGATCACAATCCCAGGTACGCAACATGGACCTGAAAGCACAGAGTTGAAGATTTCTTCATTAATAGAATTCATATACAGTTTTATTCTGTCTTTCCAGAGTGAGCTTGTTTATGTTACACATTGGAGGTCTAATGGATGCAAACCCTTTAAAATTATTGGAACTCATTTTTGAAAATACTTTTATGTAGTGAACTAGCTGTGGATTTTAAAAACAGATTAGATCTTTATGATCAAGGTGTCAACTTTTATTTGATCAACCTCCCCCTGATACTAATTGAAAGGGGTGCATAGTTATGACTTAAGCCTCTGAGAATTATTTATAGGGTGTGAATAGAGATTTAAAAAAAAAATCTAAAACTATTTTCTAGACTTTAACAATTTTAGATAAGCATCCGTCAAATCATAACCAGAAAATATAAACACAGAAAAACTAAAGGCACACAAGCAACACAGCAAATTAAAGCACATCACAGAAGATACAAGAAATATAGTGGTTCTTCAAAACCTGGGTACATCCACTCTTCCACCACTTTGGTGGGAATACACTATCACAGTGTCTGAGTCTTTTGATAAAGAGACTCACAGAACTGGGGACTAAGTCTTTTGATAAGGACTCTCAAAACCAACTAAATCTTTTGATAAAGAGATCTTGAACCACATAACTAGATCTTTTGATAAGAAGATCTTGAACCGGCCTGAATTCTTTGAAAAGGAATTCTCAAAACTCTTTACTCAGTTACAGAATGAGGACTAAAAGAGAAGAAGAAGAAGAAGAATTGTCTTCTGGAATGAGTCTTCTTTCAGCAAAAATCCTATGACTATTCTGGCACTAAGTGCACTGAATCTTCTTGATGAATGAATTCCTGCTAAGAGAATGATGCAACGATATTATGCTTGAAGATCCACTATCTTCAAGAGTATTCTTTGAATATTTTATACAGCAGCAATGAAGAGGAAGAAGAAGAAAAACTGATGTATGTTCAGCCTACACGATTTTTGTAAATGTGTTTTCTGTCTATCTATATCTAAAGAAGTGTATTCTTCTATTTGAATTCTTGGTATATCAAACCTTGAATCCATTCGAATTTCTTCTAGTGGATTATCTTCAGAAGGAATAAAGTAATATCCTTTTATTTTTGTCTTCAAGAATTCCCCGAACCTCTTCAAAAATCTTCCTTATATTCTCTTTGAAAAATACTTTAGAAATCTTTTCTTTAATCTTCTCTCTAAAATTCAAATAATTTTCATAGTTATTCTCTTCCAATAAGTCTAATTCAATGCATCTGAAGTTTCCTTTCTAGATATATGTATAGACGCTACTTTGAGTTTTGGTAGAAGGTGCGTCGAAATCTGCTTCAGAGTAAACGTCTATCAACTTAACTTAGTACTCGACATTACGTCGATATCTTGTCGACATATGCGTCAGATTCTGTCTTAAGGAGCAGTCGACTTCACTTCAGGCGATGCGTCGACAACCCACCAATTTCTCCTCCAGCAATGACCAAACACTCATCGGTGCAAGCGCCTTTTTTGGTTTATGCTTCAATTGTGACGAGTTATACACACTCATTCATCGGTGCAAGCGCCTTTTTTGGTTGGAAGTGGACGACCCACCGGAGGATCACGATGATGGGTTCGACGATTCCAGCACACAACTTTCACTCCATGCTTTAGCCGAACCGCAGGAGGGCTGCACCATTCAGCTTTTCGTGAAGATCATGTGTACATCCCTTCTCGCGCTTTAGGACATGGGTAGCACCCACAGTTTCATCCGCAGGGACAGGGCCTTCCAGCTTCATCTTTCGTACGTGACGCGGAGCCACGTCAAGGTGGCGGTGACAAACGGCCAACAGATGTCGTGCTTGGGGGTATGTCGGCACGTCGCTTTCCATGTGGACGGCTCTCCTTGCCAGACTGACCACTTTCTTGTCAATCTTCGGGGTTTTGACATCGTGTTGGGCGTTTGTTGGCTACGCACATTGGGGCCCCTCAAGTGGGATTTCGATCGTATTACCGTCTCATGGCGAGTCAGCTCTCGTTTGGTACAGTGGCAAGGGCAGGTTCCACAGTAGTCTCCGTCCTCCTTTTTAGTCCATACAGAGCCACTGGCCGCTCCCACACTCCCGTCGGGGGACCATCTGGCGGATCTTGTTGCCCTTCTTCAGTCATTTCCCGATCTTTTCAGCTCAGGTTTGGGCCTCCCACCGAGGCGGCGGCAGGACCATCGCATTTGCCTCCTTCTAGGAGCGGCTCCAGTGGTGGTGCGACCATATCGGTACCCCTTCCTCCAAAAGGACGAGATCGAACGCCAATGCGATCTCCTTCTCCAACAGGGTCTCATTCGGCGCAACTTTTCACCTTTCTCTTCTCTGGTACTGTTGGTACACAAGAAGGACGACACGTGGCGCATGTGTGTGGACTACCGTGCTCTCAACGCAATTACCATCAAAGACAAATTCTCTATTCTGATAGTCGGGGAGCTTCTGAACAAGCTACATGGAGCATGCTTCTTCTCCAAGCTCGACTTGTTTTCCGGGTACCATCAAGTCCGCATGTCGGATAAGGACGTGGAGAAAATGTCCTTTCGGACGCATCACAGCCACTTCGAGTTTCTAGCTATGTCGTTCGTCCTAACGAATGCGCCATCTACTTTTCAAGCATTGATGAATGAGGTATTTCAACACTTCTGCAAGTCCGTTCTGGTTTTTTTCACAATTTTTGGTGTATAGCAAATCTTGGGAGTAGCACCTACTTCATCTTTGGACCATCTTCAGTCTAGCGCACACACATCAATTAGTTCTCAAGCCTTCCAAGTGCTCACTTGGGCAGCGCTCGATCACTTATTTGGGCCATTTGGTGGACCACTCAGGGGTCTCGGCCGACCCGGCCAAGCTTGAAGGAGTGGCGTCGTGTCCACTGCCGCAAAACATCACCGACCTCTGGGGTTTTCTCGGCCTCATGAGCTATTACCGCCGCTTCATCCACAACTACGACAACATCGCCGACCCCCTGATCAGCTTGTTGCGCAAAACATCACCGACCTCCGGGGTTTTCTCGTCGAGTGTGACGTGTCGGGTACAGGCTATGGTGCAGTGTTGCAGCAGGCGTGCCAGCCATCGCCAATTTCAGCCATCAAACGGCCATCCACCACCAGAAGTTACCAGCATACGAGCAAGAGCTCATCGGTCTCGCCAAGGTGATTCAGCATCGGCGGCCTTACTTATGGGGTCGCTCCTTCATCATTCGGACAGATCGCTACAGCCTCAAATACCTCCTAGAGCAGTGTCTCAATACCGTGCCACAACAATGGTGGGTTAGCAAGTTACTCGGCTTTGATTTTCAGGTGGAGCATAAGGCCAGGTCACTCAACCGCGTCGTCGACGCGGTATCCCGCTGGGGCACTCCTAGGGAAGCCACCATCTGTGTCATCTCCTTCCCAACGGCCGACCTACTAGCCTTGCTTCGTCGGGAGATCCATGCTTCCCCCAGTCTGTCCGAGCTGTTACACCGGGCGGAGCAGGGACTCACAGATACGCAATGGGCAGCCCGTCAAGGGATAATCTATTAACCGTGATATGTTGTACGTTGATCTGGCCTCGCCCCTCATCCTTACCATTTTGGACGACGTCCACTCCCGTAGCCACGAGGGTGTTTATCGTACTCACCATCTCCTTCGTACAAAGTTTTATTGGAAGGGCATGCGTCAACACGTCCACGAATTCATCTCTGCATATGTCGTATGCCAACAAAACAAGGCAGATCACCTCCTTCCGGGCGGCTTACTACAGCCCCTACCGGTTCCTACACAGATTTGGGCGGATCTTTCTATGGATTTTGTTGAAGGGCTGCCTTCAGTTCGCGGAAAATGCATTTTGATGGTGGTGGTGGATCGATTCTCAAAGGGGTCCCATTTCATTCCCTTGGCACAGCCGCTTATCACCAAGCACGTGGCACGAGTGTTCTTTCAAGAGATTTTTCGACTGCATGGCATGTCGGAGACGCTTGTCTCGGATCGGGACAAAGTCTTCACAAGTACCTTTTGGAGAGAGCTTTTCTCACTTAGCGGCACCAAGTTGGTTTTTTACTCAACATACCACCCCCAATCTGATGGCCAGAACGAGGGGGGCAACCACAGTCTCGAGATGTACTTGCGGGGCGTGATCGGGGCCCGTCCGCGGGATTGGCCGCATTGGTTACCTTGGGTTGAATATTGTTACAACACAGCGTACCACATGACTCTTCAGACCACACTGTTTCGCCTCATCTACAGTCGTGACCCCCCCCCCCCGCCCCGCCTTTTGTCCTATACGGGTGGCTCGGCTCGTGTAATGATCATCGATCGAGAGCTGGAGGATCGTGACACTTTTTTACAGATCACTCGGGCTCGTCTCCTGCAGGCCCAAAAGCGGATGGAGTTGGCATACAACCAGGTGCATAGAGATCTCGCCTTCATTGTGGGCGATTGGGTGTGGGGGGTGTGGCGCCGCCCCTTTCGTCAAGTCACCGCGGTTCAACCCTCCTCCAACAAGTTGAGACCCAAGTTTTTTGGGGGGTGTGGCGCCGCCCCTTTCGTCAAGTCATCGAGCGCATTGGTGACGTGGCCTACCGCCTCAGCCTTCCTCAGGAGACCCGGATTTATGATGTCTTGCATTTCCTAGTTGAAGTTGTTCGTTGGACCTCCACCGCCAGCCCCCTTGGTTAGCATCTCACCGCAGCTTGAGGGCACACTGTCTGCTGACAAGGGTGGTGATGTTACGGCATTCGACGCACCAAATCCATATTGGGGCCGCACTTATCAGCGTCGTCGACTGGCCGAAACCGAATGATTTTCATCCTATGTTATTGTATCGCTCTTTGTATTTTTATTTAGATTTTTATCTCACTTATAGTAAATAGTAAGCCCATGTGAGGGGCGCGAACAATTAAAATTTGGGCTTGATGTTTGGGACCGATATGGTCTAATTGGTTGTGTGGACCTATATGGTCCGGTTGGTTGTGATGAATGAAAGCAAGCAAGTATTTTCCCCAAATCCTTTTCTCTCTCTATTCTCTCCCTCTCTCTCTCCTAACTCTCCTGTGTGGAATCCTAGCAGTGTCGCAATCCCGATCCCGGGATTTCTCCGTCGTCGGGCCGAGCGCATCTTCCTTGTCTCCTATTTTTTCTCCTCCCTCTCGATCTCTTCTATCCCTCTTCTCCTCTTTCTTCTTCCTCCTCACAGGTACTCGAAGCTTCCCACCATAGTACAGTCGGGAGAAGGTTTGTCCCCTCCTCTGGAGATCTCTTCCTTGGCCGGCCCCATCACAAGATCCAGATCGAGAGGCCTTAACAAAGTATCTACATAATCAAAAGATGTATTTCGAGTTTTTAATATTTTGATGTTTAGATGTATTTTGAGTTTATGTGTACTCCCTTGTATATATCTTTTTCTATTTTATGTATGTGTGTAGTTTTCGAGTTGATAAATTTTGTATTGGTAGCACTATCACAAATTCATAACAATAATATCACACTGTTGTTTTGTCAAATGGTCCTCTGTTCTGAAAAGCTCTGCAAACACGGACTATCCAAAAAGATCTCTATTTGCAGCAACCAATTTCCAACAGCTCCATTTACAAATCTCCATTTACAACAACTTTTTTCATAAATGCAACCACTCTCCCAGATGAAGCTTTCATCAGCATCAACTATATGCCAAGTTGGCGAAATGTGAGTTCTGGCTGGATCGTATTGCTTTCTTGGGGCATGTTATTTAAGGAGAGGGACTTTTCGTTGATCCTTCCAAGATTTCCGCAGTTATGGACTTAAAGCGGCTTTCTACCCTACTAAAATTCGCAATTTCCTTGGATTGACTGGCTATTACAGACATTTCGTCACGGATTTTTCCTCTCTTGCAGCTACTATGACAAAGCTAACTCAAAAACAAGCTAGATTCGAGTGACAGATCAATGTGAGTAGGCCTTCTTGGAATTGAAACAATGTTTGGGTTTTGCGCTGGTGTTCGCTCTTCCTTCAGAGGGGACAGATTTTTCAATATACTCCGACGCTTCCGGAGTTGGTTTGAGATGTGTCTTGATGCAGGATGATCATGTTATCTCTTATGGGTTGAGACAGTTGAAAGCTTATGAGCTCAACTACCTCACTCATGATCTGAAATTCGTTGCGGTGTTGTTTGTATTGAAACTTTGGCGTAATTATCTCTAAAGTGTGAAATGTCACATCTACACTGATCATAAGAATTTGAAGTATATTTTTGTTCAGAAAGATCTCAATCTTCGTCAGAGGCGATGGTTCGAATTCATGGCAGATTATGACTTTTAGCTCACATATGTTCCCGATAAAGACAATTTGGTGGCAGATGCGTTGAGTCGACAGACTTCTGTTTCCGCTTGTGCACCCATGTCAGCTACTCTTGTAGCCTTGATTGATGACCTCGAATGGATGGACATATTCATCTCACCCGAAGGTCAAGAATAGGTTTCCGGTCCATTATGGGTAGAACAGGTGAAAGATTTATAGCCATCTGATCCAGTACTCCAGCACATTCGCCGAAATTGAGACTCTTCCGGTTTTCTCTTTCTCTGATGATGTTTTCCATGTCCGAGGTCGCCTCTGCATTCCTGATGTTCTTGAATTGCTTGATCGTATCATGACTTAAAGGCTTTTGTTTCCTTCTGGAGATTCCTTTTCAATATCTCTCACCTTTCTTCTTATGGCTACCTTAAGGGGTCACAGCTGACAGAGACTCAGGGTATCCATTCAAAATGAAATTATAGAAAGCAAGAATTTAAAAATCCATTTTGATTTTGGTAGTTCTAGTTTCCATAGTTTTGATAGTTTTTAAAAAATAGATTTTCTACTTCTATAATTATAAGTTTAAGTTATAATTAATAGGAATTTGATGTGCAGTTACTAACAAAATGGTGGTTAAAACACTCGAGTTCTGCCCGAAACTTGAACTTAGTATTATACTACAAAACCAGTTGAGACCATAAAATTTTAAACCAAAATCATGAAACCGACAGAAAAGATAAGACAACAGAAGAAAGAAAGCAGGAATTTTCTCAGTTTTCAGGTGGACATGAAAGAAAGTTTACCTTATTCTTAGAAAGATAGCTATCCAAGGCACCGTCACCTCGCAAAATCTTTGCACCAGACCCTTCTCTTTCAATAGAGCCAACAGCAACTTCATCCACCACGACCGCATCTACCCGCTCATCACCAGTCTTTCTATCTGGAATCTGCAAGAAAGTGTGAGAATGAAATGAAGAAACTTCAAGATATCTCGAACAGGACCCAAAGGTAATTCAGCAATGTATTGTTGCAGATCTCATTTTTCAACCGGGCGGATCAAGTCTTAAAATTCAGAATAAAAAATTGGGGCACACTAATATCACACAATTACAAAAGGGTTATTGGAAGCAAAGCAAGTAGCCTCTCAATTGTTTGGGAGAACGGAGGGAGAGTGATGCGGAGTAGAGACGAGCACGAGCTTTAGACCCGCTCGGGGCTGATTTGGCGACTTACCATATATGGCGTGCCCGGATCGACGATCCCCGCGGTCGCGTCCGGAATGTCGCCGCGAGTCAAATTCATATATTAGTTTATTATTTTTGGTTCATTATTCATGTACTTTAGCGGTCTCTCCCACCGGCCAATCATAGCCGTTGATTGGGATGCCCTAGTATTTCATTTTATTATAAATATGAGTCTTGTGGGTTGAATAAAGCATTGCAGAATTTTGGAGAAGTATTCCAGGATTCCAGCGATCACTCCCCGGTGCCGACGCCGTGAAGCCCTAGGTGACGATTCCTAGGTTGGTTTTCTTCCCCACTATCCTTCCCCTAACCCTTGCCATCGTTTTCTACCTCTCAAACCTCAAATCCCCCCGCTGCAGCCCTCCATTCCAGCCACCGAAGCCACCGGCCTGCTGCCCTCTTGCAGCCGCCCAACCAGCCATCTCCTCTCCAGTTCGCCGCCCCTCCACCTCCACTACAGGGCCGCCGACCCCCTTGTCCTCTCTCCACTAGCCAGCCGACCAGCCCTCACCCCTCCCCACTGTCGGCCACCTCCTAAAACTGACCTAACAGCCCGCCGACCTCCACCTCCCCCTCCTCCCCAGTCCACCAACTTCCGATCCGTTATTTCCACCACTCATACTTTCCATTTTTGCCCGGATCAGACCCTAAATAGCGGATCCACCCCTCCCCGGCCCAGATCTACTCGTACGAGGCAGGATCAACCCATCTCCCGCTCGATCACATCATTTACCGCCGAGGGCAGCCACCGCGTTCATTTTCACGCCGTTGGTTCCATCTCCGATCGCCGAACTACACATCCAAACCCAAATTCTTCAGTGTCTCGGTTCAGTCCGCTACTTTGTGAGTTTCTCGTGGTATTTGCTTATTTGATTTGACATTTTTATTGGTGGATTAACATGTGTTGTGACTCTTGCTAGTAGAAAATTCTTCAATACGCTATTAATTTGCAGGAGGAGCTACTCGTCATGCGCTTTGCTTTGGCCCTCCGAGCGGAGGAAAGCCGTTACAAAATTGCCGAATTAATTAATTGCTTTCAATTTCGAATATTTGTGTGGTATTAGAAAATTTCATTGCTCCAATTTATTTGTCGTCAAAACTGACGGGCGCATTGCATTTAGGATCATAATACTAGAGAGTCGTCTCTGCATTTCCACCTAAGGTCGTAGGTTTTGTGCACCCCGTAGCCTACCCTACATCATTTTGGTATCAGAGCCAAGTTAGGCAATTTGCATGCTTCGTAGTGGTAGGCTTTAAATAGTCTTTGGGTTCATTTATGTCTAGTTTTCACCGACGGCAGTCTCCCCTATCTAGCTATCCTGAGTCTACTTATATCCGACCTCATAGAACCCCTTTAGAGAAACTTTCATGTTATCATTATGATTGTCATCGTTCCTCGCACACCACTCCTAGAGATCGTGTCGACCCCTCGACGCCATCTCATTATGCTAGAGGCGATCACCACGACGAGAGGTCCTCATGTCTTCATCATTACACCTCTCTGCGACTTCATGATGATAGAATTGAATATCATTCAGGTCATCGCCGCTACATATCTCCTCTAAAAGAGGAACCAAAGTTTGGATATGTGCGACCTCCACTGCGCGTTCACAGGGTCCATACACACCCACGAGCACAATCTGATTATGTTAGGAACTACCGTCTAGACGACCCTCAGAAACCCTATAGAGGTCACCATCGGCAGGATCACAATACATGTCAAGACCCTCCTAGTGTTCCACCAATAGAGTTACCTGAGGCTGAATTTCTGCGATTAGTTCTTGATTGTTTTGATCTCTTAGAAGCTCAATTTGATCACCTAAGATCTACATTACGAATACAGCCTAGGGATTTGGGTCAAACCACCAATGCGGTAAGTAGTGCTCCCACCGAGATAAGAGACCGGACACTTGATTTTGATCCTTCTCAGTTTGATGAGATTCAGTGTTCATGTGATCTTGAGGTTGACTCTGATCATGACCTTTTGATATAGGTGGAGAATGATACTAGCATGACTAGTGAGCATGGTCACGTGGGTGAGGACGAGCGACCTAGTGACGTTGTGATGGGATACCCATCTTTTTCACCTCACCTAGACCTACATCTAGACCTATTGTCACCCCCTTGTCTTCCCTTAGGACTATCTCGAGTCACTTAACTACTGAAAGTCGAGAGTATAGTGTTAACTTCATAGTGGCTACCTCACTCACTTACGAGGACACTACCTTTATCAGCGATACTCATCTGAAGGATCTTCCCATTTTTAATAACCTCATTGTTGAACCTCCAGATAAGTCTCTTGATGAGCCACTACTCCCTTGGGAGGTTCATGAGGCTAGCGTTGGTTTTGTTATGGGTGTCCTACTTACTCCTACAGACACTACTATTATTGGTTCCCTTCTCGTTGTGGACTATCCTATCATTATCGATCTCTTCAGGAAGAAGCCCCCGAGAGGATCATTTGACAAGCCTTCCCTCCTACACTTTAGTGATGAATCGTGTATCCGCACTAGCGATCATCTTACACGTGATGACTTTTGGTAGACACCCCCTGGTGAGCCACCTGATGGGCTATATCATTTGAGAGATACCAATCACACCAGAGCACTGCACTATTTTGTCACCATCTACGTCGTCCACACGGGCGATGACGTCGGTCACCTCAGATTTTTCTATCGACCACCCGATAAGCCTCCTGATAGGCCACCCCATGTTAGTAATATCCAAGTCATTGTCAGGTCTTCCCTTAGGAAGTGTCTCGAGTATGTTGTGCACTATTTGCATCATTCGCTTCACTTGCATGAGTCAGTTGGGTCACTTGTTCATCATTTGCATGCATTAGATGAGTCGGTTCGCCGACGAATAATAACGAGCAATGAAAACTATAAAACTCATGCGGATAAGCGAAGGCGAGAACAACTATTTAATGACGGTGAAAAGTAATGGTGCGAGTCCGCCCAGAGAGGCTCCCCTCAGGGCTTGCCAAAAAGTTAAGTGTCAGACGAATGAGTCCGTACTCAATTATTATTCGTATTGGGATAAATGTCTACTAGCTCGATATCCCGGCTAGTATGGTAATTCATTTGTTTTTAATGTCGAGGATCTGACGTCGTACTATGAGTCTCACGAGTATGTGCAGCCGAGTTGTGGGATGCACAGTCGCCCCCCACCCCCACTTTCGTTGCCTTACCACTCTCTTACCCCGCCTACGTCTGATGGTCACCACAGTCCACTCCGTGCTACCATCCACCCACCTGGGGACTCATCTTCTCTGGTTTCACCACCGGAACCACCGATTGCACCGGGATCCACCTTTCGAGAGATGAGGAATGAGTGCATCACGGAGGTCAGATCTCATCAGTTTGTTCCCACCACGGACAGACCGTGATGTCTCTACTTGGTACATTGGCAGGGCCGCTCCGACGCAGACGACGCTTGGATACTTGTAGCAGAGCTTGATCGATTCGCCCATGGACTTCGACTTCAGAACAACCGTCTCCATTCACCGGAGATGACAACTTTTCAGTCAGGGAGAGCTGATGGGCGAGGACACTCTTTCGTCGACGATACTTGGACGACTCTCGGCGGACCTCTTCGAGTTGTACCTTGCATTCATCGAGAGAATTTCAATCTCAATTCATCAGGAGATGAATTCTTTCAGGCCAGGGAGATTAATGCGGAGCAGAGACGAGCACGAGCTTTGGGTCCGCTCGGGGCTGATTTGGCGACTTATCATATATGACGTGCCCGGATCGACGATCAGACACCGCGGTTGCGTCCGGAATGTCGCTGAAAGTCAAATTCATATATTAGTTTATTATTTTTTGGTTCATTATTCATGTATTTTAGGGGTCTCTCCCACCGGCCAATCATAGTCGTTGATTGGGATGCCCTAGTGTTTTATTTTATTATAAATAGGAGTCTTGTGGGCTGAATAAAGCATTGCAGAATTTTGGAGAAGTATTCCCGGATTCCAGCAATCACCCCCCGGTGTCGACGTCGGGGAGCCATAGGTGACGATTCCTAGGTTGGTTTTCTTCCCCCTATCCTTCCCCTAACCCTTGTCATCGTTTTCCACCTCTCAAACCTCAAATCCACCTGTTGCAGCCCTCCATTCCAGCCCCCGAAGCCGCCGGCCTGCTGCCCTCTTGGAGCCGCCCAACCTGCCACCTCCTCTCCAGTCTGCCGCCCCTCCACCGTTGTTACAGGGCCGTCGACCCCCTTGTCCTCTCTCCACTACCCAGCCGACCAGCCCTCACCCCTCCCCACTGACAGCCACCTCCTAAAACAGACCTAACAGCCCGTCGGCCTCCACCTCCCCCTCCTCCCCAATCCGCCAACCTCCCCTTCGGGGATCCACCGTCCTAACAACCCTAAAATTCTAGATCAGTCCAGATCTAGGGTTATAACCTCTCGAACAGTTATTTCCACCACTCATACTTTCAATTTTTGCCCGGATCCGACCCTAAATAGCGAATCCACCCCTCCCCAGCCCGGATCTACTCGTACGAGGCCGGATCTACCCATCTCCCGCCTGATCGCATCATTTACCGCCGAGGACAGTCACTGCCTTCATTTTCACGCCGCCGGTTCCATCTCTGATCGCCGATCTACACATCCAGACCGAAATACTTCAGTGTCTCGGTTCAGCCCGTTACTTTGTGAGTTTCCTGTGCTATTTGCTTATTTGATTTGACATTTTCATTGGTGAATTAATATATGTATTGTGATTCTTGCTAGTAGAAAATTTTTCGATATGCTATTAATTTGCAGGAGGAGCTATTCGCCGCGCGCTTTGGTTTGGCACTCCGAGCGGAGGAAAGCCGTTACAAAATTGCCGAATTAATTAATTGCTTTCAATTACGAATATTTGTGTGGTGTTAGAAAATTTCATTGCTCCAATTTATTTCTCGCCCTAACTGACGGGCACATTGCATTTAGGATCATAATACTAGAGAGTCGTCTTTGCATTTACACCTAGAGTCGTAGGTTTTGTGCACCCCTTAGCCTACTCTACATCAGACAGCAGCCGTGATTTGAAAAGAATTGGTGGGAGATGCGGCAGTTTGGCTCAATGCGGCCCCAAATGAGACTGAGCCCAAAACCCTACCATGAAAACCACATGCGCTCCCACCATTCATCTTCTACTACAGATTTTGACCATCACTGCTCAAATGTGTCATAGTTCTCTCAAATAGACCGTAATGGATTGGACATAGTGATAACCTAGGGATTACAAAACATTGCTTTTGCAATTAGGACGGAAATTATTTCCTGCAGTGCACGAAATTGAAAAGATTATGAGCAGATTTTTTTAGCTTACAAAAATAGAAACATAACAAGGAAATTTTCTACAATCAACTGAATACCGAACTCAAATGCCAATGGAAAATATTCCAGCCTCTATGCACCAGATTATTATCAAACTCGTTGCAAATGGGGAGAATTTAATATACATTAACTACACAGTTCTAAAGCATACCTCATACATGGCTTCTGTGAGAATATTCTCCATGATAGCTCTTAGGCCTCTTGCACCAGTATTTTTTGCCATTGCCTTCTTTGCAATCAACTTAAGTGCACTTTCTGTAAAATGTAATTTTACCTGAAAAGGTGTTAAGTCAAGGAAAAAATTTGACATGAACAACAGTTTTGTTAGAGCAAAAAACTAAATGTACAGCCAGCTGGAGCAGAAGGCTTACTTACACTGTTCATGCCAAACATTTTCTTGTATTGTTTTCCAAGAGCATTCTTGGGTTCTGTTAAGACCTGAAAAAGATCATACATTATGCAGTTCACTGGTTATAGGTTGATCGTCAATAAAAACTTATCAAGCAATATTCATATAAGTCTATATACAAAGATACTAAAACCTCACCTCTGAGTATAGATTGATAACATAAATGTACAATAAAAGCCACACCGGGATTCTAGGGCCAGTCCACATAATTGGGCAAAGTTATTGTGGGGGGTGGGGGGTGGGGGGGGGGGGGGGGGGGTGGGGGGGGGGGGGTGGGGGTGGGGGGGGTAATGGCCCATCATAGGCCTTCTTCCTATTTGTATAATAGTCCTTGAAAAGGGGACTTTTCTCGCCCTATATATATACTCACACTTATATTTATATACACAAGAAGTATATATAAAGTTCACAGCTTTTCCCAAGTGTTCGTGCTCTTTTCTAAATGGTATCAGAGCGATCAATCTCTCTGCGCGGTCTCTGATTTCCTAACCGCAACCCCCCTCTGTGGTCTCCTAGCTATAGCCGATTAACGGTTCTATCTAACCGCACCCCTCCTGCGGCCTCTTTCTCTCCAAACTCTGGAGGACAGAGCGTTTCTGTCCGCAAGGTACTCAATGTGTTGTTCCCACCTTCTGGTTTCGGAACTCCTCTTGCTTTTATAGACTTCACTGTTGGTTCCCATTGTGCGGTTTGTTCTGTCCATCGTGGTCTGCCCGGTTCGGCCTCATCTTGCATGCTGCTCTTTCTTGAACGTGCGGTCTGTCTCTTTAACCATTGTTGTCTGGTCTAGTCTCTATTCGTCGCGGTCTGCACTTGTCGTGAGGTTTGGTCCGTGTTGTTGTTAACCGTGGTTCTTGCCACTGGATTGTGTTCGTCGGGACATGCGGTCTGCTCTCTGTGCTTGCCAGGACCTGCAGACTGCTATCTATGTTCACTCGAGGTTTCCTCTCTGCTTTGCTTGCTGGCTTATGCATCTTAAACTGCAGCCATATGTTCCTATCCGCGGCCTCTTCTCAGTGTTTGTCGTTCTAACTGCACTCTGTGTTAACTGCTTACATCGACCGGGCTCTTGTTTTCTCTTAATTCGTCGCGGTCTCTTCTCAGTCCATTGCTACTCAGCCCGTCGCGGCCTCTTCTAAGTTCATTGCTCCTCAGTCTGTCGCGGTCTCTTCTCTGTTCGATGCTCAATCCGTCGTGGCCTTGCCAGTTAGCCTGCTTCAAAACGCGTCGACGTGTTATCTGCTCATTGTGGTCTTGTCTCCTGCTCGTCGCAGTCTTGCATAGTTGTTGTTTCTCTTGACTCCTGTGTATTGCCAGTGCGCCAGATTTGATGTTGCTCCTTCAGTCACTGTCTGCGGTGGTCTGTCTGTTGTACCTGCATATCTGCTTACCTGCCTTAACGGTTAGCCGCTTCACCTATCCGTCGGGTCATGTAGCCATGAATTCCTCTACTGATTGTTCTCCTCCAGCCCGCTTGGTCCCTGCTCTTGAACTTCGTGGTGAGTTACGAATCATCATCTCTCTTACTGGGAAGAAAAACATTGTTGAATGAGTGCATTCTGTCCGCTGGGTACTTCAGTCCAAGGGACTTCGCATCATCTAACTAAGGATACTCCTTCTGCACCTATTGATGACTGGATGCGTGATGATGGTCGTGTTCAGACTCGACTTCTCGACTCACTTGATGGCGAACCTTACCTCATGGTCATGTATCATGAGACGGCCAAGGCGATGTGGGATGAGCTTCATTCCCTATACTCTGGCAACGACAGTCTCCAACACACGTACGACATCATCACCGATCTTCAGTCTCTTGACTCGGGAAGTGTTGCTGACTTAACCTCCATTGTTGCTCGGTCTATGACGCTGGTTGAGGCCTGGATTCAGCATCAGCCCCTGATTACGGATCTAGTTGCCCAGCACGCTCAAAAGGAAGTTGTTGGTATTGCCATGATGATGGCTTGTGTTCTGTCTCATCTTCATAGTGTTCGGGCTCAGATCCTCTCATCTGTTACTATTCCCTCACTCTATGATGTGTGTTCCATGTTGTTAAATGTCTCACTGCCTCTTGATGCTATCGGCCCTCCTTCACCGGCTCTTCTTCACCCTAAACCCTAATCTTCTCCACCATTACTCCTTCTCCCACCCCCTACTCGTGGGAGACATACAGGCTCTCGGGGTAGGAGCCGAAGTGGCCGACCGAGGCCTAAGTGCTCCTTCTGTGATACTGATAGAGACCTTGAGGCGACCTGTTATCGCAAACATGATCTGTCTCCTTGTCCCAATGCTTTTGTTGCTGCTCTCAGCCCTTCTTCCACCCGTGTTGATCTTGATGAAGTCTGCCTCCAGCTCCAACTACTTCAAGGGTTGCTCCACAACTCACCTGCCGCCGTCTCTTACGAAGGTATCGCTTGTCTCTCCACTAGCCCGCATTGGATGGTGAATTCAGGTGTTACTCACCACATCACCTCCTTGAAGCCAACTCAATACTTGGATTCTCCGCATCTAATGTTTATTACCGTAGCCAATGGAAACACTGCTCCTGTCTCCGGCTCTGCTGATATACCTATCGATCTCTCTATTTCTCTTCACTCGGCTCTCTATGTCTCGGGCTCTCTGTTTAATTTACTTTTTGTTAGTCGTCTTACTACCGATTTGGATTGCTCTATTACATTCACTTCTTCTACGTTTCTGATGCATGACTGACGGACGCAGAGTATCATTAGTAAAGGACGACTGCACAACGGGCTCTACCTTCATGATGTCTCCCCTACCGTTCTCTCCTCTGTTGACTGGCATCGGCGTCTTGGGCATGCTCCTCTTACAGTTCTCAAGAAAGCTCTTTCTGATGTCATCTTCCTGCTAATACATGTGATTCTTGTATTTTGTTGAAACAACATTGTTCATCTTTTCCTTCTCATTGTACCCGGAGCTCTGCTCCTTTTATGTTAGTACATTTTGATGTTTGGGGCCCGAAGAAAATAACAAACATATTTAGTCATCGTTATTTTATCACCTTTATTGATGATTATTTTTGAATGACATGATTGTACTTAATTCGTGATCGCTTTAAGCTTCCCCGCGTATTTTGGGCTTTTGTTCATGAGACTCGTACCCAATTCTCCGACAAATTCAAAATACTTCAGACGGATAATGCTCGAGAATACACTAGTCATGAGTTTGATAACCTCTGCTCTGAGTTTGGGATTATTCATCAAAATTCATGTACATATACACATTAACAAAACGGTGTGACTAAGCGCAAAAATAGACATCAACAATGCTACCCCGTTCAGACTTCTCTTCCCTTCCACACCTCAATTCCCTCTCACACCTCGAATATTTGGTTGTACTTGCTATGTTCATTTACTAGGTCCCTCCACCGACAAGTTCAATACTCGAGCGACCAAACATATGTTTGTTGGTTATTCCCGCACTCAAAAGGGACATGCTTGATATTCTCCCACTATCTGCAAGGTGACTGTTTCGGCGGATGTTACTTTTCTGGAAGAGCAACCGTTTTTCTCCACTTCAACATCCTTTCTACCACCACCATCATTACCAAGACCTATCATCCCAGTCACGTCTCCTCCACCACCACCAGTTACGTCTCCACCACCTCCACTCCTCCCCTCCCCAGCTCTGGTTCTCCACAAACCCCCCTTCTTCGTGTGTATATGCGTCGACCTCCCAGCTCCGCCGACCCGCTGCAGTCGGCTTCAACCTCTAGCACTCTGCGACCTGTCGACCCGGCCTCTGCCTGCACAGCTCATCTTATGGCAAATTATGTATCCTTACATCGCCTGACCCCGACACTTCAAAAATTTGTCAGCTCACTATCCTCTATTTTTGTCCCTAACTTTGTGCAGGAGGATCTCCAACATCCGGGCTGGCGGGCGGCCATGGACAAATAAATGACGGCCCTCAGGGCTAATCAGACGTGAGATCTGGTTTATCTTCCTCCGGGACAGACTACTGTTGGATGTAAATGGGTCTTTGTCATCAAGCATGCCCCTGATAGGACGATTGATCGTCTTAAGGCCCGTCTGGTAGCTCGTGGATTTACTCAACAACAGGGTCTTGATTACGAGGAAACATTCTCTTCAGTGGCCAAGATAAACACGGTTCGTGTCCTCTTCTCCGTAGATGTGCATCGTCAATGGCCCCTACATTAACTGGATATCAAGAATGTTTTTCTTAATGGTGATCTCCAAGAAACAGTCTACATGCAACAGTCTCCATGGTTTGAGACCACGGGAGAGTCCCGAGTTTGTCATCTTAAGAAGTCTATTTATGGTCTCAAACAATATCCTCGGGCATGGTTCGATAAGTTCAGTAGGGCTGTTCGGGAGGTTGGCTTTATTCGGAACTCGACAGATTTTTCTCTGTTCACTCGAGATAGAATAACAGGAACGGTTCTTCTTTTGGTGTATGTCAATGACATCTTAATCACAGGAGATGGTTCAAAAAGAATACAAGTGGTCAAACAGCACTTCAGTTCTGTTTTTCAAACAAAAGATCTAAGGAATCTTTGATACTTCCTTGGCCCTGAGATCGCAAGACGTCCTGATGGCCTTATCCTATCTCAACGGAAGTACTATCTCGACCATCTTCAGGATGCTGTTTATTCTGGATGCAAGTCGATTAATACTCGGATGGATGCCAATCACAAGACGTGTGCTCATGCCTCTGATGCAGATCTTCTTCTTTCAAAACCAGAAAACTATCGACATCTGGTTGGAAAACTGATTTATCTAACAGTAACAAGACCAGACATATCCTTTGTTGTTGCAGTTGTCAGCTAGTTTATCCATTCTCCTCGGGTGTCTCATCTATAGGTTGTCGAATGTATTCTGCGATACCTGAAAAATGCTCCTGGTGAAGGACTGGTATACAAAACTTCTTCCTCGTCTACTCCAACATTGATTGCGTATTCAGATGCTGATTATGCTGGTTCCCTGGATGGTCGGCATTCCACCAGCGGATTTTGTACTTACTTTGGAGGTCACCTTGTTACCTGGCGCAGTAGGAAACAGTATGTGGTTGCTTGATCTTCAGCCGAAGCTGAGTACCGTTTGATGGTGTTTGTTGTGTCTGAGCTCACATGGCTTGAGAGTCTCCTAGGCGAAATGGGAGTAAAACTTTCCTCACCAACTATGTTACCCTATAACAGTCAAGCGGTTATACACAGCCAATGTTTTAAATATCGGATGTCAGACACATATCGGATTGTGTTTTTAAATGTCGGATGTCGGAAGTCGGAGACATGTCGGGGATATTTTAAAATATCATATTTTCATATATTATAAATAAATTTTTTATTTAATGTATACTAACTATAATTATATGTTATAAAAATAGAAAAATAACATAACAAATAAATAAAAAATGAGTCATTTATATTATGAAATAAATTTAAATGATATCTAAGAAAAATAATTATTAACAAATACAAAATAATACATTGTAAAATATATTTAATACTATACACTAATTTTATTTTGATAAAAATAAGTTTATTGCAAATTAAAAAGATTTAAAAGTTAAAAATACTTGATTTATTATATGTTTTTTCAAACTTATAAATTTATATTAAAATATGAAACAATCACCTAATAAATGTATTAAATATTTTCCTATTTTTTATAATATGAAATTAAAAATTTGTGAAACAATTATACAAAATTGATTGTAATAATAAAACGTTAAAAAATTGAAATAATAAGTTTAATCGATTTAAACATACATAATATAATATCCATGTGTGATTTAAATATATGATGTTTGTCTGCAAATATAACATAAAATAAAATAGCGGGTGATATATTTAAAAGTCGTGTCGGCTGATATATCGGAAAAAATCGGACATGTCGACCTATATTTTACAAAATGACATAATCTATTATTTTGAGAAAAACATATCGTTTTCCTCTAAAAAATGACATATCGGGAGACATGTCGGACATGTCGGAGGACATTTAAAACAATGTACACAGCTAAGAATCCCGTCTTCTACAAAAGAATGAAACATATTGAAAATGACAGTTACTTCATTCGGAAAAAGTTCAAATAAAAAAGCTGGAATTGAAACATGTTTCGGCTACTGACCAAGTTGTTGATCTTCTCGCGAAGGCCCTACCAAGTGCTCTATTTTATAAGTTCTTATCCAAGCTGGCTGGCTATGACTTGTATGTTCCAGCTTGCGGGGGAGTATTAGAAAATGAGCATGTAAAGGCTCATATGATGGCCCATCATATGCCTTCTTCCTCTGTGTAATAGTCTCACATCTTGAAAAAGGGACTATTCTCTCTCTTCTCTCCCTATATATGTACTCATACTTGTATTTACATATACTAGAAATATATACAGAGTTTCACAGCTTTTCCAAAATGTTTGTACTCTTTTCTACAATAGACTTACCATCAGTTAGAAGGATAAGAGCGCTTATCCCCAAACATCTTATAAAATTTATTCATCGCTTTGAACATTTGAGATTTAAAGTTGTTTCACTAGTCAAATAGAGAATTGATGATTTAAGATTTGGAACATAAAAGTTCCTCTTAGAGTGCGAGAGTGAAAGAGAGAGTGCAACTATCCTTTTTTAGAAGGGTAAAGTCACCCACATTTCACCTAGCCTCCCCAATCACCATTTCAAGATAGAAGAGCAATACTGTATAAGAGATTTATTGTCGCCTAAAGAATGGGTTGTCAAAATTGTTGGAGTAATTTTTAAAGATCGGAAAATATAGTTGACCTGAACAAGTTGGTCTTCATTTAGGGCTGATAGGCTAACCAAAATTGGAAAGCGCCCAACAAACTCTGGAATGAGGCCATACGCAATAAGATCACTGCTTTCAACCTGCAACAAGTAAACATGAGAACCCTATCAGGATTTACACAGTAGCGGAAATACCAAAAGGAAAATTAGTTTTATATATAATATAAACTGCAACTAATATCCTTACCGATTCTAATAAGGTTGATGCCACAATAGCATTAGATATTCTACTGGTTCTCATATTTGCACGAACTGGTGCCCCAAAACCTATAGACGAATCTTGACGTCTGTTGGACACTGAAAAAGGTCAGCCAATCTTAAATATCCATCCAAATTAAATGACTAATCTTAGATACTAAAGAAGAAACTAGAAAATAATGTTACCTCTCTGAGATGGTCTTTTCGAGATCAATAAAAGCACCACCACATATAAATAAAATATCTTTTGTATCAATCTACAAAAAAATAAAAGTTAAGAAAATTAATGTCTTCAAAGTACCTCTGATGTATTAAAAAACATGTTCACAGTTAACAAGGCCTAAAATATACAAGAAATGCATATCAGCAATCACAGATTCAATAACAATTAACAAGCCATGTTCTCCATCTCACTAACTAGTAGATTAGTGCAGAATACGAAGAATGAAGTAAAACATCCATTTCCCAGCATGCACATTTCAGTTAAAACATGCAATTAGAACTAACACAAATGTTGAGGTATGTAAGTAGACACCATGAGTTCAGAAAACAAATAAACAGTGTCCAAATAAAAAAATATCTAAATGCTTTAATGTACCTACTTTTTGAAGGGACGTAACCAAATGTTACCTGTATATTGTCACCACGAGGGTGCTTCCGTGCGCCCTTCTCTGGAACATTTACTATCTAAAGCAAAAAAAAAACATTTAGTTTCAATTGGGAATATGAATACAACATCAAATGTCTTTTTTTGCTCGCATATAAAGGCACATTCATCACAGCTTTAGTCAAAAAAGAGAGCAGGAAGTTGAATAAGTTGCTTGGCAAGCGAACTTCAAGTTTGATGAGTTTTCAGGTTGGCAAAATTAGCTATAAATGAAGCATAAAGGAAAATGAATTGGCATAGCATGTAAATTCGAGGTTGATTAGTTCTGCAATCCACGGAAATTTAGTGACAATGCTTGTAAGTGCTGTGTAAAAAGAAACAGTCATTAGCCTCATTACTTAGAAACATAAAATTAAATTTCTAATAGACTTGCACATCCAAGTAAAAATAACTAGCATAAAGAAGCTAACTTTTAATAAATAATTAGCACAAAGAAGCTAACTTTTATAATACAAATTACTCAAATTAATTTCGAATAGTTTGTAAACAGTCGAATATATGTATTCCCTTATTAACATTGTTAGTGAGAAATGTACCATTAGGTTAACATCCGTTCTACTTGAAGTGGAGAGGAAATAATATTGTATATGATCAAACAAGGTCCCTTACTCATACATATACTTAAGGAAAAAATCTAAAACAGGGAAAAAGACTAAACTACCCCAACCTGTGATGAATACAGAAAAAGACTTAAGGTGACTTGATAATAACATATTACAAGTCTCCCCCTCAAGTCGAACGGAACATGTCGGTCATCTCAAGCTTTTGAATATAATCGGTAAACACGTCACACCCCAAGCTTTTGGTAAACAAATCGGCCAGCTGATCCCTGGAATGAACAAACGGAGTAACAACTGTTTTTTTATCCAAGCGATCTTTAATAAAGTGGCGATCCACTTCAATATGCTTTTTTATGTCATGTTGAACCGGGTTATGAGCAATATTAATGGCTGCTTTATTGTCACAGAACAAGGAGAAGAGGACTGCCACAGGAAACCCAGATCCTGTAACATAGTACGCAATCATAATCCCTCACATAAGCCGTGGGTCATGACACGATATTCTGCCTCTGCACCTGACCTAGCCATCACATTCTGCTTTTTCCTACGCCATGTTACAAGGTTTCCACAACAAAAGAGCAGTATCCTGTTGTGAATGTTTTGTCATCACGACAACCAACCCAATCAGCATCAGTAAAAACCTCAATCTTCAAGTTGTTCCTAGAGAATAAGAGACCGCGACCAGGAGCTTTGTTTAAATATCGCAGCAGACGATACGCCGCATCTTGATGTCTGATTCTAGGAGAATGCATATATCTTCTAAGAATACCAACTGCATACGTAATGTCGGGGTGTGTGTGGGATAGATATATAAGTTTTCCGACCAATCTTTGATAACGTGATACATCCATGTGATCATCATCTCTATCTTCATCAATCCTGTGATTTTCCTCCATAGGGGTGTTCACAGGAACACAAACAAGCATACCAGTTTCCTTTAGGAGATCCAATATGTACTTTCGTTGGGATATAAGAATACCCAACGACACGCAATTCTTTCACTTTGATACCCAGGAAATACCATAATCTTCTCAATTCTTTCACTTCAAATTCAGCAGACAGGAGGGTCTTGAGAATGGCAATCTCCTCTGTATCATTTCCAGTAATCACGATGTCATCCACGTAGACAATGAGAACCACAACACGCTGGTCATGTCACTGGATAAACATGGTATGATCAGATTGGGCTTGCTTGTACTCAAACTTGAGCATTGATGTGAGAAATCTTTCAAACAGACCCTAGGAGATTGCTTCAGGCCATATAAGGATTTTCCTAGGTGGCAGACAAGACCTTCAGCTCCTTTCTTCACAAAACCAGGAGGAAATTTCATGTACACCTCCTCCTCAAGCTCACCATGGAGGAACGCATTTTTCACGTCCAGTTGATGAATTTCCCAGTCCAGGCAAGTTGCACATGATAACAAAACCCGAATAGGGTTCATCTTTGCTACATGAGCAAAAGTCCCCTGATAATCAACTCTTTGAGTCTGAGTGTATCCTTGAGCAACAAGACGTGTTATGTACTGTTCCACCTTGTCATCTTGGTTCTACTTAACAAAAAAAACCCACCAGCAACCTATAGCTTTCTTTCTTGAAGGGAGAGCGGAGATATCCCACGTGTGATTTTTAACCAAGGCAGACATCTCATCTTGCATAGTCTGTGTCCAAGCAGGTATCTCCAAAGCTTCATGTCATGTCTTAGGAATAACAACTAGAGAAAGAGATGAATCAAAAGTCTGATGAATCGGAGTAAGATGATGATAAGCTACATGATTAGAAATCGGATGTTGCGTACAACTAGTTTTACCCTTCTTTAGCAAAGTAAGAGGAATATGTAGGTCAGCATCATCAGAATCTGAGTCTGAAGTAGGCACTGGTAGAAGTGGAGCTGTGGTGGCCTGTGTACCTGAACGACGGTGGTATACATGGGAAAAGGATAAATCGTAGTAGAGGAGCCTTGATGTAGGAGTAGGCTACGGGGTGCACAAAATATAAGACTCTAGGTGAGAATGCGAGTGTGACACGCTAATCCGGATCTAAATGCAACACAACTGTCGGAGACGGCGACGACTAATTTTGAGGAATGAAAATGGTAACACCACACATTTAATTAAAGAACAAAAACAAACATTCAATTTCAGCAATTTAATAATGGCTTTCCTCCGCTCGTAGGACCAAGCGGCGAATAAATCCCACCAGCAAATTATAAATGTATTACAACAAATTTCTACAAGCACGAATCTAAGCAAAGCACGATAATCAACCAATAATAATGTCAAATCAAATTTTCAAATACAACAAGAGCTCACCAAAGTAGCAGGCTGGCCGAAACACTGAAGATTTCGGATCCGGATGTGTAGATCGGCAATCAGAACTAGATCCAGCGGCGTGGAAATGATGGCAGCGGCTGGCCTCGGCGGTGGATGGCGAGATCGGGCCGGAAATAGCAAGATTCGGGCACGTGGGAGTAGATCCGAGCAAGGGAAGAGTGGATCCGATGTTTAGGAGCGGTTCCAGGTCAAGAAAGGAAATATGAGTGGTGGGAATGATGAACGGGTGGTGAAAATAACGGATCGAGACTATCCAATAACGGATCGAGGCTGGATAGTCTGGATCGGGACTGTTGTGGCAAGGGGAGGTGGAGGGGAAGTGGATCCACGGAAAGGGATGATGGGGGAGGGTTGTAGGGTGGTCAGGTGGGGAAGAAAGTGGGGAAAAAGGGGGGTCTGTGGGGTTGGCGGGCTGTGAAACAGCCTGCTGCTGCTATGGGTGAGGGCGGACAGCAGGGGAGGGGTGGCCGCAAAGCTGGCTTGCTGGGACTTTATGTGGCCGACAGTTGACAGGGAGGAAATAAACTATAAAACTTGAATAGTAAATTTCATGATTGAATAGTAAAACTTTAGGAGAGCAGGAATTTCTGGACAGCCAAACGGTAGCTGATTTGGGGGCTGTAGGGGCATGCGAAAATGGATTTGGGAGGAAGAAGAGGGCTATGGATGGGTAGAACCATGGGAAGGAGTTCGGGTGCCTACGAGTCGTCACCTAGAGTTCCATGGCGTCGGCACCGTGGGGTGATCGCGGAGTTCCGGGATTTTATTTCTCCAAAACCTGCAATGTTTTGGCAGCCCTCTATCACATCTATTTATAATAAAACAAGCATTAGGGCATCCCCATCAACGACTATGATTGGTCGAGGTGAGGCTACACAAATACATCAAAATAAATGCAAACATTGCAAAATAATATATCAAATCGATTCGTAACGCGAATCCGGACACATCTGCGGTGTTCGATCGTCAATTCGGGAACGCCATATATGGTATGTCACCAAATCAGCCTCGAACAGACCCAAAACTCATCCTCGTCTCTGCTCCGGATCAATCTCCCCGGCTTAAAAGAATTCATCTCCCGATGAATTGGGATCGGAATTCTCTCGATGAATGCCAGGTACAACTCGATAAGGTCCACCGGAAGTCGTCCAAGTGTCGTCGGCGGAAGAGTGTCCTCGCCAATCAACTCCCCCTAACTGAAAAGTTGTCATCTCCGGTGAATGGAGACGATCGTGCTGAAGTCAAAGTCCAGGGGCGGATCGATCAAGCTCTGCTGCAAGTATCCAAGCGTCATTTGCATCGGGGCGACCCAGCCAATGTACCAAGTAGCGACAGCGCGACACATCTGTGGTCGGAACAAGCTGGTGGGATCTGAATTCTGTGTTGCTCTCATCGCTCATCTCTCGATTGGTGGATCCCGGTGCGATCGGCGGTCCGTCAGTGAAACCAGAAAAGACGAATCCCCAGGTGGGTGGGTGTCATCAGTGGGTAGACTATAGTGGCTATCAGACGTGGGTGGAGTATGAGAGTGGTAAGGCAACGAGAGTAGGGGTGGGGACGACTGGGTATCTCCACTGCTCGGCTCCACATACTCGCAAGTCTCGTAGTACGGCGTCAGATCCTCGACATTAATTAATGGATGTACTCTCATACTTGCCGGAATATTGAGCCAGTAGGCGTTTGTTCCAATACGACTTATAATAAAGTAGGGGCTCATTCGCTTGGTGCTTAACTTTTTGGCAGGCCCCGAGGAGAGCCTCTTAGGGCGGGCTCGCACCATTACCTTCTCGCTTTCATTAAACACTTGTTCTCTCATTCGCTTATCTGCATGGGTTTTATAGTTTTCATTGTTCGTTATTATTCGTCGGCGAACCGACTCATATAATTCATGTAAATGATGAATAGTGACCCAACTGACTCATACAAATGAAGCGAATGATGCAAATAGAGCACAACAAACTCGAGACACTTCAAAGGGAAGGCATGTCAATGACTTGGATATTACTAACATGGGGTGGCCTATCAGGAGGCTTACCGAGTGGTCGATAGAAAAATCCGGCGTGACCGACGTAGTCACCTGTGGGGACGTCGTACATGGTGATAAAATAGTGCGAAGTATTGGTGTGATGGGTAACTCTCAAATGATATAGCCCATCAGGTGGCTCACCAGGGGTGTATACCAAAAGTCATCACGTGTGAGATGATCACTAGTGCGGATACAGGATCCATCACTAAAGTGTAGAAGGGATAGCTTATCAAATGAGCCTCTCGGGGACTTAATCACGAGGAGGTCGATAATGATAGGATAGTCTACTAAGAGGAAGGCAACAATAACAGTAGTGTCTGTGGGAACAAGTAGGATACCCACAACAAAGCCAACACTAACCTCATGAACCTCCCAAGAGAGTAGTGGCTCATCAGGAGACTTATCTAGAGGTACAACGATAAGATCATTAATAATGGGAAGATCCCCCAGACGGGCATCGCTGATAAAGGTCGTGTCCTCATAAGTGGTTGAGGTAGGGGATGCCCAGACTTCAAAGGGGACACTACTCCCTAGACCTTCACCTAGAATCAATATTAAGGGAAGAGTAGGGGATGCCCAGACTCAAGTGTAGGTCAATCGATATAGTGTCGAGAACTGCGTCTGTTCAAAGGGAACACTAGGTCTAGGTGAAGGTCTAGGTGAGGTGAAAAGGATGGATATTCCATCACAATATCACTGGGTCGCTTGTCCTCACTCACGTGACCACGTTCACAAGTCATGCTAGTATCACTCTCCATCTGTATCATAAGGTCATGATCAGATTCAACCTTAAGATCACATGAGCACTAAGTCTCATCGAACTGAGAAGGATCAAAACCAAGTGTCGGGTCTTTTATTTCGATGGGAGCACTACTCGCCGCATCGGTGGCTTGATCCAAATCCATAGGCTTTCTTCGTAATGTAGATCTTAGGCGATCAAATTGAGCTTCTAAGAGATCAAAGCGGTCAAGAACTAATCGCAAAAATTCAGCCTCAAGTAACTCTATTGGTGGAATACTACGAGGGTCTTGACATATATTGTGATCCTGCCGATGGTGACCTTTATAGGGCTCCTGAGGATCGTCTAGACGGTAGTTTCTAACATAATCAGATTGTGCTCGTAGGTGCGTATGGGCCCTGTGAACGTGCAATGGAGGTCGCAGATATCCAAACTCAGGTTCCTTTCCTAGAGGAGATGTGTAGCAGCGATAACCTGAACGATATTCAATTCTATCATCATGAAGTCGTTGAGAGGTGTAATGATGAATACGTGAGGACCTCTCATCGTGCTGATCGTCTCTAACATAATGGAATTGTGTCGAGGGGTCGACACGATCTTTATGAGCGGTATGCAAGAAATGATGATAATCATAATGATAACATGAAGGTTTCTCTAAAGGGGTTCTATGAGGTCGGATATAGGTAGACTCAGGATACCCAGATAGAGAAGACAAACGACGGCGATAACGAGACATAAATGAACCCAAAGACTATTTAAAACCTACCACTACGAATATAAATGTGGCCCACACTTTGGGCTCTGATATCAATTGATGTAGGGATAGGTTACGGGGTGCCCAAAACTGAGAACTCTAGGTGAGAATGCGAGTGTGACACACTAATCCAAATCTAAATGCAACACAACCATCGGAGACGGCGACGACTAATTTTGAGCAATGAAAATGGTAACACCACGCATTTAATTAAAGAACAAAATCAAACATTCAATTTCAGCAATTTAATAATGGATTTCCTCCGTTCGGAGGGCCAAGGCTAATCGTGCGGCGAATAAATCTCACATGCAAATAATAAATGTATCGCAACAAATTTCTACAAACATGAATCTAAGCAAAGCACGATAATCAACCAATAATAATGTCAAATCAAATGTTCTAATACAATAAGCAATGTTCTAAATATCGGATGTCGGCTAAATATCAGATTGAGTTTTTAAATGTCGGATGTCGGAAGTCGGAGACATGTCAGGGATATTTTAAAATATCGGATTTCCATGTTTTATAAATAAAAATTTTATTTTTATGTATACTAATTATAATTATATGTTATAAAAATAGAAAAAAATATATATAAATAGATAAAAGATGAGTCATTTATATTACAAAATAAAATCAAATAGTATCTAAGATTAAATTTTATTAACAAATACAAAATGATATATTATAAAATATATTTAAAAACATATAATAATTTTATTTTGATAACAATAAGTTTATTACAAATAAAGAAGATTTAAAAGTTAAAAATCCTTTTGATTATAAATTTTTTCAAACCTACAAATTTATATTAAATACATGCAAACAATCAACTAATAAATATATTAAAAGTTATCATTTTTTTTGTAATATGAAATTAGAAAATTGTGAAACAATTATACAAAATTAGTTGCAAGAATAAAACATTAAAAAAATCAAAACAAGAAGTCCAATCGATTTACATGCATAATATAATGTGTATCGGTGATTTAAACATATGCTACTAGTTTACTAATATAACATAAAATAAAATAGCGGGTGATAAATTTAAAAGTCGTGTCGGCCGATATATCGGAAAAAGTCGGACATAACGGCATATATTTTACAAAAGGACATAATCTATATTTTTTAGAAAAACATATCGTTTTACCCCTAAAAATGACATGTCGGGAGACATGTCAGAAGACATTTAAAACAATGACAATAAGAGCTCACCAAAATAGCGGGCTGACCGAGACACTGAAAATTTCGGATCCGGATGCGTAGATCGGCAATCGGAAGTGGAGCCGGCAACATGGAAATGATGGTGGTGGCTGTCCTCGGCGGTGGATGGCAAGATCGGGCCAGAAATAGGTAGATCCGGCCACGTGGGAGTAGACAAGAGAAGGGTGGATCCGATGTTTGGGAGTGGTTCCGGGTCAAGAAAGGAAATATGAGCGGTGGGGATGATGATCGGGTGGTGGAAATAACGGATTGAGGCTGGACAATCCGGATCAGGACTGTTTTGGCAAAGGGATGATGGGGAAGGGTTGTAGGATGGTCGGGTGGGGAAGAAACTGTGGGAAAGGGGGGGTTGGTGGGGTTGGTGAGCTGTGAAACAGCCGTCTGCTGCTATAGGGGAGGGCGGACAGCAGGGGAGGGGTGGCCACAAGGCTAGCTTGCTGGGACTTTATGTGGCCGACAGTTGACAGGGAGGAAATAAACTATATAACTTGAATAGTAAATTTCATGATTGAATAGTAAAACTTTAGGAGTGCAGGAATTTCTGGACAGCCAAGCGGTGGCTGATTTGGGGGCTGTAGGGGCTTGTGAAAATGGAATTGGGGGGAGAAAGAAGAGGGCTATGGATGGGTAGTACCTTAGGGAGGAGTTTGGGCGCCTAGGAGTCGTCACCTAGGGTTCCATGGCGTCGGCACCGTGGGGTGATCGCGGAGTTCCGGGAATTTCTTTCTCAAAAAACTGCAATGCTTTGGCTAGCCCCCTATCACATATATTTATAATAAAATAAGGATTAAGACATCCCCCATCAACGATTATGATTGGCCGGAGGTGAGGCTACCCAAATACATTAAAATAAATGCAAACATAGTAAAATAATATATCAAATTGATTCGCAACGCAAATCTGGACACATCTGCGGTGTCCGATCGTCGATCCGGGCACGTCATATATGATAAGTCGCTAAATCAGCCCCGAACGGACCCAAAACTCGTCTTCGTCTCCGCTCTGCATCAAGTCTGGTATCGAGATAGGAGGAGCTATGGGTACCGGAGTGGAATGAGGGGAAGGAATGGAGGAGATGGATGGGAGAAGAGGAAGAGGGACAACAGTAACATTTGTATCACTATTACTCTCCCCCTAACAAAAAACAAGAGTCGAGGACAAAAAGTAGGACTCCCCCTCACGGAAGGTAACATTCATGGTACAAACATGCGCCGGGAGGGGGGTTGATAACAACGATATCCTTTGGTCGTGGAAGAAAAACCAAGGAAGACACAATGTTGAGCCCGAGGGTCAAGTTTGTCACGGTGTGGTTGGTGCACTTGCACGAAACAGATACCCAAAGACACGAGATGGCAAATGAAAAGTATGAATCACGCCAGAGGAGGAGAGACAGGCTAGATGAGTAGTACAGGAAAGGACACGAGACAACGATAGGGTTTAGGGAGGTGCAACTGTAAGCACCGCATCACCCCAATAGGGTTTAGGGAGGTGCAACGTCAATAGGAGACAACGAGCAACCTCAAGGAGGTGCTGATTTTTCCATTCGGCCACTCCGTTCTGGGTAGAGGTGTAAGCACAAGTTTTTTGGTGGATGATACAGTGAGAGGTGAAGTAAGCGTCAAAGGAACCACGATCATCATACTCCCCTCCATTGTCACTTTGAAGAACACTGATAGAGGCATTAAATTGAGTTTGCATCATTTTATGAAAAACTTGAAAACAAGGAAAAACATCACTTTTCTTTTTTCAACAGATAAACTCATATATTATGAGAGAAACAATCAATAAAAATGACAAACTATCGAAAATCAGTTAAATACACAACGGGCGACGACCCCCAAACATCAGAATGTATAACAAAGAGAACACTACTAGGAAAAGAAATATGTGAATAGGTCTGTCGTACATGTTTAGACCGATCACAAACATCACAAGAAGAGTTCTGAAGAAAAGGTAAAAAAACAAGAAATATTTTTTGTAGGTAAACGGAGGAAGGATGTCCTAGACACAGATGCCAGCGGCGAACATCCTCTGCAGTAACAGTAGAACTGAAAAGGGCCAGAGAGAGAGAGGATGAGTGTCCAGGTAGTACAAGTCATCACTGCACCTATCACTGCCAATGTTCCGCTTCATACCCAGTTCCTGAAAAACACAAGAATCGGGAAAGAATGTTACGGAGCACTTAAGAGATTTCGTAAGATTACTGATGGAAAGTAAATTGTGTGTAAAGAAAGGAACATGAAGAACAGAGGAAAGAGATATGGACGGAGAACAAGAGATGTTGTCTTTGCCCGAAATGGAGGACAACAATCCGTTGGCAGAAATAACTTTCTCCTTACCATACAAAGGAGTATAAGAGAGAAAACCTGAGGAAGACTCAGTCAAGTGGTTAGTGGAGCTGAAGTCGAGCACCCATTCAGAAGGTAAGGTGGTGGCAGCATGAGCACTAGGCATAACAATGGTGGCAAGAGAAGTAGATCCTCCAATGATCGGATTGGGCTGAGAGTGAAGCAGGCGGCGAAAAGCATCCAATTCATGTGCAGTAGTAAAGGAAAACATAGATGACTGGGACTAATCATAGACATCAGTAGTGTAAGTTGCATCATGAGAGCGGTAGCCACTGTGCATATGACCCCCGCGGCGTGGTCCATGACCCCTTCCACGACCATGTTCAGAAGGTGCAAGATGAGGATGAAGTTTGAAACATGCCTCACGAGAGTGTCCCCTTCGACCACAGTAATCACAGATAGGCACACGAGGTCCAGGAGTGGGAATGAGTCAACAGCCAATACTAGTCAGGGCAGAACGATTTGGAGGAGCCATAACACTGAGAGATTTGCGGTTGTCTTCATCACCCAGAACCATGTTGAACACCTCCCGAAGAGAGGGAAGAGGAGAACGATGGAGAACATGTGTCCGCACCATATCAAATTTCATATTCAATCTCATCAAGAAGACATGAAGACGGAAGCTGCACACGCTGGAGTGAAATGTGCAAAATAGTCCAGTTCTTGATACAAACGCTCAAACTCCGAGAAGAATGATGAAACAGTCATCGATCCTTGACGCTACTCCAAAATGCGGCGAGTGAGCTCATAAACATGGGTGGAACTGCCAATCTGAGAGTATGTTTCGCGAGCATGATTCCAGATCTCGAAAGCAAGTCCATCAGCATATAGCTCTGATAAACCTTAGGAGACATCGAATGCAGGAACCAGGAAACAACTAGAGAGTTGTCAGAATCTCAGCGCTTCCATGAGGGATTAGACACGGGGGGAGGGGGGGGGTCCTTAATCATCCCATCGATATAGCCAAACATATGTTGGCTACAGATGAAATGTTCGGTAGCACGAGACCATTCAAGGTAATTTGGGTCATCCAGAGGGACCGTGGTAATCTTCAAGGAGTTAGAGTGGCCATGGGGCAGCTGAGGATTAACCATCTGAGACTGGATCACATCCGGAGAAGAAACCGAAGAATCGGGGTCACCCATATCGACATAAGATCAAGCAAAAGATCAACACATCATCAAAAGCAGAGAACGACAAAGGACATCAGCAAGACAGTGGCACAGGATGACGGCACAGGACGGCAGCAAGGCAGCAGCACGGGATGGAGGCACAGGACGGCGGCACGACACGGGACGGCGGCACGGGACAGCTACACGACAGTCGGCGGCACGACAACAGCTGGACAGCGGCACGACAATCAGTTTTCATGGAGGAACGACGAGATGCTTCATGGAGGACGGCGGCAGCGTTCCTCTCAGCAGTCGGCATGGAGGTTGCCCGTCATCCTGGAGATCGCGAGCAGAGGTAAGGCGGAAACGGAAGCGATGAAGCGGAAGCGGTGGCGGATTCGATCGGAGCGAGAGAAAGACGGAAGAGGTCGGGGGTGAAACCGGGAGGCTAGGGCACGGTACGGGATTCCTCTGATACCAAGTGGAGAGGAAATAATATTGTATATGATCAAAGAAGGTCGCTTACTCATACATATACTTGAGTAAAGGAAAAACCTAAAACAGGGAAAAAGACTAAACTACCCCAACCTGGGGTGAATACAGAAAAAAGACTTAAGGTGACTTGATAATAACATATTACAACGGAATCACCCCAGGGAAAATTCTAATTGTATCCTTCTTAGCCACAACTTGAGATAGAGTCACGGTTAGCCTAAGATAACTTGACTTTTAACCCCCTCACCCCACGCAAGCTAACATCATAAGCATTCATCATTCCAAACCTGAGAGAGTACATTGGAAGAGATCTACCAAAAACTGCTTTGGTGAACAAATCAGCAAGTTGATCCCCAGATGGAAAAAATACAATACTATTGGTTTGATCCTAAATTTTTTCTTGCATAAAGTGGCAATCAATCTATAGAGGTTTAGTCCTCTCGTGGAAGACGAGGTTATTGGCAATGTGGATAGCAGCTTGATTATCAAATTGTAAGTGCATGGCCTTCAGGACAGAAAACTCATTTCTCCCAAAATAGATTTAACTCAAATCAATTTACATGTAACGACTATAGCACAATATTTTTATTTAGTAGAGGAACGAGCAATAACATTTTGTTTCTTACTCCTACAGGAAATAAGATTGTCACCCACAAAGATAGAATATCCACTTGTAGATCTTTTGTTAGAGGAGGAACCAGCCCAATCATCATCACAGTACCCATGAACTTTGAGGTGACCATGATCTTGATAAATACTTATCTGAAGAACAACCTGAGAGTGATGCACTGTAGTATTATGCATGAATTGGCTAACTAAACCAACAAGTTAGATATTGAGTCTGGTAATAGTCAGATAAATCGATTTTACCATAATTTGTTGAAACTCCAAATTCCTCTCAAGATCCGGAGAATTATCCTAGTGAATATCATAATTATGATCCACAGGGCTATCCACAGGTTTTACTCCTAAATATCTAATATCACTGAGAAGATTTAAGGCATTTGTGCTGGAAAAACATAATTTTCCCGACAGATCGAGCACTCTCAATATCAAGAAAATATCAAAGAAGGCAAAAATCATTGATTTTAATGGCAGATGTCAACTCTCTTTTAACTAGAGTAATTTGTTGATAATCAGTTCCTATGATAGTGATATCATCCACATATATAATAAGAATAGTGATAAATTTCTTTCATGTAGACAAAAACTGAGTGATCAGAAGTACAACGGGAAAATCAAAACACAGGAGTTTGTCACTTAGCTTTTCAAACCAGGTCGGGGGTGATTGAGGTCATACAAGGCCTTTTTGAGGCAACACCCCTTTCCTTTAGGAGCATCCATGTCTGATGGAGGAATCATGTAGATTTATTCCTTCAATTCACCATGAAGAAAGACATTTTTTACATAGAGTTAGTACAAAAGCCAAGACTTGTGAGCTGCAATGGATAGCAAAATGCTAATAGAATTAAGTTTAACAACATGAGCAAATGTCTCTTGGAAGTCAATTCCATCCATCTGGGAAAAGCTTTTAGCAACCAGTCTTATATTTATCAAGAGTGACATCTTAAAGATATTTAATAATATATAACCATATGCATCAGACAGCATGATGCCCAAGTCAAATAGGGACAGTTTTCCAAGTATTTTGACGTTGGAGAGCATCCATCTCCTCCTTCATAGCCTTCATTCAATGGGGATTCAAAATAGCTTCAGAAAAATTGTTAGGAATAAAAATAGAGGAAACTAATGCAATATAAGATTTCAAAGAAGGAGAGATAGAGTGATACCCAACATATTTATCAATAGGATATATGGTACGACCACTATGAATTTGGAGAAGACATGGCCTTATGAGTGGTCCCAGTGTTTGGATCCGGTAGAGTGGTGGTGGGTAGTGGAGCATGAGCATGACATTCTTGGACAATAGTTCTGCTTTGACTTCTCTGGTAGATTTGATGGTTCTTTCTTCTTTTTTGGACACGTAGATCATTAGTGGGTACTTCTTTCAACTGGAACATTCAAGCTACTAAGTGTAAAAACATCCACAAAAGTGAGTAGAGGAGACATCATACAACCCTCATCTAAAGAATTCTCTTGATAAGTAACAATTTTTCCTTCATCCGAGTAATATAGGATATGCTCAAAGAAAGTAACATCTTTAGATATAAACCTTCTATGCAGTGAGGGTGAGAAGCATTTATACCCCTTTTTGTTAGCGACAAATCCAACAAAAACACTTTTGATAGCTTGAGAATCTAATTTATCCTTATGAGGTCCCACAATATGAACAAAAGCAATGAATCCAAAATTCTTAGGAGGAAGATTAAATAATGGAAGATGGATACCCCCCCCCCCCCTCAAAAAAAGTATCAAATGCCATCCGATTAATTAGATAAACAAGCATGAGGACGCATTCATCCCACAGTCCATTAGGGGCGTACATCATTTATAATAATCAATGAGTAGTTTCAATGATATGACGCGTCTTCCTTTCGGCCACACAATTCTGGTGAGGGCTCCCAAAACATGAAGTTTGAAAAAGTATGCCATGATTTCCCAAGAACTTTTAAAGTTCCTCAACTGTGTATTCTTCTCTATTATCACTCCCGAGTATTTTAAACATAGCATCAAACTGAGTCTACACAATGATAAATAGCTGAAATGTTTCATACACTTCGTGTTTTCTTTTCATAAGATAAACTCATGTAAAGCGTGAATAATCATCAATGAAAGAAACAAAATAGCAAAATTCATTCACAGAATAGATAGGGAATGTCCAAACATCAGAATGCATCAAATCAAAATACCTCACACTTCGACTTCTGTCGAGAGCATAGTTGGTTCTATAATGTTTTACAAATTCAAAAAATTGACACTTAATGCTAGATTTAGCAACATACAAAAAACTCAAAAAAACAGACTTCAAGATCTTCAAGCTAGCATGTCCAAACCTCTTGTTCCACAACATCAAACGATCGGTACTTGAAGATTGCTGAGCACCAAAAACATGACCAGTGTCCATAACATAAACACCACCTAACTCATGTCCACCACCAATTGTTTTTTCACTCGCCAGATCCTGAAAAACACAATGAGAATAGTAAAAGGTGATATCACAATTAAATTGTTTGGTTAAACTGCTCACAGAAAGTAGGTTGGTTAAAATGCTCATGGATTTGAGGGAGATAGAAGAAGAGATTTGAATAATCCCTTTACAAGTCGTCGAAGCAGAATATCCATTAGCAAATCTATCACTGTGAGATGCGGGAGAAACAAAAGTAATACTCCTAGAAGAGCTTGTTATATGGTCGAAGGCTCCCAAGTGAATGATCTAGGGAGAAGATGGCTCTATAATAAATAAAGATGTAGTTTGAACATGATTGGCTGCACCAGAAATGTCTACAAAAAATGGTTTTCCAATACTAGCCTTCAGAGCCTTAAGTTCATTAGCTAAACTTTCATTTTTTTGCCAGAAGGTAACCAGTATTCTCCAAGTTGCGAATCTCACATACTTCTCATTAGTACCACGAATCCAACCTGGAGGAACCACGTTGGGATGTAACATGTAAGTACCAGTACTTCTCTCTCCCATGTCTTTTATTCTCATAGTGAGGATACTTTATCTTACTCTTATCTTATTGTCTTATATTTTTTGAATGCTACTTCTATTGAGCAACAAAAGCAGATTATCATGGCTAATATGAATATTTGTACGAAGAGAGTTTATATGACTCCCCTCTCCCGAATATAGTGGGCAACAGTCTCCAAAACAAGAACAAAATTTCTTCCCAACATCTGAACTCTCTAGAATTCAAGCTCTAAAGGAAGACCACGACGCATTTCAAACACCCTTCATTGCATAAGTTCAATCTTGTAGTCTTTGATGGTTTGAATAGCAGAGTATAGATCATATTCTGTCCACTTATAAGTCATTTTACTATAATATTCCTCGAAGTCATTCATTATTGTCAAGTCTTTCTTTTTAGAGTAATTGCATACAGTTGGCACCTGCATTTCATTAGCATTTTGGCAGAAAAGGAATTGACTTGCAATTTTGGATTCCATAGAGTTGACAAGTTGATCACAATAAATTCTCACCTTCCCAGTGCTCATACAAGGGGTTAGTCTTACTTGAGGCTAGTTTGGATTCGGTGATAAACTCGAGTCTTTGACGACTCCCAAATCCCAATGAATAGTTTGGATCTTGTCATAAACTCAAGTCTTCGACGAATCCCAATGATTATAAGCATATACTGAGCCCAAAGGAGATGGATCCACCCATTTGGTTTGATGCGAGTCACACCATGATTGAAATCCAAGTTATAACTTCCTCCACTATAGTATCTAAAGTGATCAGTAATCCCGTGCAGCGAGCGTCCAGGGAAGGGTCCCACCACAAGGGTGAAATGTACGCAAACCGTACACTGCATACAAATTTCTAATCAATAAAAGGGGCAGCCCGGTGCACAAAGCACCCCGCGCAACGAGCGTCCGGGGAAGGATCTTACCATAAGGGCGAAATGTGCGCAAACCTAACCCTGCAATTTTGCAAGAGACTGCTTCCAGGACTCGAACTCGTGACCTCAAGGTCACACGACAACACCTCAACTGGTGCACCAAGGCTCCGCTTCATACACATTTCTAATCAATGGGCAGCCAAGTGCACAAAGCAACGAGGGTTTGGGAAAAGGTCAAACAACAAGGGTGAAATGGAAAATTCTAATCAATGATTAAATAAAATCCATTTTTGGTCATATATAGCCAATAACTATCCCATCAGCTACACAAGCACGGAGTAAGAAATATAACTCATTTAGAAAAATAAGGAACCCATTGTTCAATTTTCAGGTTACGGGAAAGATAGCAATGCATTAAAGACAATGCACTCCATAAGTTAGGCTTTACAAGCACATAATACCCATGCTTACAGGCAATAGCCACTTTATACTGTGTTGAGAAATTACTACTTTTTATTCATTGGAACTTGATAATGGGATACCGAAGAATACAGAAAAGGAAAGAATGGTTGAGATTTTCTAAAGGCTACGTTTGGGGCAGTGATGGCGGTGGGAATACTTATATTCCAACCGGGAACGTTGTTTTGGAGGCGTTTTGTCTCCAGTTGATGGGAAAAGTGTTTGTGTCAAAAAGGTGTTTTTGAGACTTTTCGTAAAACAGTGAACCCTCCCACATTCAGAAAAGTTAGAGAAATTTTTCCAAATTTTCATGCTTCTTTTCCAGTAGGTTAGCATACCCCTTCACCTCCAACGACTTTTCTTACGACTGCTTATCACAACCATCTCAAATTGAGCTCAAATCTCTTTTTCCAGCGACTAACATAACCTAATGGGGAACAACTGCGTTACAATGGTTTTGTGAATTGAAACACCTCCAGAGCCTCTTCTCACTATTGACAGTAACAAGAACATTATTAGGACGATTGGAGCCTGCAGATGCGACCAAACCGATTTTCTATATTCTTATGTATTTTCCATTTAATATTTTCATTATAATTTTGAGAGTTATGGTATAAAGATCTGACATGGAGATCTGAGAGAGAGAGAGAGAGAGATTCATTTCCCAGTTATTATACTTGCAGATTATTAACCAAAAGGCGATAAAGGGTCAAGAAGAGTGAAAAATTGGCGGTCTCCTTGTGTGAAGCCGAAACAAAGTGTTGGAGAGGAAAATTAGAGTATTACTCAATTAAAGAGCAAGCACTCTCCTATATATAGGAGGGAAATACACCAAGGGAAATACAGTAAACACAAACAAAACAACATAATTCAACACTCCCCCTCAAGTTGGGTGTGATATCTTGCATGTCCAACTTACACACAATCTTTTTGAATGTGGTCCGACTTAACCCCTTGATGAGAACATCCGCTAGCTGTTGATTTGAAGGGACAAATAACGACTAAAGTGTTTTGGGTGAATGCATGAAATGACTGATGACACCAACGACATATGAAATATCTGGACAAGTATGAGATAAATAAAAAAAGTGATCAGCCAGTTGTTGGATACCAGTAATATCTGCAACACTTCCCCATCAACTCTACCCAATCGGTGGTTGACTTCAATTGGGATGGCATCGGGTCTACACCCACTAATCCCACACGAATGGAGCAAGTCAAGTATATATTTCCTCTAAGATATTAATATATCATGCTTCATGCGAGCGACCTCAATTCCTAGGAAGCATTTGAGATTTCCTAGGTCTTTTACTTCAAACTCTTTTGCCAGTCTTTGTTTCAGAATCTGAATTTCTTCAGTATCATCGTCCGTGATAATAATATCATCCACATAAACAAGAAGAGCAATGGATCCATCAGTAGGTTGCGAGTAAACTTAGACACATGAAGCACCGAAGAGAGGGTAAAGAGGAGCAAGGAATGGACCTTTCCCGACAATGTGAGACAGGAATCCATCAGCAATGCTCACTTTGCCCCTACCAGACAAAGAAGCATAAGACACAAAACATGTAACAGAACCAGTCATATGATATGTGGTTCCGAAAACAATGATCCATTGAGAGGAAGAGCAAGCAGTGGCGAAGTGAGCACCTGGAACACCCTAATGGGCATATAAGGAGGTGGCAGACTCAGAGGAGTGACCAAGCATAAAGCGGCGGAAGGAGAGAATCTCCTCAGCAGAAAGGGCAGAAGGAACCTCCGGGGCAGCAGGTCCTCCATAAGGAGCAGGATCATCAACGACATCGGAGACATGAGCCGAGCGAGATGGAGAAAATCGGTCCAAGGTGAGATCAGAACCACGACCTCCACGAGGAGCAGGACCCCGGCAAAGAGGGGTGCTGACCAGAAGAGATGGGGTCGACGCTTGCAGGACTAGCGTTGGAGGGGAGAAGCGCTTGTGGGGCTGGCGCTTGCGGGAGAAGCGCTTACAGGATTGTTGCTTGCGGGAGAAGCATTGGCGGGAGAAGGAAGGGACGGGACCGGAGAAGAAGACAAGCGAGAGAGAAAAATGCTGAAGACGCTGATCAGCGGAAGGGAGAGAGATGAAAGCTGATCAGCGGAAGGGAGAGAGACGAAAGTTGAAACTGCGGAAGCGAGCGAGTAGAGAACCAAGAGCACGGACTCTGATACCACGTTGGAGAGGAAAATTTGAGTATTATTGATGCGGAGCAGAGACGAGCATGAGCTTTAGGCCCGTTCGGGGGTGAATTGGCGACTTACCATATATGGCGTGCCCAGATCGACGATCGGACTCCGCATGTGTCTGGATCCGCGACACGAGTCGAGATCATATATTAGTTTATTTTTATTGGTTTAATTTCATGTATTTTAATGGCTTCTTCAACCGGCCAATCATAGTCGTTGATAGGAATGCCCTAGTGTCTTGTTTTATTATAAATAATGGTCTAAGAGGATGAACCAAGGATTGCAGAATTTGCTGAAAAGAAATCTCGGATTCCAGCGATCAACCCACGGTGCCGATTCTGTGGAACCATAGGTGACGACTCCTAGGTGCCTATCTTCCTCCCGAAGATACCCCCTAACCTTAGGCCTCATTCTCCACCTCCAAAATCCCTTGTTGCAGCCTCTATAGCCTCCAATTCAAGCCACTAATCCTTCTGCCTAGAAGAAATTCAAATCTTTGTATACCTACTGTGGAGAAATGAAATTTACTATTCATTTACTATAGTATTTTCTCTCTCTATTTCACCGTCGCACTCCAGGTCCTCCGTCCAGCAAGCAGCTGCCTGAGCCCCTCCTGCGCCACAGGATCTAACGGCTCCCGCAACCCCTTTTTCCCCTCCTACATCCGATGTCTGGGCTCTTACAGCAGCCGGCTAGGGGACTCCTCCATAACTGTCGCCCATCAGTCTTCGGTCTCTTCCCCTTGCCGCCAAGCCTCCTCCACCCCGTGGAGCCACTCTCACTGCTATCCCTATTGGGTTTGTCCAGATCTGGACAAACTAGCTCCGATCCACTATTCCCTCCACCCGTTCAACGCTCTCTAGCCCCGATCCGCTACCACATCATCGGTCCTACCCTCCCCCGCCCGAATCTCTTCCTACGTGACCGGATCTATCCATTTCCGGCCCATTTTCATCTACCGCCGCCGCGGAAAGCCACCTCCATTATTCTCACGCCGTCGGTTCCACTTTCGATCGTCGATCCACGCATCCGGCTCTGGAATCTTCATTGTCTTGATCAGCTCACTATTTAGTGAGTATTGTTGCATTGGATTATTATTTTTCAGTATTTATTTATCGGATTAAACATCATATTTGTTTGGATATCTCGTATGGTAGTAGTTTGTTAGATAAATATTGTGATTTGCAGGGTTCATTCGTCGCGCGCACTTGCTTTGGCCCTACACGCGGAGTAAAGTCTAAGCTTGCCTCGCTTAATTATTTGGTTCGGCTGCGAAAGCCCTCTAAGGTGTCCAGCTCAGCCTTTTGGCTTGGCAGGGGAAGCGCTCTAGAAATCTTCAGGGTGTGTGGTGGGACCTCCACGCTGCAGCCCAGGGTCAGTTTCTAGTTTCGAGCAACCGGTCACGAGTTTAAGTTCAAAAGTGTAGAGAGGGAAAAATATCACCTTGTATATATGTTCACTTGTATCAAATACAAAGAATGAGTACAAATATATAGATGAGAGAAGAAGAGAAGAAGAGAAGAAGGTCCTATACAAGATGTGGGACTAAAGAGAGCAGAGAAAAACAATAAATGTCCATAAATGTTACATAATGGGCCTCGACTAAATGGGCTTTTCCAACACTCCCCCGCAAGCTGGAGCGTATAGGTCATATGCACCCAGCTTGGACAAACACTGGTAGAATAGGGCACTAGATAAGGTCTTTGTGAGAATGTCAGCAACTTGATCAGTGCCCGGAACATGCTTTAACTCAAGTTTCTTCAATTGAACTTTATCTCGAATAAAGTGACAGTCGACTTCGATATGTTTTGTGCGCTCATGAAACACTGAATTCTTTGTTATGTGTATGGCGGCTTGACTATCACAGAATAGAACAGCAGATGAGGGGAGTTTTACTCCCAGGTCAGTAAGGAGACTTTCAAGCCATGTGAGTTCTGAGACAACCGAGGCCATCGATTGGTATTCAGCTTCTGCAGAGGAGCGGGCGACCACAGCTTGTTTCTTACTTCTCCATGTAATGAGATGACCACCAAAATAAGTACAGAACCCACTTGTTGACCTCCGATCGTCCAGAGAACCGGCATAATCGTCATCAGAATAAGCGACTAATGCAGGAGCCGAGTCGGAGGTTTTGTAAAGCAGCCCTTGACCCGGAGCTCCCTTAAGGTATCGGAGAATCCGTTCAACCGCCTGGAGATGAGAAACCCGGGGGGGCGTGCATGAACCGACTGACAACCCCAACAGCAAACGATATATTTGGCCTCGTGACCGTTAGATAGATCAATTTTCCCACAAGTCGTCGATAGTATTCTGGGTTCTGAAGAAGCAAATCGTCATCAGAAGCATGAGCACACAGTTTGTGATTTACCTCCATCGGGGTACAAGCTGGTTTGCAACCGGACTGACCAGCGTCTTTGAGAAGATCGAGACAGTACTTCTGTTGGGAGAGGACCAGCTCGTCTGGTCGTCGTGCGATTTCGAGACCAAGGAAGTAGCGAAGATGTCCCAGGTCTTTAGTCTGAAATACAGTGCTCAGATGTTGTTTGACCTCTTGAATCCCCTTTGAATCATCCCCAATGAGTAGTATGTCATCAACATAAACCAACAGAAGGACGGTTCCAGTGACCCGATGCCGGGTGAATATGGAGAAATCTGCAGAACTCCGAGTGAACCTCATGTCTCGAACCACCTTGCTGAACTTGTCAAACCACGCCCGAGGTGACTGTTTGAGACCATAAATGGATTTCTTGAGAAGACACACCCGAGACTCCCCCGTGGTATCAAACCCGGGCGGTTGGCGCATGTAGACGGTTTCCTGAAGGTCGTCATTCAAAAAGGCGTTCTTGATATCGAGCTGATGAAGGGGCCAGTGGCGGTGCACCGCCACGGAGAGAAGAACACGGACGGTGTTGAGCTTAGCTACCGGAGAGAAGGTCTCCTCATAGTCAAGGCCCTCCTGTTGCGTGAAGCCACGGGCCACAAGACGGGCCTTCAGGCGGGCAATAGTGTCATCCGGAGCATGCTTGATGACGAAAACCCACTTACACCCAACAGGGTGCTGACCTGGAGGTAAGGGAACCAAGTCCCAGGTCTGGTTGGCCCAAAGGGCCGTCATTTCTTCGTCCATGGCAGCCCACTAGTCGGGATGTTGAAGTGTCTCCTGCAAAGAGTTAGGGACAGAAACAGAGGATAATGAGGTGGCAAAGTGAATAAGAGGTGGAGAAAGGCGGTGGAGAGAGATGTAATTCGCCATCGGATGAGCGGTGGAAGCGGGAGCCGGAGCAGCAGGTAGCGGAGCACCAGAGGTCGAGGCCGACTGCAGAGGGGCAACGGGAGGAGGAGAGCGACGAGAGTAGACCCGGATAACGGGTGGTGGTGGACGGACCGGAGGTAGGGCAGGAGGAGGAGAGGAGGAGCGAGGAGCAGGGATGACAGGACGAACGACGGGGTCTGGACTAGGAGTGATATCCAGATCAGAAAAGAAGGGAAGATCTTCACGGAAAGTGACGTCCGCAGAGACCGTAACTTTGCGGGTAGCAGGCGAATAGCACACATAACCCTTTTGAGTGCGCGAATAGCCCACAAAGATATGTTGGGCGGCACGGGTATCCAACTTGTCGATGGAGGGACCAAGTTGGTGGACGTAGCAGGTACACCCAAAAACCCGAGGAGGAACGGAAAAAGGCGGAGTGGAGGGAAAGAGGAGGCTGAAGGGAGTAGCAAACTGGAGGACGGAAGAAGGGAGGCGGTTGATGAGAAAACAAGCCGTGGAGAGCGCGAAGTTCCAGTACGGTTTGGGAACCTGCATTTGGAGCATAAGGGAACGGGCGACATCAAGAAAGTGACGATTCTTGCGCTCGGCGACACCATTCTGTTGTGGAGTATACGGACACGAGGTTTGGTGAAGAATGCCGAACTCAGAGCAGAGAGTCGTGAAGATATGACTGGTGTACTCACGTGCATTGTCAGTACGAAAAGTACGAATGGATGCAGAGAATTGAGTGCGACTCTCAAGTATGAAGGCCCGGAACACGCGGGGAAGCTCAGAGCGATCCCGGAGGAGATACAACCACGTCATGCGAGAGTAATCATCAATAAAAGTAAGAAAATACCGGTAGCCAGAAATACTAGTGAATTTGTACGGACCCCATATATCGGAGTGTACTAAAATAAAAGGAGCGGAGCTCCGAGTACAGTGAGAAGGAAAAGATGAACGGGGCTGTTTGCCCAAAATACATGTGTCACACTGAAATGCGGGAAGAGAAATATCTGGAAGAGCCTTCAGGAGGACTGGCAGAGGAGCATGACCCAAACGGCGATGCCAAGCCGAAGAGGAGATAGATGCGAGGATAGTGGGAGAGTCGTCAAGGAGATAAAGCCCATTATGCAGCCTCCCCCTACCAATGATAGTCTGCGTCTGCTGATTCTGTATGAGAAAAGAAGTGGAAGTAAATATCACAGAGTAATTAGAATCAGTAGTAAGGCGACCAACAGAAAGTAAATTGAAAGGAGAGCCCGGAACGTGAAGAGCCGAGCGCAGAAGGAGAGAAGAGGTCAAGGGAATATCAGCACATCCAGAGACAGGAACAGATGCCCCATTGGCCACAGTAATGTACTTCGGGTGAGGCGAAGACAAGTACTGAGGTGGCCGAACAGAAGTGATGTGATGAGTGGCACCAGAATTGAGGATCCATCGCGGGCCAGAGGAGAGGCAGGCGATACCTTCATTGGAGATGGAGGCAGCGGAGGCAACCGAGGCAGGAGGGCGGCTAAGCAGTCCATGAAGATGCTGGAGCTGACGACGAACCTCGTCGAGGTCAGGACGAGTGGAAGAGGAGTCAATTGCAGCAACAACGGCCATCGGACGAGGAGGGCGGCCATGTTTGCGGTAGCACGTGGCTTCAAGATGCCCATCTTTGCCGCAGAACGAGCACTTAGGCCGAGGCCGGCCACCCCGGCCCCGACTGCGAGAGTCAGAGCGGCCACCACGAGCAGAAGATGGAAGAGGCAATAAGGGAGCAGGGGCCTGCTGAACAAGGGCCGGAGAAGGTGGGCCGGGCACATCCGGAGGCGGGGAGACCTTGAGAAGCATAGAGCACACATCAGAGAAAGATGGGATAACAGTAAAGGAGAGGATGTGAGCCCGTACACTATGAAGATGAGGCGGGACCCGGGCCATCATCATGGCTATACCCACAGCTTCCTTTTGGGCACGTTGGGCAGCAAGATCCAGAGTAGGAGGCTGATGATGGATCTAAGCCTCGACCAGAGACCGATCCTGAGCAACAAAGGATGTCAGATCGGTCGCGCCACTGCTATCAAGGGCCTGAAGAGCTGTGATGATGTCGTACAGATGGTGAAGACTGTCCTTAACAGAGTAGAGGGCGTGGAGCACGTCCCACATGCCTTTGGCCGTCTCATGGTACATGGTCAGGCGATAGGATTCGCCATCAAGAGAATTAAGAAGCCAAGTCTGCACCCGACCATCATTGCGTAACCAATCATTCGTAGGAGTACCGATAACAGCCTGAGTCAAGTGATGAAGGAACCCCTTGGATTGCAGGACACGGCGAACAGAGTGTGCCCATTCTACAATACGGAGCTCGTCCCGGACTTCCGGAAGAGAGGCCGGGAGGTCAGCAGGAGGAACCGCCGTGCCAACGGAATCAGCAAAGGAGGCCATGGAGAAGAGAGGCGGCTAGGAGAACAGACCGGGCAACCAAGAAGACCGCGCGACCTGAGCAGAGACCGCTCAGGCACCAAACTGCGAAAGGAGTCCGTGACCAAAGGTGGAGGCCGGGAGAGAGATCAGGTCGCAGCGGACAGCGAGAGGCCGCAAAGAAAGGAAAAGGAGAAGACCGCGACCAAAATGCGGGAAGGCAGGAGTCCGCACGGTCTGGCTGAGCACAACAGCAGTCTAAGAGACAGGAGGCCGGTGGCGGTGAGAGAGAAGAGACCGCGAGTAGGGAAGACTCGAGTGGAAAGAGAGAGGAGACCGCAATGCCCGGGACCAACCCGTAGGAGAGACAGGCCGCAGAAGAGGCAGGCCGCAGAAAAGGCAGGTCGATGGCGAGCTGGAGCAGGCCGCAGAAAAGGCAGGTCGATGGCGAGCTGGAGCAAGCCGCAAGAGAGGTAGTCCGCAGCGAGGAGGAGCTGGCCGCGGCGAGCTAGGTCAAGCCGCAACGAGCCGAAGCAGGTCGGGAGAGAGGCAGGCCGCAGCGAGGTATAGGAAGCCGCAGCGAACCGAAGCGAACCAGAGCAGGTCGCGAGAGAGGCAGATCAGCAGGCCGCAGACCGCAGCGAGCTGTACCAAGCCTGAGGAGAGACAGACCGCAGAGAGAGAGAGAACAGGCCGCAAGAGACAGCGGTCTGGAGGAGAGAGAGGAAAGGTGGACCCGACGAGAGAGAAAAAAGGGGAAGGCTATAAAATGCCAGAGGGGAGGGGTGGAACCACGGAGAAGAAGCGGAAGCAGAAGGAGAGGAACGGAGCGAACAGGAAGGCAGGACGCAAGAAGCCGGGCGGGTAGCGGACAGAAGACAGATCACGCAGTTAAGAAAGGGGAAGCCGCTCAAGGAGAATCGGTGGCTCTGATACCATGTAGAGAGGGAAAAATATCACCTTGTATATATGTTCACTTGTATCAAATACAAAGAATGAGTACAAATATATAGATGAGAGAAGAAGAGAAGAAGGTCCTATACAAGATGTGGGACTAAAAAGAGGAGAGAAAAACAATAAATGTCCATAAATGTTACATAATGGGCCTACACTAAATGGGCTTTTCCAACAAAAAGAAGTAGATGCAAGCTACCCCCTTGGGTCCGGACTCTTGTTGAAGCCAAATTTTGGTTTCCACAGTGTGTGTGTATATCTATATCTATATATATATATATACACACACACACACACACACACGTGGAGATTAAATAAAACTTCATTCATTTGTTTTAACACCTCACTTATTTGCATTTGTTGTTGTAGCCTGTAGATGATTCTTGAGATGACAAATACCAATTTCATCATTATCAATGATGATAATGTCATCAACATACACAACAAACAGTCTTTTTCACAACAGTCTTTTTTGTAGCCTATTTAAAAGCATGCTTTGTCGGTATGAAGGTATCCAAGAAAGTTAATTCTATTTCCTTTATCTTCAAGAGATTATGGTAGCTCTCTCTATCTACGAGCACAACCTGCATAGGAAGCCGCGGTTCCGAATGCATAGTACTCTCTGCCTCTAGCCATCCTCTAGTGATTCTACTGACATCACAGACTAGGCTCATAACAACCTGATATCAGATATTTCTGCTATACTCTCTTCCGCCTGATCAAGCAACATACCGGCAACAAACATACAAAAAGACGCCCTCATATTCATCGCGCTCCCCATTGATGCAAGACATCATTGTGTACATATGGCAGGAGACCTAAAAGTCCACGGATTCCACTGCTAAAGCATGCTCCCGCACCAAGCTCTTGACTCCATTCACGTGAAGGGACACCGTCCCCATCCATATTATTGAAGAAGCCCTACGCCAAAGGGCTTCTCGATGTCGTCCTCGCGCGCTTTCCTTGTGCATCGACGTTTTGGACCTCCAACAAGGATCCCTTATGGCCTATATAAGATTCTTACCTTCTACAAGCACGCTTATCTATCGAATTGTTCCTGATCCTTTCCAATTGTTGATCATGTTGCCATCGCAAGGATTTGGTCATCCCCCATTCACATCCAGCCACCAGCATCGAGAATCTTCGTCATCCCTCCCCGAACCCACGAAGCTCATCCTTCTAAATCTCTGCACGCCCCTTCTTCCTCGAGCCGCCTTTTTGTTGCAGGTCTCTGCAACGAGGGTAGTTGTTGAGCCTCCTGCTCATCAAGTCAGAAAAAGAACCCTCGAACCCGGCGCATTTCGATAATTATTAACTAGTTGTCTGCTATCTTCCAGAATAATTAAAAAATAACAATAACATTGTTATTTTGGGAACCCTTTTCCATCTTTCAGTCGACTACCCTTAAAGACTAGTGACTTATTACTTATTCAACAATTAATTCATTGCATTTTCTACTAATAATGACATCTCAGCATCTTGCAAATATGCAGGGTAAGGTTTGCCAACATTTCACCCTTGTGGTGGGACCCTTCCCCGCACCCTTGCTGCACAGAGATGCTTTGTGCGCCGGGCTGCCATCTCAACCGGCACCACAATATAATTCGGCGGCTACACTGCTCGCTCATAGGTCAACCGCGAAAATCAGCGCCTCCATCATCGCCCTACTTGACGACATGATAGTTGCACACAAACCTAAATTGCTCGTCACACAACCGACGACTCTTCCCGACCAGGTGCAGGCTTTTTATACTCCATCTACTCTAACAGACATCCAGCAACCAACACCAAGTGTTGTTTGCCACAAATTGACTATGCGAAGATCGTCGACGACACTCCACTTACTCGCACGAAAAACGATATGGTTATGAGCAGTCATCGGGCATCTGCGGATCATTCTCCACCACTACATCAATCATTTAAATATCCTGTTGCGACATCCTCTTTGATCATCTCACCATACACGCTACGTTCCGCCGACAACATCACCCTTATTTGTAACATCGGTGCGCACACAGAAGGCTTTTTGCTCTCTGCAGGCCTCCTACAGCGACGCTCTACAAGGAGATGTTTTTGTGTCAAATGGAGCCTGATGATCACATCAATCGAGCTTTGTTCCAGCTTGAGGGCAAGCTCATTTTGAAGGTTGGGTGAGATGTTATGGGCCTCAGGCGACAATCTTAGATATTGTTATTTTTTAATGTATTTTATTATTATCATTTTATTAATGTCAAGTAATTAAGATGTTAGATAAGAGTTGGCCATGATGGGTATGTAGACTATTAAAGGCATGTGTTGTTTGTGTGAAGGTATCCAAGAAAGTTTCCTTTGTCTTCAAGATATTACGGAAGATCTCTCTCTCTCTCTCTGCAAGCACACGTTGCCTAAGCAACCACGATTCCGGCTGTATAGTATGGTCATCCTCTGGTGACTCTACCGACGCAACAGGCTAAGCTCATAACACTATTCTGATTAGAAGAAAGGTTGTAATCAACATAGATTCATTCAAAAAACGCATGGTACTATAAAATACAGAGAGACCTAGGGAAAAAAGAATGGAGAAGAGAACTTGGCGATGTAAGAAAATTAGAGCATACAGATTATAAGATAGCAGGAGGTTAACATGGCATTATCCCAAAAATAAGATGAGACATGCATATGAGGGACAAGAGTATTGAAGCTTTCTCTCATCAATACCATTTTTTTAGTATAGGTGCAAGAGGATGATGGGAGGATTCTGTGGATGACAAAGGTTTTGAGGAGAATAATCGCAAGCATCGTTCGACCGAAGAATAGAAAAAGGCCCATTAAACTAAGTTTTCATTTTGGCACAAAAAACTTGAAAAGGGCTAGGTAACTCACTTCGATCTTTAAGTAAAAATAACCAAATCGTTTTAGAATAATCATCAATGAAACAAACAAAATACCAAAAGTCAAGCTTTGATGTTGTTGGAAAGCGACACAAGATGTTTTCCCGCTTGACAAGGACACTCTATGCTCGTAAGACTTGATAAAGCAGGAATCACAGCTTCTTGTTAGAAAACTTAAACTGCCTATGGCTTAACTTAATTTTCTTAAGAAAGAAAGAAGCTTGGGAAAAAACAAAAAAAATATATCGATGGAGCAAGGCCTAAAAAATTCTCATTTTTGAAGGAGATGTGTGAGACTTAACCAGCGTTTCAGAAATAAAAATCAGGGACACTCCCTCAAGACATCCTATGAAATACGCCGGTATCAAATGTTTGAATCTGCCTCAGTTTTTCAGTTTGTAGACTCATAAGGAGGACCCCACTATAGTGCACAATGGCGACAAAGGATCCATAAAGCCGACCCCACTATAGTGGGATAAAGACTTGTGCGTTGTTGTTTGTTGTTGTTGTAGCCTCATAAGGAGGACCTGTAGATTGTTCTAAGTAAGATACTAGTTAGTAAACCGTTGGGATAAATTTATGGATTGCTTCAATAACACTATGATGTTTGGGACAATTGAGACTACTTAACTGAATTATGTCATTGCAGTATCTTTCCTAATTTCTGAAAGTAAAACTCATTTGTTTTAGAAAACATAAAACAAAATAGTCATGGGGACGTATCCAGAAAGGAACAAAAAGTGCTCCAAACAGTACAAAAAATAGCATGTTTCAAATATTTCAGCTAGATAACCAATAATACTTCAGCAACATAAACTGGGATCTACAGGATATCCAATCAGAGCTACCAAAGTGGTGGATATAAGACAATAGATAAAACCTGCAGTTATATTGTTTTATGGTTGTTATGGCCCAGCATATTCTCTAGTAACAAGCAGTAAATGCAAAGCGTAAGGAGTACAACTTTCAAAAAAGACCAATATTTTTCTGATTAACAGATGTTCTGATACCAAGCAGAACTGGGAAAAAAATTTGAGATGCAATTTTTAGAACAAAAAGAAAATTTGATGACTCACAGTTCCTTCAAGCATTTTCAGTAATGCTTGCTGAACGCCTTCACCAGATACATCTCTACTAATATTTAGACTCTCTGCCTGCAGTTAAAAGAAAGTTTGCAAGCATTGACACCCCCTAAATGATATTATAAGCTGAAGCATTTCCCTGAAAAATACAATACCTTCTTGGTAATTTTATCAACTTCGTCTATGTACACAATACCCTGTTGTGCAGCTTGCACATTGAAGTCGGCAACCTAGAAAGAATAAGATACCAGCACATAATTAAAATGAGTACATTTTCAAGTAAACAAGGGATAGAACAAATTAGATGCATTTATGATAACTCATAAAAAAATGCATGCACGGAAATTTTGCTTATTAAACTATCGGGTACAAAATTAGGGATGTAAACCTAAGAACAATGATGGCATTGGCCTCACATCGTTATCATTTTGGGTCTTCATGATCGCAAAGTCTATCGCTTTGTGTTTGTCTTCATTATGAGCTGTTAGTAAATTTTTCTTTTAAATTTTAGTATTATTATAATAAATCAAAGTGTTATGACCAGGCTTGTATGTTGCAGCGGACATGTCGGCCGACATGTCATTTTTGAGGGGAAATTAACACGTTTTCGCCACATTTGACAATTCTAGCATTCTTCATTATTGCGGCCGACATGTCGGCCCAACATTGCGGCTATTGGCGATTGATTGCGGCTAATGGAGGCTCAATATTGTGTTTTTTTATTTATTCAAAAAATTTTATAATATTTTTTGTATTGAATGAATTCATCAGAAGGTTCTAGCAAGATTCCTAGTACTTCTTTGATAGTAAGCCGAGATCCATGTTGGGCATTTGCTAAGAAGGTGACACCAAATGACACCAATCAAAAACGATTAAACACTTGTTAGTAGTTCAATTTTCTCATATGAATTTTAGTTTACATTTAATTAGATAATATAATTACCATCTAATTAATAAATGAAAATATTAGGAAATATATGTATATATATAATTAATTATAAATTACAATCCGACATTTTTAAATGTACTGAGGATGTACTGCATAGGTTCGCCCAAGTAGTTGAGACAGTGGGCGAGGTCTCCAGACTTGAGGAGCACATTAGGAAAAGCGGGGAGTACTTTCGTAAGGTTAAAGACGACCACCACGTTGCCAAGGATATTACTTGGAAGGCTCGCCCTCCTCCTCGCCCACATCGCCGAGGTCGCAGGGCTATGCGCAACGGGTAATATATTTGTATTTTCTGTTTGGTTATTTCAATCGCACAATCGTGTATTCGCCTTTTAGCGGCTTTAATGAAGACCTTTGTTTCTTATGCATGGTATTCGCTTCCTTATCCTTCTGATTCACTTTGTTTTAGCATTCATACGCGGGGAGGCGAGCCCACATGCAAGTACGTTGGCATACAAGCGAGTTCGTGTAAGGACTAGTCTATAAATAAGGGGTTACCACGGGTGAGGGGTATGCTTGCTACACTCCCCCCCCCCCCTCTTCCTCCTCTCTGTCGCTTATACTCTCCTATTACTCTTGCTATGGGGCGTGAGGAGGGTGCGGAGGGGCACGCAAACTGTGTTGCGAAATTCAAGAAACATGATTTCCCCAGCTCGCAAATCTCTGCTGTTGAATTCGCCACTTTTGAAGCTCGCTTTGTGCCTAGCGGCATTACTGTGAGGCTCCCCGCGCCAGACGAGCACATCAATACCTATTTCCATGATGAGTTCGTCTTTCTCATGGCGCACTTCCGGGTCGGGTTGAGGATACCACTATGGCATGAGGTCTGAATGGTCTTCAACTACTTTAGGTTGATCCCCGCACATGTCAACCCCAACTCGATCAACACCCTGATCGCGTTCATTTTTTATATGCGCGAGGAGAAGATCGAATTTGATCTAGTCGCCTTCCGCAAAATTCTGACGTTGAAGACGACTAGTGACGGTGTCGTATTCGTCTCAAGCGCCTACGTGAAGGTCTCTGAGACCCTCAACAAAGACCATCATTTGACCGCTAAATTCATATTTGTGCGAGGCGAGTTCGGGGCCCTCTCGATCGCGCCAATCGAGATGGCTAAGAGCGTGTACAAGCCGCCTCGCGTGGCGGGGGACGCCCTCGCCCTCTACAACTACTTGAGCAGGAAAGAGTTTGACGTCATCTACCTATGCGTTGTGCTAGATCATTTTATTACATTTTCATTACTGTTGTTATTGCATTTATTCATGTTTCAGTACTATGTGTAACATTAAATTTTACAAGGAAATACATGTGCATTAAATTTTCACTGTTTTAAATCTTAAGCGCTTCCGCATATATCTTTTCAAAAAAAACCATAACCTTTTTCAACAAAATAGCTAATTAAATTTCAGATTTTCTATGTATCCGCCTTAGCAGGCATGGTTTCTTTTCGCCCATGTCTGTGGTATCACGGCCCGCCTGAAGCGCACTCTGACTTTCGTCGAGACGGGTCGTAACAGTCGGTATCAAAGGGAGGTTGTTACATTCTCTCCCACTTAGGAAGTTTCGTCCCGAAACTTTCCTGAGAACTCTCTGAATGATAATAAACAACGAAGTTTCAGATGACATATACTTCAAACAGAAGTTTGCGGATAAACACATGAAAGCTAACTATGAAAGATACTGAAATAACAAGGAAGTCAGACTAAGAGACGTACCAAGATCAAGAGAAGAGTTGTGGATACTTGTTGCGCATATCAGATTCAAGTTCCCAAGTGTACTCCTCGGACTTGCCATGCAGCCAAAGTACCTTTTTCAACAAAATAGCCAATTAAATTTCAGATTTTCTCTGTATCCGCCTTAGCAGACATGGTTTCTTTTCGCCCATGCATGTGGCATCACGGCCCGCCTGAAGCGTACTATGACTTTCGTCGAGACGGGTCGTGACAGTTGGTATCAAAGGGAGGTTGTTACAATCACAGATTTGCGGAAGTAATAACAAAAAGTCATATATATATATATATATAATATATATATATATATATATCAATGTATATATTTATCAGAGTAAGCATAAGTCGTAGCCACTGTTTATACAAACGAGCCTGTAGGCTTCAAAAGTCTATGACTATCACTCTCTCTGTCTCTCTCAAGCCTACGCGCTAAGAACTCAAGTCTCGAAAGTCTGGAGACGATGGGGATGTCTCTGCTCTGATAGTTATGTCAGTTGGCGTACCGTCCTGTGGCAGGTGGACTTCACGTGCTCCGTCTCTTGTGAATGGTTATTAAATAACTGTTATTCGCAGAGCTAAGTGCAAACACATCTCCTCCGCGGATCAATATCCTAGGGACGAGTCTACTCACCTAACAATAAGTAAATAATAGAAGCATAAGAGAGTTAGTAGCAGCATTTTGGAATAGTTCATTTTCATTTTCTAAGCCAGGAGCAAATATCTGAAATAGTGCATCATAAAATAACTGGAAAGTGGCAGCATAAACATCAGTTATTTAAAAAAAGTCGCTCAACTAGCTATCACAACTTGTATTCACACCACAGGTATTCAAAACATGTTAACACACCGCAGGTGTTCAAACCCACGCACACCGCAAGTATTCAAACCCACGCACATCGCAGGTATTCAAACCGCGCACACTGCAGGTATTCAAACCGCGCACACCGCAGGTATGTCGACAAAGATTGGAACGCTTCTCATCAAGCAGAGTAGTGAACCTCGCGGGCCTCACCGATGTGGCCGTCGGTGACAGTGGTCAGTCCTGCCACTTCTGGGTATGGTCGTACCGCACTACTCAGGCCCTAACGTACAACTGATTGTACTTTTGGATGTGAGCGACATCCAGCGAATTCTTGAAATTTAGGTCAACAGTGGAGGGAACCTAACGGGGAAAATAAAATGGTCGGTCACCCGTGGTGCATATCCCAACGTTGTCATGAATCGTTGACCTTCCGCATAGGTACAAACGGTTTGCGGAAATGACTAACCCGCCACTTTTCACAGCAAACAATTTACAAGCATTTCAATTTAAATAATTTGCTGGTACAAACCGGGTCTGCGGCGGCCTGTCCTACTGGACATCAAATAATTCGAGCAAGCGGTCTTTTTAAAACAACATGTCACTCAATATTCAACAAGGAGCACTACGAGCGTGAGGGAGCATTATTTGGGGTTAATCCTGCAGGCATATCTCGACTCTAGAATATCCCCAACTAACGCACTATCAGAACCTACTGCTCGTCAGAGCAAGACCCGTGTTAATAATACTGAAACCGTAAATTGCAGTAATTTAAATGCGGTAATAAAATGCTGCTAGAAATAAGCTGCAAAATGAAATGTTGAACTGAACGCACTAAAATAAAGTGTTGAAGTAAATTGGACCAGTACAAAACTGGAATAGAATTGAACAGAAAGAACTGTAAATAAAGTACTGAAATAAACTGGATCAGTACGACAATAGAGTAGTATTTGAAAGGAAAGAACTGAACTGAATGTAAAGAAAGAGGATCAGCACAAGACTGGACTACTGAAAAGAACGTACTAAACTGAAAGTAATAAAACAGGACCAGTGCAAAACTGGAGTACTGAAAAGAAAATATTGAACTGAAAGTAATAAAACTGGACCAGTGCAGGACTGGAGTACTGAAAGAAAAGTACTGAACTGAAAGTAATAAAAAGAACTGGATCAGTACAAAATTGGAATAAAAAAATAAAGAAAATGGTTAGTAGTGCAATCAATCTGTTCTCAAGAGCCTTCAATTCCATATTCGTTCATAGGAGGAAAGTTCAGTTTCATCTCCATTCTCATGAGGAAAGTTCAGTTTCATCTCCGTTCATAGGATGCAAGTTCAGTTTCATCTTCATTCATATGAGGCAATTTTTGTTCCATTTCTGTTTTTAAAAAACTTCTTTTGAGTTGGTATGATTAATTTAGTTGCGCCCTTCAAGCATGGCTCAATCGGACCAGAGAAGCTTATTCTAGGTTTCACTTTTATTATTTATTTAGGAATAGTAGCCAACTTAATTGCTCGCACCAGATCAAATCCGAGCATCTTATTAGAAAGTCCGTACTTCCTCGAACTTCAACCTTGAGAATCATTTCCAAAACATGGTGAAAATTCTTCATCCGAGACAAGGTTTGGCATTGTTCAACTTGAGGCTCGTACTCCTTATCTCCCAAATTCGCTCAAAATGCCCGAGAGTTTTTTTTAAAAACGAAACGCTCGATGGTTTACAAAAATCCTCGAAACATTCTGAGTTTGAAATCTCGTCTCAATAACTCTCGTCGATTATTTATTTAAACTCAAAATTCAAATTAAAATATGATTGTGCGCCCCGATTCTCAATTTTTGAAATATTTGAACGCATTGATTTCAAAGCGCGATCTTAGTCTCCGAGAAATTGGAAAATCTTTAATTTTCAGCTCAAAGTCCCCAAATTTTTACATAACATCAAAAAGGGCTTAAAATGAGCCTAGCAATTTTTTCAAAATTTTCCAAACATTTTGGGCCTATAAATTGGCCAAATAATTATTATTTACGTTTTTTTAAATACCAAATTAAATCATAAAATTCCAATTTTTTTGTGGAGATAGCACTCATCAAGTGGAATAACTTTTATGTTCAAAACATTTCTCCTAAAAGCCTAGATTTCTCTCAAAAAAATCTTAAAGTTTCTATATATCTATTGTTCTATAAATAGCCATCAAGGCTTAATCCTGAGGCTGAGACCAAGCCGAACAGGATATTTCTTTCTTTTGTCCCCACAGCAGATCGGGCTCGGATCGGCTGTGGGGTCCTGAAAACGGAGCGGGCGGGTAATTTTATAAGATCTTGGTCGTCTGATCTTCATCAGGAAGATCAGACGACAATTGCTTGTTGTCGGCAGTGCAGAGCAGAAACGGGCTCTGCCACCACTAGCCGGCAGCAGCCTCACGTCGGCGCCGCCCCCGGTCGGCTCGCCGGGGGCCGGCGAACTTCTGGGTGGTGGTCGGACGGCCCAGCGTTGTCGGCCACCGCCGAATTTTCTCAACCCGAGAGCGGGATGGCGCATCCTGCTTTACTCCCGGCGATGTCGCGCTACCCCGCCTCTCTGGTGACTCCCAGGCCACATCACCACCCCCGGTCGGCGCGCCCGGGGTCAGGCTTCCCTCCGACGGTGGTCCGGCGGCTTGGCGTCGCCGGCCTCCACCGCAATAGAAAAATGGAGAATAATTTTCTTCTCGGGTGCCGTCGGAGCGGTGAAATCTGGTGGCACCACGGCCCTCCGTTGTCGGGGATGATCATCCCCGGTGGTGTAACACCCTCCCAGCGCTACCACCGGCGCTAGGCAGGGTTCACCACTCGAGGCCCCCACCCGACCTGGAGCAAGGCTCAGATGGCGGCGGAGGCGCTCCGGCCGTCGGGAGGTGTATGCAGCACGTCGGGGGAGATGAGAAAGGGGGAGTTCCACATGCTGTGGAGAGGCTCGGCACGAGCTGGACCAGTTGGCCGTGAAGGGTGGCGGAGGTTGTGGGCCCGGGTTGGCTTTTCTGGCGGGCTAGGGTTCCGACAAGGGGGGGATTGGCTCGACTGAGCTGTGTGAGAGAAGAGGAGGTGGGCATGGGCTTTTATTGTCAGGGGGAGGGGGTAATTTGGCTTGAGGCCAATGTGGGACTAATCCCATTAGGAGGACATGATCTCCTCCTTCCTCCAGCTGGTTGGACAGCTCAGTTGGTTGGACAGCTGACAATCATGAAGGGGTTCAGTACGGTCCAGGTATTAACATCAGAGATGAGGGGGAGACTTGGTGGACTTTCTTGCGCTTGGTTTTGGGCTTTGGAAAAAAGAGAGGAAGAGAGGGTTGATGTTGGGCATTCACTAGGGCCCAATTCCCCACTCATTGCTGGTTGGTTTTAGCAGCCCAAGGGTGAAGGGGAAGGGCCAAGCAATACCATGGAAAGGAGGTGCACTACGCCTTGGGAAAAATTCCAAAAAAATGAAGAAAAAGGAGGGTTTGACCAAAGTCAACCCTAGAGTGGGTCCCCTTATTGGTCAAAGTCAAAGTAGGTCAAAGTGGTCAGGTCAGCGGTAGGGTATTGTGGCACAATTGGTATGCGCACGCTTTTCGGTGCACGACTGTGTTTGGATTGACCACAAATTGATCACCCGTCATCGAAATTGACCGGGGCGAACTCCGTTGACTTCATATTGATCATATGAATCAAACGTCATTGACCGGGGTCAAATCAGAGTTCGATTGCTAAATATCCAAAATTTGTGCATCGCGGCGCACTAAAAAGGTCAAAATGCTCATATTCGGCGTCTGACTCTGAATTGCAACGCAACAAGTTTCATCGCGCTCGTATTGACTATATGAAGTCATAAGAACTGACAGAGCTCGGATCAGGGTTCAATAGCTCAACGTTCCCAAATGGGGTCACCTCCTACCTCTTTTGGGGCTTGGGTAAAGGTTCGGGTCACTTTTATTGGGTCCACTAGAGTTTTAGTGACCCAATAAAAGTTGGGATGTTACACATCTGCCTCCGAGATGCACCTCGCCAATGGACCTGATATGGTATTACAATACAGGCTTTCCTCGTGAAGTAGGTAGAATGACAATTTGTATCGGAATCGTCTTCTATCATGAACCTATACCAAAATTTTGTTCATGATCCAGAAGGTAACAAATGGATCCATCTATGTGGGTTGTTGATCGATCTCCATCAGTTCTCCTTCCTCGATGGATTGTCGGAACTATGTGACTGTACCCCCCCCCCCCCCCACCCCACCCCACCCCCCCGCTCTGGGGCCGTACTTTGCCAATCAATCTGTCTGTGAGTTCTCTTGCCTCGACACTTGTTGAGGTAAAAAACAAACGGAAGGCGCTAACTAGCCCCTTCACTTTTACCAGGTATCGCTGCAATACTGGCTATCGCACCTCAAATTTTACCCTGGTCTGGGTCTGGGGTCGTACTTGGCCAATCAATCTGTCTGTGAGTTCTCTTCCCTCGTCACTTGTTGAGTTGAAAACAAATGGAAGACGCTAACTAGCCCCTTCACTTTGACCGGGTATCGTTGTAATACTGGTTATCGCACCTCAAATTTTCCCCTGGTCTGGGAGGCAACCACCAGGGAGTCAATATGAGCCTGAATGTCTAAAATCCCTAGCTCACGGGCAAGGCAAAGCCTGACAATCACAACTTCATACTGGGCCTGATTATTTGTGACCGGGATGTGGATGTCGGCTGCTTGCTCAATTTTTGTTCCCTTAGGGCTCGTCGGGACAATGCCTGTCCCCACAGAGTATCTCCCTGATACATCATCCACGAACCACTTGCAAGCTATCAACTTTGGCGCTTCTGACTCATTTGTTTCCATTGTATAGTCAGCCAAAAAGTCAGTCACTGCTTGAGCCTTCATTGTCAATCGAGGGATGAATGATATGTCGAATTCACTGAGTTTCGCCAACCACTTGGCCAAACTCCTAAAATGCTTCACTCCCGCCATGATGTTGTATAGTGGATGATCAGCCATCACCTTAATTGAGTGAGCCTGAATGTAAGGTCGGAGCCTCCAAGCTGAGATAATGAGAGCGAACGCCAATTCCTCTAAAATGGGATAACATAGCTCGGCCTATCAAAGGACTCTGCTCACGCGGACTAAAACTAAACTCACTTCCTCGGCTCGTACTCTGATATAAAGAAAGAGGTCATCACCCTCTTGAGGCCCTTGCAACATAGGTACTCGAGTTAGTTGAAGCATCAAGTTTTGAAAGGCATTTTTGCACTTTGTTGTCCACTTGAATTTTTTATTGTCGCGCAATGTCCTGAATAACGGAGAGCATTTTCTCTCCTGCTCTTGAGAGAAATCTACTCAACTCCAATAGTCTACCAATCAAACGTTGAATCTCCTTTGCATTTCTAGGGGCCTTCATCTCCATAATTGCCTTAACCTTATATGGGATTGGCTCCACTCTTGCCGGGGTCAAAAGGTGACCGAGAAACTTCCATTTTCCTGCCCCGAAGACACTTTGCTGAGTTGAGCATCATCTAGAACTTTCGAAGGGTGACAAAAGTCTCTCCCAAGTCCCGTAGGTGCTCCTGCACACTCTTGTTCTTCACCATGAGGTTGTCGACATACACCTAAAAGTTTAGCCCCTTCTGCTCTTTGAACACATGGTCTATCATTCTCCGATAGGTTACTCCAGGATTTTCAAGCCCAAAGGGCATCATTTTATAGTAGTAGCGCCTATCATTGATGATGAAAGAAATGTTTTTTCATATCCGGTGGGAGCATGCGGATTTGATGGTAACCAGAACAAACATCCAAAAACTTATAAAAAAAATCCAACGGCTGAATCTACTAGCACGTCAATTTGATACAAAGGATAACTATTTTTGGGGCAAGCTTTATTAAGGAGAGAAAAGGAAATACAAGTGTCATTTTTCATCCCCTTTTTTCACCATTACAATATTTGAGACTCAGCTTGGATATTGGATCTCGGACGCAAAACTCATATCCAGCAGCTTCTTCACCTCCTCTCGGATGGGCTCGGCCAAAGTGGTGGTTATCGCCCTCTTCTTTTGTCGGATGGGGCGGACTTCCTAGTCGAGGTTGAGATGGTGGCAAGTCACGTCGACGTCAATGCCCGGCATATCCGCGGCGCTCCAGGCGAAAATATTCCTAGATGCAGGACAAGATCTTCTCCTTGTCATCCAGCTCTCCACTGATCCTCACTTTCTCAGGCCTCCCACCCTCAGCTTCAATTTCTTTTTCCTCCACCTCTTCAGCAACCTTCAACCACGTCATCTCCTCCATCACCCAGTCCACCACGACCTTTTTTAGTTGATGGTGTTGACAACATTGAGATAACATTGTCTAGCCACCTTGGGATCACTCATGATCCGAATCTGCAGGCCTCCTATATTGCACTTTAAGCATTGGTGGTAGGATAAGGCACGCACTAGAAGGCATTGATGAGGGCATTCTTGTCTCGGCGTCAAGGCGAACCAAGGCGAGCGCCGGACGCCTTGACGCTTAGGCGACAAGACGGACGCCTATGCGACACTAAGGCGAGCAAGTCGCAAGGCGCCAATTTTTTTTATTTTAAAAGCATTATATAGACTGCGGTTATTATAATAACCGCAGTCTATAGTCTGAATAATATAGACTGCGGTTATTATAAACACCGCAGTTTATAGTACACATGATATAGACTGCGGTTTTATAATAACCGCAGTTTATAGTATACATGCTATAGACTGCGGTTTTATAATAACCGCAGTATATGCTCTGCAGGCTATATACTGCGGTTAATAGAATAACCGCAGCTTATATCCTTAAGACTATAGACTGCGGGTATTAGAATAACCGCAGTCTATATTTGTATATAGATTGCGGTTACTATAATAATCGCAGTCTATAGCATGTCTGTCATACTTTAGACTGCGGTTATTATAATAACCGCAGTCTAAAGCTCCATCTTTTTTGATATAAGGTTTACCAAGTACCAACACAGGCAGAGATTTTTTTTCTTCATAGCAGACTAGCAGTTAGCAGTAAGCAACTAAGAATAGCTTCTGATATATGGACAGTTAGCATTAAGCAACTAACTAAGAATAGCAGTTAGCAACTAAGAATAGCTTCTGATATATCATATATGGACAGGTAGCAGTTAGCAACTAAGTAAGCATAGAAGTTAGCAACTAAGCATAGCTTCTGAATCTTCTGATATCATGAATTCATGATATCTTTATATCTCAATTCTCAACACATGGTATGACAAGAAGTAGGCAAGTACCAAGCACAAATGTTCCAACTTCCAATATCATGTATTCATGAATCATGATATCTCAAATTCTCAATTCTCAAAACTCAATACATTCATACTTATCTTAAATAACATGAAGCAGTAAGCATGTAACAGTAAGAAAAAACAATGACAATCAATGGTCAATACAGAATTCAGAGAAAGCAATAACAAAAAAAGGAATACAAAAATAACATAGTCTAGTATTGTGGTCAAATCCAAAATGTCTTCATTCATTACACAATAGCATATTAGCATGAATAATATTTTTAACATAAACTTTAAATAATCATAAAAGATCAACTAAAATCATCACCTATTAAGTCGTCATTGACATTGCATGTGCTTGGTTGGTTTGAGATACTCGTCATTTGCCCATAATTATCATAAATATCTTCATCATCATTGGCAAATCCAAAATGATCTAAATCTTCATCACCTTGAGCTATTAGTTCATTTAGTTGACGATTAGTTCCAACTCCACTTTGTAAATTTCGAGCCTCAGTTCCAAGACCTCTCTCTACAGTATCCCATGTGAGATTATCATCATCAAAAACTAGAGCTTCCTCTGTTTTGTTCATCATCCACTCACTACTCCAGTCGAGCTCATCAAGCACCTAAGGGTTGTAATTTCTTCCTTTTTCACGTCTTTTTTGGAATCCTGCTTGTAAACGACGATTATATTGGATGTATACAAGATCACTAAGCATTTGATATTCCAATCTATTTCTTTTCTTTTTGTGAATCTGAATCAAGATAATTTCAAACTTATTGGTAAATTAGTAAATATAAAATATTAAATTTTATATTGAATATTTGTATACTTACAAACTCAAAAGTACTTCAATTGCGCTCACAACTAAAAGAAGAACAGCATAAGCCAATTATGCGCAATGCTATCTTTGAAAGTTCAACATTTGGTCATCCATGTGCACCCCACCAGTCCACTATTCATTTAAAAGAAATATAAATTATTTGACATATAAATAAATTAAGAAAAAATAAAAACGTAAACAATACTTACTTGGATTTAAGGTGGTTCGTTGCCTAATAATCATAGGTTTTCCAAAACCATTTCGAGATGTTTTGTAGTTAGTACCTTGCTCGGCAATCTTGTATTGCAATTCTTGATCGGGCACTAGTCTTGCAATAACATCATTGAAAGCATCTTGAAATTTCCAGGCATCATCATTATTTCGTTACTCGTATTCAAAATATTTGCTTGGATTTAGAAACAAATCCGCCTTATACAATTTTTGTTCCATTTGATTTGTCCATCTATTTTCAACAATCTCAATAATCTTTTTAAATAATCTTTTTTTTTATTAAAATGTTGTTTGATCTTTTGTTTGACTTCTTCCATTGCAACATATACTTTAGGCATAGTCGGCCTTTCATCTCCATCTACTAATCGCAAAACGGCAATCAGTGGTTTTTCTCCTTTTAGGCAATCTCTTACTTCATTCCAAAAATTGGTTGAAAGTATTATTTCAACAATCTGTTTTTCGGCTTCAGTTTTTTGCCAAATTAGCGGCATTCCACGAGGGCGACACAAAGAATAATTTCAGCTTCTCCTCATGCTTAAGCACATTTTGTAAAGTAAGGAATGATATTGCAAATCTAGTTATCGAATGCCTCACTAGATCACCTCCTATAGTAATCCTTATTGCATCAAGTAAACGAGTGTGTCTGTAGATAAAATTTGTAATCACTCTTGTCTTTTTTATCACAGTTTTGTTCTGTTGTAGCTTGCTTATATTCTCTAGCATGAGATCAATGCAATAAGCTGCACAAGGAGTCCAGAATAATGTAGGTCTTTTTCCATTAAAATTTTACCAGCTAGCTTGTAATTGGAACCATTGTCAGTCACCACCTGCAGAGTGCAGACAACATAACTTTGTAATTATTGAAAGTTGTAGACTATTAAACTTGAAATATGAAAATTACTAAATTAATGAAACCAAAAAAATTAGCTGAACAACACACTCTACTCTTATCTCTATAATCTTACTATCAAACAACTCTGATAACATTATAACATCTTGAATATGATCGAATTCATCTACGGAACCCATAAAATAGGATCCTTCTGGACAGTTGACTAGGAAATTGATCAAATATCTCTCTCATGTCTGTCCAACCATCTGACATAAGTGTGCAACCATATCTCCTCCAGTACGTCTGATAGTTTGTCTTCATCTACATAACTTTATCTTTTGTATTTTTAGCAATGAGACTCTCAAATCATGATAACTATGGTCTTTATAAGCAGGCCCATACTGTCCAACTGCTTCAAGCATGACTTCAAAACTTCGTGTTTTTGCAGCATTGAATGAAATTCCACATTCATAGAACCAATCAGCAACATAACTATCAACTCTCTTTTTTTTTCAGGTGTTCTAAAACATCTCTCGTTAGTAGTTTGTGCAGGACCTTTTGCACGTCTATCATCTACTACATCTTCAGGAGCACGCCTCACATGAGCATCCATAGGCCCCCTTTTTGTGGCAAGTGTATTACTTTTCTCTTTTTGGCACTTGTCCCAGAACTTGGAACAAATGACGTTTTAGCTGTAGATAATGTTGGGGATACATTTTGTGAGCATGTTGGCTCTCTTTCTTGGTCACTCTCATTGTCATCATCAACAGTCAGATACATATTGTCCTTTTTTTAGTATTTAAAGTTGAATACATCTCAGCTGCTATTTCAGAAGTAGTCTTAAAACACTTGGATACATCTTCATACCCGCCACATAAGTGTTACTTCAAACTTTTGATATCATCATTTATCAATCTACCACACAAATTATATTTAACTGTATTTTTATCTTCTAGGTTGGGCCAATGACCATACTTCCAACCAGGATCATTTGACTTTGCTTTTAGTTTAGGATTCGTCTTTGGATCAAGGTCATTGCTACCAATGGATTGAGCAAAAGTGTTGTTGTTTTGGTCTTCCATCTTTCACAAACAAGACTTATAGATTGCAGAGTTAGGTCGGGACAATGAAATAAATAACGGCTAAAGAAATCATCACAATTAATAATTTAAAGAACTCTCAAAAACATGCTCATTTAGAAGAGTCAACAATACCATAAGACCATTTTCATTTGTTCTACTTCTATAGTATAGACAAGACACTACATGATAAATCTAGCAATAAAAAGTGCATTTGTCATTTGACAATCAAATTATGATTCATAAAACACAATTAGTGATTATATAATGACAAATCTTATTTCTAATATTATCTATTTTCTCCAGCGAAAATTGCGTCACTTCATGATATATCTGCAATAAAACAAAAATTGTTAAAATCAATTCAACATAATTATTACCAATCTACATGCAATAGACAGTAAACATAAGTCGCATACCTTTACCAATGATGGCATTGGCCCAATTTTAAGAGCATCAACTATATCAATCATGTAGCACATGATATAATACTCACATTGAATACTATCTGGTTATTTTGGCACTACACAAATAAACAATTGCTAAGTATTTTAATTACAAATTTTTAAATTACAATACATATACTCATATAGGCTATAATTCTAAAACTTACCAGAATCAACTTTGTAACCTTTAGTTTTTTAAAACTGGTAAGCCGTTCTTTTGTTAAATCTTTAAATACACTTCATAAAATATAAAAAAAATTAGTTTATAGCAGAATCTGAATTCCAAATAGGAAAGTAAGTAAATAACTCATTAATAAACATACTTTTTAATGACATTTTTAATATCATCACGAATATCATTATTTATGGGATCAAGCCAATAAACTGTATAATTATTATAATCAATAATAGCCAACATCTAATGTTCTCTGTGAAACAAATGAAAAAATTAATAACTTAATTAGAATAAAAAATAGTAATAATCATTGATATTTGATACAAAGATTTTTCATACTTACAATCTATTATCGGGCCACAAATAATAAAGAATCCGATTGGAGTTGACTAAACGTCCTAAGCCTGATTTTTAGATCTACAACTCGTGTTTTTGAATGTTCTTTGGCATAGTCATCATCAATAGCAAAAATAGCATGTGGATTATGAAAATATACATCAGTATTGTATGTAAATTTCTTTAATTGTGAGTCTATGTAGCTGCAAAAACATGTAAATTCAAAATCAATTTATATATTAATAAAAATTCTTAATTTTATAATATTTGATACTCAGTAGTCAGATACACAATACTCACCCAATGCATGCTAATATGATGTTAGCTCCAATCATTTTCATATTTAGAAAATCATACAACTCTGAATTTTCAAAGTATGTACATGTTGATTCAACACTCCCAAATACTGTTGAATCTAATACTAGAGATATTATTTTATCTTTATTCTCCATCTTATTTATGAAATTGGGCAAGATATCAATGAACTCATTTGTAGTCTCACTAGCCTGTGGAAATAAAAGAATTAATATTGTGGAATGTGGATATCAATATTGAATTCATTGATTACATAAAATTCAAAAATAATATTATAAATTATAATATCGTAGAACGTATTAGCTCATGTCTACTCTGACTACTCTCAGGTTCATGTGACATGGATTCATGCTACGGCTGAGAAACCAAAAATAACAAAAAAATAGTTAATTACCTGCGCAACAAAAAGAGAACATAACATTTCATGAAAGTATAAATATTTAAACATAATAATACTTGTGCAAGTGCAACACTTGTTCCAGTTCCAACACTAAACATGCGCATAAGTTCTTCAATTTGATTCTTCATACTACTAATCTCGGCTTGTTGCGCTTGTTCTTTTTGGTTCCATAATTCTTGTTGCGTTTGTTTTTTTGAATTCATAATTCTTGTTGCGCTTATTTTTTTTGGATGCATAATTCTTGTTACTGGCTCAATCTTTCTTGTACTATAGCTTTAACATCTTCAATACGAGCTATTGGTGTCCTCTCGCTCCGCCTATCATTTTTGAAAAATCTTGTAATGGTGGAAAACTTGTCACCAGCTCTAACTCTGTCTGGATGTTCTTGGCCTAAAACAGATGCAAGGATGTCATTTCTTCCCTGTGACACTGTTTCAGCACTCTGTGACTCTTGGCTCGACAACTCGTCCTAAACAAAAGTAATAAATATTGGAACAGAATTGCAGATAAGAAAATATATTTCTCAAAAAATATTACTATCGATAATTTACAAATGATGAAATGATACATTTACACTTACCATTTTAGATGTCAACTCAGCTGCATCTTTACTAATGTATTCACCAGTCTTTCTTTTATGACCGGTTTTCCATAACTCCGCACGTGAAATTGGTACGGCTTCACCTTGTTCAACCTTGACAATAAAATGAAAATAAATTATCATACAAATAATTGAGAAAACCAATTTTTAAAATACAAAAAACGAGAGAGAAGTAGAGAGCTAATACAATTCTTTTTTCTAATCCAGAATAACCCATTCGGGAAGTAGTATGAAAGGTCTTTCGTGTTTTTGCTCTCAGTATTAACCTTATTTTTCTCCTACACAAATAAATGTGTTAATACTTAATTTGATTATAAGTTATAAAGTTAAAGAATGATATAAAACATTAAATTTAATAAGAACACATAACCATATATTCTGTAGTAGTGCGATGGTCGACAAAAACTCTCTAGTCTTTGACAGTAATAAAACTATACTTGACAGGAACATTGTATCAATGCTCCAAATCAATATTTTTTATATAATTGATAAAAATTTTGGATTTCCAAGTCCTCCAACTTTCACTCATACTTTTCATTAATGTCTTGTAATGACCATCAATATTATCAAAATAAATCTGAAAATAATAGACAATATCAATTAAAAATTAACTAAAACACCAAATATATGTAATCACTGATAACAAGGTTACGTACATTTAATTCTGCCCATATTTAATCTTTAATTTGTTTATCAACATCCTTTCATGCAACATATGTAATTGACACATAACACTTCACAAGAGATCTCATATAACTCATCAATTTATTTGTTTCAGACTCAGGAATAATGCGGTCATCATCACGGAAAGAAATAATAAGTTTCTTCCCCTCTAGTCTAAGCTTATTCAATTCATTCATTTTCGTGAAGCCTCTTGTTGACCTCGATGAAGATCCCTTATCCTACATTTTCCTGTAAAACCCTAAAAAAACTTAAAGCATATGAAAAACCTAAACAAAATTCATACAAAACCGCAATGATATTGAGCTACTAGTCACAATTCACACATATAAATATATATGTTACTATGTTAGTATGTTACTCAGGAGGTTTAGACATGTATAATAGTGATTAAACTGCAATATTTCGGCACATTGTGTGGTTTATAACTTCATATACATTTAGAATAGCAAGAAGAGCAGAAACTTGAACACAATGTTTATACTACATTACTAATTTACTACTATTACAGTACTACTACTAGTCTACTAATAAAGTAATAGACTAATAATATTAAAAATATTAGCAGTTTAGCACAGACCACAGAGATCAAAATTTCAAAACAGAGAAAAGGTATTAAGAAATAGTATACTTAAGTGAGAATATTAGTTTTGTCGAAGAAGAATCGTCAAATCGAAGCAAAGGAGAGCAGAAACTTGAACAAAATCACCTTAAGGGTTTCTCGCAAAGAGCAGCGACCGTAAAAAGAACCAAAAACTCGGGGAAACACTAGATTTTTACGGCTCACGGTTAAAATTTAAAAATAGATAGTATAGACTGCGGTTTATGCATAAACCGCAGTCTATTCTGAGGTTCAGGGTAGAATAGAATGCGGTTATTGTCAAACAACCGCAGTCTATTTGATGAATTATACACTGCGGTTGTTTTATAAACCGCAGTCTATTTCCTGATTTGCGATTCGACTGCGGTTTATCTATGAATCGCAGTCTATTCTACAATGAACCCTAGCATATACTGCGGTTCTCGTAACAACCGCAGTTTATTCTCTGGTTCAATGAATAAACTGCGGTTTTAAAATAACCGCAGTATATGCTCGGGTTCATGAAATAGACTGCGGTTGTTTCATACACTGCAGTCTATTTGAGAATAGACTGCGGTTTATATATAAACCACAGTCTATTCTACACTGACCCCTAGAATAGACTGCGGTTTATATATAAACCGCAGTCTATTCTCTGGTTCAAGAAATAAACTGCGGTTTTAAAATAACCGCAGTATATGCTCGGGTTCATGGAATAGACTGCGGTTTATATATAAACCGCAGTCTATTCCCATATTTTTATTAAAAAAAAGCGTCAAACGCCTTTTTTACAATTGGGCGCCGTGACGCCTAGGCGTCGCCGGCGACGCCATGACAAGAATGGATGAGGGGCCTCCCAAAGATGGAGTTGTGGCGGTTGAGCACATCGATAATGGTGAACCGAAAGTATTTTGACGTCCCTTCCTGCGTCACGAGGAGTTCCACTCCTTCAACCTCCTTTCTCTCCCCTGAGAAACCAAAGAGAGGCTCGTTGATGGAGGTGATCCTCTTCTCTTCCACTGGCATAGTGTCGAAAGCCTTCGTAAAGCAAACATTAACGAAACTCACATTATCCACCAGGATTCGGGACACTATGAAATTTTCAACCTCCATTGGATCACTGCCACGTCATGGAAGGGGTTTTCGTTCCCCACCATGTTCTCCGCCGAGAAGGTGATCTCTCCAATCAGTGGTGGAGTTTGGGAAGTAGACGTCACGCTTCAGCGATACATCGCATGGAGACTTCCTTTCCTAGTTGCTTCCAAACTCACTTCCTAATGAACCACCCTGATTCCTCTGCGACCTCCTAGGTCCACTTGGTCTTCACACCCTCTCGGGACCTAGCACCCAACGCCTTCATTCCTTACTTCGTTTACCCCTCTCTGCTTTGTCTGCCCTCCCTGTCTCTTCCTCCAACTCTTCCTCTCAGCACCAGAAATTCTGGGCATGTACCTTCCACCTTGTTAAAGTAACAATAAGGCATCGCTCTCCTATCCTCCACTCTTCTGGAATGTCAGGCTCTCCCCACCGCCCACCGCCCACCCCCCACCCCCGATCTCGAACCCGACAGGAAGGAATTGATTTTGCCTCCACAGACCTGGCCTCCATTCAGGCGAGGTAAAACGAGCTTGCGCTCGGGAGAAAATTTCCTTCCTGGCCCCTCCTAATGTAACCCTCTTGATGGCCTACACGCTTGGTTGTCGTCCGGGCTCTGAAATATGCTCTCATTCCCTTGCTACTATCAACCTCCAAACAGTCTCCTCTCTTCTTGCCTCATTGGATCCTCACACTTCTTAAACTCCGCCATTTTGGTGTCAGTCACCGTCTTCTCATCTCCACCTACCAACTTCGCCAACTTAGCCACAAAATCACAGTTTGTGGCCTCACATTTGATGTACCTCCCCGCGAGGTCGATTAGGTATTCACAAGACATTGGAGGGTCACGTGTTATCTCCAAATTGAAGAGACCTTCCTGCAACCAAATTGTGAGGGCAAGTTGAAAAGTGTGTCATGACACCTCTTAAACGGCGAGGATTTCCTCCTGTAAGCGATCGTTGTAAATTCTGAGAGACTCCTGGGGCCCTGCTTGACGAGGTAGAGTGTCGGGTCCTCTCTTCCTTTTCTTTGAAGAGGCAAAGCGCAACAAGAAACTCCTTCGGAGGTCTTCGAAGTTGTATACCAAACTTGATGTCAACTGGTGGAACCAATCTCTCACTTATCCCTTGAAAGAAATGGCGAACAGCCTGCACTTGAAAGCGTATGTCATCAATCGAATCGAGAAGACATCCTCGAACCACTGCAAATGCTGGACAGCATCATCTTTTCCTGAGTAGTAACTCATTGATGGCACTCTGAATCCCACTGGCACCGGGGCAGACAGGATCAACTCGCAGAACGGGCTCGCCAAGGCGACCTAGCGAGTAGGGTGAGCTCGTTCAAACTTGCTTTTCGAGTAGCGGGTTCCTAGAGGGCTAGCAAAAAGAAATCGTGCGTGTAGAGTATGATCATCTTCCTCTTGGGTAACTTCCATGTCGAGTCGCCTACTTTGACCCGTCATGCCGGGCAAGATGATAATAGTTTGGGAAGTCTTCGCCACTTTCCCGCGAGGTCCGAGTTGTCTTGGTCATCTCTACACTCTCCATGTACAATTATGGCGTCGTCAGTTGAGGTTTTCCTCACAAGCTACCAATCCACACTCACGACACCAAAAATATTGAAACACGGATACTGGTTCAACGAAATTTGAACTAAGAGGGGGTAGCTAGTGTTACTTAACCTACAGTCGGGCGCCTGAGGCCAAGATATTCTGAGCCTAAATCTGACTCACTGTAAGAGGATTGGAAAGCCTACACTCAGACCCGTGAGCTATGGCGAGGAGATCCTCCCACAATGAAAGTATAAATTAAACATTTTAAGCTTGAGATCAAAATGACTACTGGTGTGGTACGCAAAAGCTAATGTTGCATAAGCCACCCAACATGTCGGTTGATATATGTTATGGTGGAGAGATTTATAGGAGCATGAGTCGAGAGAGAATACTCAAAGCACAAAATTGCACTAATATCATAACACTAGATATAAATAAGAGGCCAAGCTCTCAGTATTGGGTCCCCAAAAGAAATTATTTCTCAAATAGAGCCCAAAATTGTAATAGATGAGACGATAACCCTAAGACTCACTAGTCTCCTCCAAATATAGGGAGTGAAGCCACGCTTACTAATTACCAAAAAATCCTTCATAAAGAAAAGTACATAAAAGATAAAATAAAACACACTAGGTAATCATTGTCGTGTGTTCATATCAATACATTCATCTTGAAAATCGACCTTGACCTCAAGGTTGAGTCTATATCATGTGGTTAGTACTGGAACACTCGCAGGTTAGCACCAGCTAATGCCTTGGGGAATTGTCTGGTCACGCGTAATCGATCTCAAGGGCCACAAAGTCAGCTATGTCGATGTCATCCAATTCATTGTCAATGATGGCGTGGAACTCCTTAACAAAGTAGACGTGGGTATGAGAGTATGGTTGTTTGTAGCAGACGCACAATCCCTTCTAATTTCAAGATACTCTTGATTGGATAAGCGATTAATTAAAATGGGACAATTTGTGTGGGGGGACTATGTTTGGTCGAGGAAAAGGAGTTGGTGGTGGTTTAGGAGTATAAGAGACATATGGATGGCAGGGGCTTGAAGGGGGTGGATGTTGAGTGGAGATCCATTTAAGCCGCGATGAATTTGGCTTCAATGAGGAGGGAAGTAGTTCAATGCTTAGTTGATGGTGGATGGATAGAGGATGTGGAAGCAAGCTCCCGCACAAGCATTCGATCGCATTACCATATTAACGATGATCGTAACAATGTATGACGGCCACTGTGAGAGTGGACAAGTGAGACCGAGAGAGAACTGACTAAGTCAATGGCTCCTTCCATGCAAATGGGGGCGGTGGAGGCCGTTTGTGACTGTTGTATGGTGGAGGTCAAATTACTGCTCTGCGCAGGCAATCTTATGGGTCAGTGCCGTTGAATGTTGGAATGTTAATGTGATGGTGGATCGAGGGAGGCAGTCAAACATGGGTTGCATTCCCGAGGAATGACTCACATGGCGATCCTAAGACAGAGGCGGCATTTTCCATCAATGGTTGGCCCGGCTACAAGGTGAGAGCAATGTCAAGATCGACGTGAACGGCTTGTCTTGCAAGTGTTAATTGTGATGGGAGCACGCTTGAGGCCATACAAACAATTGTCCAACATTTGCCATGTCTTGGACATACGAGGAAAATATTGGAAGAGAAAAGGAGCCCGTCGATGTTGCGAGATTGAAAGAGGAGCCCCAACAGGATGTCCCGTAGAAAGGGCAGTTGTAGCGGTCAACAAGATTCCGCGCCAACAGAGAATGGCGGCAGTGGCCGAATACTGTGGGGCTCAATCAACTTCACTTAGCAATCGAGGTGGGTGGGGTTAGGCAACGGAATGTCAGAACGAAGGGCCATCACAAATCTAGTCAATCAGAACTATGTTGGCCAAGCAGACGCTGGACAACAACAATGACAGGATTGGTGCACGCTGGAGTGTGGATGACGGTGGCCGCATTGGTTGGAAAAGAAGAAGTCACTGATCAAGGACGCTAGGGATCAAGGTCGCGAACGACGTCTTGGATCGAAGACGGAATAAAGCAAGGGTAAGAGGAGGGGAGCACGGGTCCTATCGAGGACAGAAGAGCGTGTTGAAGTCGTTGCTTCCCGAGTCAATCGAAGATGAGAAGTCATGGGCGAGACAATAGTTGGTTCTAATGTTACAACGGAGACATTTTTACGAGTGCAACTTGAGAGAGAGAGAGAATACTAAAGCACGAAATTGCACTAAAATGATAAAAATGAATATAAATAGGGAGATGAGCTCTTGGGAGACTGGGTACTCAAAAGAACTCTCTCAAATGAGAGCCCGGAATCAAAAGAGATGAAAAGGTAACTCAGACTCGGTAGTCTTCACCTTACATAGAGAGTGAGATCCACTTGCAAATTATCAAAAAGTTTTTCATTAAAAAGTACATAAATGACAAAATAAAACACCCCAGGTTGTTGTGTATGCATATCAACATCTCTATTAAGTGAAGGGTTGGAACACTACCAAAAAGGTTATTCATAAGTGTTGAAAGAGCCCAAAGCTTGTATGTATTATTTCAGTATGTAAATACAAGGAGAGAATACAAATATATAGGAGAGAAGAGAGAAGAATAAATCCTATACATGATGTGGGACTAAAGAAGGAGGAAGAAAAATAGGCCATTAAATGGGCCTTTTACATGGGCTTTTCTAATACTCCCCCGCAAGCTGGAGCGTACAAGTCGTATGCGCCAAGCTTGGATAGGCACTGATAGAAGAGGGTACTAGGAAGAGCTTTGGTGAAGATGTCAGCAACCTGTTCAGTACCCGGAACGTGCTTGAGCTCGATCTTCTTCATGTGGACTTTCTCTCGGATGAAATGACAATCTACCTCGATATGCTTCGTTCTTTCATGGAAGACCGGGTTTTTGGCAATATGTATGGCAGCTTGACTGTCACAAAGGAGGAGAGCTGGTGAAGGTAGTTTAACTCCAAGGTCGGTAAGGAGACTCTCAATCCATGTGAGTTCAGAGACCACAGCAGCCATTGCCCGATATTCTGCTTCGGCTGAGGATCGAGCAACCACTGCTTGTTTCTTGCTTCGCCAAGTAATCAGATGTCCTCCAAAATAGGTACAAAACCCGCTAGTAGATCGTCGATCGTCGAGGGAGCCAGCGTAGTCGGCATCAGAGTATGCCACTAGTGTAGGAATGGAGGATGAGGTTTTGTATACAAGTCCTTGGCCAGGAGCTGTCTTAAGATATCTGAGAATGCGTTCCACAGCCTGGAGATGAGAGCTTCGAGGAGAGTGCATATAGCGACTCACAAGTCCCACAGCGAAAGATATATCAGGTCTTGTAACTGTTAGGTAGATAAGCTTCCCAACTAGACGACGGTAATATTCGGGATTTGGTAGAAGCGAATCAGAATCTGAGCCCTGAGCACATATTTTGTGATTTGCATCCATGGGAGTGTTAATAGGTTTGCAACCAGAGTAGCCTGCATCATGAAGGAGATCCAGGCAATATTTGCGCTGAGAGAGAACCAATCCATCTGACCGTCTGGCCACTTCCAGACCGAGGAAGTACCGAAGAGGACCCAGATCTTTAGTTTGGAAGACGGAGCTCAGATGTAGCTTAACGGCCTGTATGCCGTCCAAGTCACTGCCAGTAATAATGATGTCGTCGACATATACCAACAGGAGAACCGTACCAGTGGCCTGGTGACGAGTAAATAATGAGAAGTCAGCCGAGCTGCGAGTGAAGCCAACGTCCCGGAGCGCTTTGCTGAACTTGTCGAACCATGCCCGAGGGGATTGTTTGAGACCATATAGAGATTTGAGAAGATGACAAACCCGTGACTCCCCCGTGGTCTCAAACCCGGGAGGTTGTTGCATGTAAACCGTTTCCTGAAGGTCGCCGTTCAGGAAAGCGTTCTTGACGTCGAGTTGAAACAAGGGCCACTGACGATGGACAGCCACAGAGAGGAGAATGCGGACCGTGTTGAGCTTAGCGACCGGAGAGAAGGTCTCGTCATAGTCCAGCCCCGGTTGCTGGGTGAAACCACGAGCAACCAACCGAGCTTTGAGGCGATCAATGGTCCCATCAGGAGCATGTTTAATGACGAAAACCCATTTGCACCCAACGGGTTTCTGGCCGGGAGGAAGGGGCACCAGGGTCCAAGTCTGGTTGGCCCAAAGAGCAGCCATCTCTTCTTCCATAGCCGCACGCCACCCAGGATGTTGAAGAGCGTCCTGGACAGAAGTAGGAATAGAGACCGAGGAGAGCGAAGTAGCCAAGGCCTGTAGAGGTGGAGAGAGGCGATGGAGAGAAACATAGTCCGCCATTGGATGAGCGGTAGAGGCCGACACCGGAGCAGCAGAACACGGAGAAGCCGAGGTCGAAGCCGACTGCAGAGGAGCAACGGGAGGAAGAGGGCGACGAGCATAGACCCGAATAACTGGGGGTCGAGGAGGGTCAATGGTGGGAGGAGGCGGAGGGATGGTGGGAGGTGAGTGGACGTGGATCACCGGCCGGGGAAGGGAGGGTGTGGTAGTAGGTGGTGGGAGAAGTGGTGGCAACGGAGGAGGGAAGAAGGGTTGATCCTCCCGGAAAGTAACATCAGCCGAAACAGAGACCTTCCGGGTGAGCGGAGAGTAGCAAACATAGCCCTTTTGGGTACGTGAGTAGCCGACAAAAATGCGTTTGGCCGCACGGGGATCCAGTTTGTCAAGAGTGGGGCCCAGTTTATGGACAAAGCAGGTACAGCCAAAAACCCGGGGGGTGAGGGGGAAGGCGGGTGTGGAGGGAAAAAGAAGGCTGAAGGGTGTAGCGTTGTGGAGAACGGGAGAGGGGAGACGGTTGATAAGAAAACATGCTGTGGAGACCGCAAAGTTCCAGAAGACTTTGGGAACGTGCATGTGAAGCATGAGAGAGCGAGTCCACATCGAGCAAGTGGCGGTTTTTGCGTTCAGCGACCCCGTTTTGTTGAGGGGTGTAGGGACAAGAGGTCTGGTGAACAATACCGAAGTTTGCGCAGAGAGTGGCAAACTCGTGGCTAGTGTATTCCCGAGCATTATCAGAGCGGAAAGTTTTAACGGTGGTAGAGAATTGCGTACGAGTCTCTAACACAAACGCCTGAAAGACACGCGGAAGCTCAGAGCGATCATGCAGGAGATACAACCAAGTAGTACGAGAGTAATCATCAATAAATGTTATAAAATAACGATAACCAGAAATGCTAGGAACTTTATAGGGGCCCCAAATATCAGAATGTATTAAATCAAAGGGAGCTGAGCTCCTAGTACAATGAGCTGGAAAAGACGAGCGAGGCTGTTTGCCAATAATACAAGAATCACATTGAAAAGCAGGAAGAGAAATGTCTGGAAGCGCCTTCTGGAGGATAGGTAGAGGGGCATGCCCAAGCCGACAATGCCAATCAGACGAGGAAACGGAGGAAAGGGATGTGGGAGAGACATCGAGGAGGTAAAGCCCGTTCTGCAGCCGACCCCTACCAATGGTAATCCGCGTCTGCCGATCCTGTATCAAAAAACCAGAAGAGGTGAAGGTGATAAAGCAATTCATATCAGTAGTAAGACGACCAACAGAGAGTAAATTAAAAGGCGAGGCCGGCACATAAAGAACGGAGCGAAGAGAGAGAGAGGGAGGAAGGAGGAGGTCCGCGCAGCCGGAGACCGGGACAAGCGCACCATTGGCCACAGTAATAGACGGGGGGTGAGCAGCAGTAGAGAACTGGGGCGGCCGCATGGAAGTGATGTGGTGGGTGGCTCCCGAGTCCAGGATCCAGCGAGAGCTGGAAGAGAGACAGGCAGTACCTGCAGCGAAGGTGGAGACAATACCTGCATGGGAGGTGGAGGCATGGGAAGCAGAAGGGGGGTTGAGGAGCCCCTGGAGTTGTTGCAGCTGTAGGCGAAGAGCCTCAAGATCCGTACCAGTCGGAGGAGAGCTATCGGTAACAGCAGCAGTAGGCGGGCGAGGGGGGTAGCCATGTTTCTTGTGACAAACGGCTTCAGTATGGCCATCCCGGCCGCAGTAGGTGCACTTGGGCCGTCCGCGGCCACCACGGCCCCGCCCACGGGAGCCCGTACGGCCACCCCGAGGAAAGGAGGGTTGTGGGAGTAAAGGAGGAAGGGCCTGCTGAAGAAGGGCCGGCGAGGGTGGTGCAGGAGCCTCCGGAGGAGGTGGTACGCGAAGTAGCATCGAGCAGACATCAGAGAAAGAAGGGGTAGTGGGTGAAGCCAGAACCTGGGCCCGAATACTATGTAGGTGTGGCGGGACGCGAGCCATAATCATAGCAATACAAACAGCCTCCTTCTGGGCGCGGTGGGCAGCGAGATCAGTAGTCGCGGGCTGGTGCTGAATCCAGGCTTCCGTGAGAGTTTTAGCACGGGCCACGAAGGAGGTCATGTCCAGAGCTTTGCCAACATCCAAGGCTTGAAGATCAGTGAGGATGTCGAAAAGGTGTTGAAGGCTGTCCTTTCCGGAGTACAGCGAATGAAGTTCATCTCACATGGCTTTAGCAGTCTCATGATACATGATCATCTGGTACGGCTCACCCTCGACTGAGTTCAGGATCCAGGTCTGGACACGGCCGTCATTGCGGAGCCAATCATCAGTAGACGGAGTTGGTGGGCCCTGGGTAAGGTGACGGGCAAGGCCCTTGGCCTGTAAGACCCGGCGGACAGAGTGGACCCAGGGAATGAAATTAGCCTTGCCAGAGAGAGAAATAGTAGTAATCCGAAGCTCATCCCGGAGTTCGAGAGGAGCCACGTGGTCGGCAGGGGGTTGAGCGGTAGTGGAGTCGCTGGAGGACATGGCGACTGAAGAGCAGCAGGGCGCGGAGAGAACAACCCGCAGCGGTCTGGAGGTCGCGGCGGTCTGGAGGTCGCGGCGGGCTGGAGGCCGCGGCGGTCTGGAGGTCGCGGCGAGTTGAGTGAGGCCGCGGCGAACAGGAGCAGTCCGCGACAGAGGCCGCGGCGAACTGGGCAGGTCGCAGCAGCGGACAGGAGCAGTCCGCAAGAGGTCGCGGCGAACTGTGGGCAGGTCGCTGGAAGAGGAGCACAGCGGATACAAGCAGAGCTCGCAGCGGACGGGAGCAGTCCGCAAGGGAAGGCGGAGAGAGAGAGAGTCCGCGAGCAGAGGCTCGAGCGGAAAAAAAAAAGGAGCGAGCTAGAGGGGGGGCAGTCCGCGAGCAAGGAGGCTCTAGCGGATACAAGCAGAGCCCGCAGCGAGCGAGAGAGAGAAGCTAAAGGAGCAGTCCGCGAGCAAAGAGGCTCGAGCGGATACAAGCGGAGCCCGCAGCGGACAAGAGGGAGCAGTCCGCGAGCAAGGAGGCTCGAGCGGATACAAGCAGAGCCCGCAGCGAGAGAGAGAGAAGCTAGAGGTAGCAGTCCGCGAGCAGAGAGGCTCGAGCGGATACAAGCAGAGCCCGCAGCGGACAGGAATGATCGTCCGGAGCGGATGGAGAGAGGTGGGCCCCACGAGTCAGAGCAGAAGATGGCTATAAGAAGCCTGGGGAGGGTGGAACCACGGAGGGAGAGAAGAGGAGCGGAATCAGAAGGGCAGTCCGCACGAGACCGGAGCGGATGCAGAAGGCAGTCCGCACGAGACCGGGCGGACAGAAGCAGAGGGGCAGTCCGCAGGAGACCGGGCGGACAGAGAAGTGTCAGTCCGCAGGAGACCGGACGGACAGAGAAGGGGCAGTCCGCGGCTAGACGCAACCTGGCTCTGATACCATGTTGAAAGAGCCCAAAGCTTATATGTATTATTTCAGTATGTAAATACAAGGAGAGAATACAAATATATAGGAGAGAAGAGAGAAGAATAAATCCTATACATGATGTGGGACTAAAGAAGGAGGAAGAAAAATAGGCCATTAAATGGGCCTTTTACATGGGCTTTTCTAATAATAAGAAAACTGTTGTTTTGATTATGGATGTCAATATATAGAGATATTTCTTGACCTATTGTTAAAGAGTTGGAACACCCCAGGAAACTGTTGTTTTGATAATTACAACATTGATTAAAATGTTAAACTCGAAAAAATTGTAGTATAAAATAAGATAGTCCTTAATAATCTTTAGAAGTTAATGCTCTCATATTTATTAACTAGTATTGTTATGGATTCTTAATTTTGTTAATGGTTCATTTTTAGAAATATTTGACTTACAAATTGTTATTGCTAAGATTTAGGAATGATTTGCTACATTAGTGTATATAAAAGTTAGAAGTACGTATATATAGAAATTATAAGTATATATCTAAGATTTAGGAATGATGTGCTACATTAGTGTATATAAACGCCACTTCGTGGCTGACATTAGAGTGGAATGCTGCATCATCATATTTTCTGCTCTGACACCTCATCCTACTTCGGGATCCAACTCTCCATGATCCCCACAACAACAGGAAGGTTTGTTCCATATAAGACGAAGCTGTTGTTAGGGAGGAGAATTGATATATCATTCGTGCACCTTTAGAACTTTTTAAGATTTTGTTACTAACATGTTAATTTCCATTGTTGAGCTCAAAAGTATCCCAACAATTCCCACAATATATTGAGCCTCTTTAGTTTCTGTCAACACTTTATGGCCATCAACAACACCTTGTGATATGACACTTTATGGCCATCAACAACACCTTGTGATAGGTATGACAGTGACCTCAGGAAACTCAAATGTCTTCTTTGAGCTAGATTTCGGCCATGATATTCCTCCTCCACCGTGACCCTAGCACCACTCACATTCACTTCACCCTAGCACCACTCACATTCACCTCATCCTCGTTTCTTTTCCCAACTCTACTCTCCCTAAATCCACAATATCCATGATTTCCTAGTCCCGCCACAACAGTATCCTAATCTCAATTAGCTTTCACCAACAAAGCACGGAAACGCCAAACTTAAGGATGTACCAATACCGAGTATGTTCTGGTACCGGTACGCGTACCGCACGCTCGGGCATGCATAATATTGTTGTTTTAGAGTTTTGCAGTTCATTTTATTCGATCCCACCCAATTTCTCTCCCGATCATGCCTGCTCCATGCTGCTATCGCTGCTCCCCGCTGCTTCTGCTTCTTCTCTCTCTTCTTCTTTCTCCTCCTCATTTCAAGAATTTCAAAAATCTCATAAAACATGTACATACTTACAAAAATCTGTCCAGATTTCAGTTTATATCGTTTGGACAGATTTGGATTTCTCTAAGAAATCTGGACAGAAATCTGTCAGGATTTCTCTATGAAATCTGGACAGAAATCTGTCAGGATTTCTCTATGAAATCTGGACAGAAATCTGTCAGGATTTCTCTATGAAATCTGGACAAATATCTGTCCAGATTTCTTTAATGGTTCGTTCGTCGCGCGGGTATTGGCTTTCTGGAATTGGCTTTGGATTCCAGAAAATCAATTTCCCTGTTCTACGCACGAGAATTGAAATGATATTGGCTTTGACAATCAAAACCACGGGTCGCTTATACCTAAAAAACCTACTGCCTGAAAACTTACCTCTGCGCTTCGGTTTTCACTAGTTTTTTGATTTCACGCTCTGTCTTCCGCCACCCTGACTGCTCTGACCCGGATTACTCCAACGCCGACTGTTTTGACCCTGACTGCTCTGACGTAGACGCTCTCTTCCCTTTGTGCGACCCCGACTACTTCGACGTCAAAGCTCCTGGGGGTAGGTTTTCCCTTTGCGTCGACGCTCCTCTTTTTTCTCTTCCTCTCTCTATTTTCCTCACCATCCCTTTTTTCATCTGCAGATCAATCTACCTTCAACGACGAAACAATGATCGATGATCATCATCTTCCTCGAGCACGTATTCCTTTTTTCCCATGTTTCATTTTGTTTTCTCCTTCCTCGTCTTCCCATTTTTGTTTTCTTCTTAAGAGCACACAAATTTGTTGATTTCAGATCGCACAGGTCTATTTCATTTTATTTCTTTTTTTCATTTACATCTTCCTCTAGCAGGTAGGTTGCTGATTATCATTAAGGAAAACTCCTAAGTACTATTGAAACAAATCCAAATGAGAAAGCCTAACTAGCTCTTTAACCAGCACCTATGTAACACCCCTTCCCAGTTTTTCAAAAATCAGCCGTCCGACCGGGTCAGCGATATAAAGAAAACTAGGAAACAGTATTAAAACTAGTAGCAGCAGGTAATAAAAGTCTATACTAAACAGATTTAAGACTTACAGCGGAAGTAAAAAAAATAAACTAAGGGTAACCACATACCTGATATCTGGATTCACAGAGCCACTAAACAAAAATGGAATTGAAATAACTGAAAATCTGTATAACAATAATAGTCTGATACACGTTATATAACATATTAACCAGGTACATTGTCCACATCTATAGGTACATGCTGAAATAGAGTAAACTGAATGAGAAAAGTACTACAAACTGACGCCACCATAACGCTCATCCTATACGTAGTTTCCCACCTCGGTCACCTGTAAAACATTGTCCACGAGCGGTCAGAGTAAAGAAAAATAATTCCTCCTATTGACACTAAAACTTTTCTCATATGATGAATGCATGTCTTTTAAAAAAAGATTTTGTGCATTAAAAATATTTATGTTGTGTGTTATGCATGCCTTCAGAACACTACCTGGTCAAAACATCTCATATTCTAAGTTCGTGACTTTCAGTTCACTAACCCAAGTCCCGGCGTTCACTACTGGTATACTGTCTCACGTCAGGTCTATACTTGAGTTCTAGGTGACCTCTAGCTTGCACCTCTACTAGGAAGGCTCTATGCAGAGTAGCTCCTAACGCGCAAAATCTGAAACTGACGACCCGAGATCATCTGACGAACTCAATTGTTCTAGTGTCACGCGGACACGGTCTCGAATCTACTAACTGTCTCAAGGGAGTCAACTCCTAAGACTCTGCTACTCATAGGATACCATATGCCCTATGAGAAAGGTAGTGCGTCTCTACCAAGCACGAAAAAACTGAAATGTGCTACTGACCTTTTGGTCAAATGCTACTCTGCTTGGGACATCTCTTTTGGTGTACTACAAAGCGACCCTTAACTTTCTTATGATCGACTCGAAGGGACATATTCCAAACTTTCGTACACAGGTATAAGTTTCGTACCTAACATTACCAATCCTGATCTGAACTACTTGGGTCTTGGAGAAAGGTATCATCCTACACATTTTTCGCGACCGTTTTCCTATCACCACACCTTTCTATGCATGGTCATGATATTTGTACAAAACCCTACACATGCGTATATAAATTATATTATTTGCTATGTCTAACTAACAGAAATTAAGTTTCCTTACAGTGGTGATGCGGCGTTCGTACACTCGACGCGGCGACATCTTCTCTTCTGAAGGCAATCCTACTGCTGGGGGCTTAAGAATGTTGTCCCGTCCCCACCAATATCCTGAAATTTACAGTAGCCCTAAATTCATAATTTTTCCCCTTTACGATTTTCCGTGGAAAATTTCTATACAACTAAATACATGTGCTAAACTTCGCATATTACCTTCACGAATAGCGATTGAGGCTCTCAAAGCGTTCCACACAAATTCCGTGGTGAACCACGAACACCAAAACCTAAAATAGGGCAATCAAAAATGAAAACCTAGGTTAAAACTAGTTTCCAAAACGAAGGAAATCCAAGCAGAAATCGAGAAAAGGAAAAGATCCACTCACCGGTACCAAAACAAAACTCAAACTCCTTCGGTTAGAGTTGGACCCGGTTCTCCCACGGCTAAGGAAGGATGAGGAAAGCTCACTGATGCCTGCAGAGGAGGGAGGAGAAGTCGGAGATGAGTTCCGGAGGAGAAATAGCCTCCGGCTAGGGTAGCGGGATGTGTCGGCTTCGATCGCAGCGGGGGACGGGAGCGGTCGGTGTCGGCTTGCGGTTTCACTTCTCCCGTGATATTTGATGTGCGGGACAAAAAAAAACTTCTCACGGCATACGGTTTTGATAACCGCATGAGAAGAGGGGGGATTTCTATTGGCACCACAAGGCTATGAATTTTTGTTATTCGCAACCCACTCCACACGAAACTAACGCCCTTGCACTAAGCGATTTCTCGTCGCGCTACGTTACTACAATTAAAATGTGTGTCTCGCTATAATGACTAACTTAAATCACCAGCTAATGAACGTGAGCTTTAGCAATAGAAGCGTTGTACCTTGACGTTGCGGTGCCTCGATCAAAAACCGTCGTGACTTGCCCCTACAAATTTTAAATAATTTTTCACGTCAGATTTTCGGATGTTACAACCTATTTATCCAGGAAGCTTTGTAATTCATTGTTTAGTAAATAGTCCTTACAAATGCCTCCCTAATGATGGACTTTAAGGTGATCGAAACAAGGAAGCTCTCCATAATTATAGTTAGGAGACAACATCATTACCTATTTTTGAGGCCTCTTTCTTGAGTTCTACATGGGACACTGAATATAGATCATTCAAGTAGAAGAGACGCCATGATCTAGATTTTCAAAAATCTAGATCATTCAAGTAAATAAAAGTAGAGGAGGTGCCAAGATTGAAATCACTGAGTATAAATCATTCTAAAAATTTCAATTCGAGAAAGCCAATTTCATAGTGCAGCCGAACAGTTTTTAGGTATCAATTCAAATTCTGTTCACTGAATATCATCCTGCAACTGAACAACAGAATTGGTTTTCTGCATAAAGTAAATTCCTGCAAATATTGGTTTACTGACCAAAGCCAATTCCAGAAAGTCAATACCTGTGCGTCGAATGGATCTTAAGAAATCTGGACTGAAATCTTCCATATTTCTCTAACAAATCTATACAAAAATCTTAAATCTGTCCAGATTTTCTTAAACAAATCTGAACAGAAAGAAATCTGGACAGAAATGATTCCTTAGACATATTTCAAATACAAATTTTAATTTCTTTTGCTATTGTTTTGTTATTACTTTATTTTGTACTGTTTGTTTCGTCTTTATTTATTACAGCAGTTATATCTCAATCACAATCTTCTATTAATATCACTAGTTCAATTTCTACCTCAGTAACAAGTAGATTTATTTCTGATGACGCAGTAAAGAATGATAATGCTCCACTCTGGGCTTATGTGTCTCTTATACATAATAGAGAGGTTGGTGTATGCGCATAGTAATCCGCGCCTATTATCGAGGAGAAACAAAAATATACAATTGCATTTGTGATATATATATATATAGATTTATTATATTTAATACAATGTATCTCATCATACCCGCATCTCTATTTTTTAAATTTTGTATTGCGACTTATACCGTCGTACCAGACACGTATCGTACCCGGTACCCGTACTCGTGCCAGCGCCTCCTAGCCTTTCACCCATAGTAAAATTGCAACCCTCTACTCCTTCCTCAAAACCTAGCATAGCTTCACCCTCTAAATTATCATTGCCCATGACCTTGCCTTATATCCCAATTCTAAGCCACTAACCATCACACAACTTATATCCTGATTCGGAAGTTCCCCTGACTTCCCTCATAACCTCAGCTTAACCCTAGCCACTATTATAGCCCATCCTCTTCTAGGTCTGAAATCCCTCTGCCTTCCCCTTCTCCCATACAAAATTGAGACAGTTACGCTTCCAAGACTTACAAACGTATTGTCGAGTGCTTTATTTTTTAAGTATCACACGTTTTATTTTTTCTTCTCTTTTATATCCCAAGTGTTGTTTTGTAATATTAGATATGTTTCTAAACTTAAATATATAAGATAGTGGAGAGTCTTATAACTTTAGGATTTTGACTCCTGAGTGGTCTCTCTTGGAGATGAACTCTTTGGAAGAACCAAACGTCAACAGTTGGCGTGAGCACACTTTGCGATTGTATCCTAAAAACAAAATTGTGAAACTTATTGTTCAAGTATCTACTTAGTGGGAGCAACTAAAGAAAATTTGTGAAGAAGAGGAATGAAAAAAACTGAGGGTCCTTTTCATGCCCTTCAAATATATCAAGGTTTCATTTGGTTCAGCGTTTTCGGGCGGCGTTTGGTGCAAACGCCGCCGGACGGCGGATAATCAAACGAAGCTCCGTCTCCGTTTGCACACGCAGCAAGGAGGAAGCCCCCCCCCCCCCCCCCCCCCCCCCGCCGCCGCTCCGTTTCGACCCCTGCCTCCCCCCCCCTCCGGTTCGAAAGCTCCGTTTTGGAGCCGCCTGCTTCTCCTGCCACCGCTCAATCAAACGAAGCCTAAGTCTTTACACCGGTTCCTTCAGAACCTCTGACAAAGAGGGAAATCTATTGATGAGTACGCAGGATTTCTAACTACTTCAAAATGATTTGATGGAGATAGAAGAGCAAGTGTTGCTAAATATTTTTGAAACTTGAGTTAGTCCATATAGGATGACCTCAATTTCTTCTCATTCTGAAGCATCTCTGAGGCCTAATGGTGAGCTATTGCAGCAGAGAAACCATAGAGACAAAGGACACTCAATTCTCGAGAACATAGCAATGCCCTCGAGTAAGTCAATCTCAAAAGACAATATTGAATGTTAGAAGAGCTCCTGCATCGAACTTGGTAAACCATCCTAAATATATTAGGACAAAAATAAGAGTACATGGGAAGCAGTTTACTATTCACTAATACAAATACAAAAAAATTGGTCCCTGTCATTTATTTTATAAATTCAAAAATTCATCAAAGAAAGTTACTCTTAATGGGCGATAATGTTGTGGTAGAAGAATACAAGGATGACGAGGACAGTGAAGAGGACGAACATATATTGCTCAACGATGCGAAGAATTCCTAATTATGTTAATTTTGATATTATTGGGGGAATTGAAAAAAAAGGTGAGTCGAAAAGTCACGTGAATGTGGACCACAATCTCTCTACACTGCAATGAACACCATTGATTGACAAGAGATGATTGTTGCATGAGACAAGATGTTGGTTGTCGTAAACAACCCTTATTTATATAATAGTGGGTACTATGACAAATAGATGGTTGAATACGGATGTGGCAGAATTTAAAAAATCTTAACGTGTTTTCAAACGGAACAAGTCTAACTTGACAGGTGCATAACATGCATCTCCTTCTCTCTCTCACAAAATGTTGTAAATATCGGATGTCGGCGACATATCTGATTGAGTTTTTAAATGTCGGATCTCGGAAGTCGAAGATATGTCGGGGATATTTTTAGATATTGGATTTTCATGTCTTATAGATAAAAATTTTATTTTTATATACACTAACTATAATTATATGTTATACATATAGAAAAATAATATAACAAATAGATAAAAAAATGAGTCATTTAAAATACGAAATAAAATTGATTAGTATCTAAAATAAAATATTATTAACAAATACAAAATGATACATTGTAAAATATATTTATTACTATAAAATAATTTTATTTTGTTAGCAATAAGTTTATTGCAAATAAAGAATATTTAAAAGTTAAAAATTCCCTTAAGCTTCGTTAATTTCACAGGAATTGAGATGCGGGAATTTGAATTAACTTAAATTCTAATTCCCGTGGGAATTGGAACTGAAGTCAATTCCAATTTTGTTATTCGTCTGACTGCAGGAATTCTATCAAAGAAATTGGAATTAGTAATTACACTGTTCAACTGCATATTAGAATTTTTTACCCAGGCGAGCATTTTTCGGCCGGGCGCGAAATTTTCGCCTAGGAGCGTCTTTTTTGCCCGGGCGTGCATTTTTAGCCCGGGCGCACATTTTTCTCTCAGGCACGATTTTTAGCCCGGGCACGCATTTTTCGCCCGAGCACGCATTTTTCGCCCGGGCATGCATTTTTCTGCTCGGGCGAGCATTTTTCGGCCCAGGCGGGCATTTTTCGGCACGGGCGCGCATTTTCCGTCCCTGGCAGGTATTTTTCGCCCGGGTGCGCATTTTTTCGCCCGAGCGCGCATTTTTTCGCCCGGGCATGCATTTTTCGGTCGGTCGCACAATTTTCGATCGGGCACACGTTTTTCTCCCAGGTCCAATGCACGCTCGGGAGAAAAATGTGCGTCCGGGCGGAAACATGAGCGCAGGAGCGAAAACTGAGCGTCGGGCAAAAAAAATGCACGCGCGCGCGAAAAATGCTTCCCCGGGGGAAAAATGCGCTCCCCCGGGCAAAAAATGCGTGCCTGGGCGAAAAATGCGCGCCCGGGAGAAAAATGCGCGCCCGAGCGAAAAATGTGAGCCCGGGCGGAAAATGCTCTCTCGAGCGGAAAATGCGCACCATGGCGGAAAATGCGTGCCCGTGCGGAAAATGCGCTCTCGTGAGGAAAATGCGCGACCAGCCACAAAAGGCGTCCGGCCGAAAAATGCACGCTCAGCCGATAAATGCACGCCCGGTCGAAAAATGTGTGCCTTGTCGAAAAATTTGCTCTCCTGCGAAAAATGCGCTCCGAGGCGAACAACAGAGTTTGCGTACATGTCTTCTAGAGAGAGCTGGGGTGCGCTGGTAAGAGTGGGAATCACGAATGAAGACCTTGTGAGGTCAGAATTGAGAGAGGCTTGTTTCCACTTTAATCAATTCTTATGGGAATTGAAATGAATTCCAATTCCAAGGTGATTCTTTGGCTACCGAATGCTGAAATTGGAATTGTCAATTGAATTTCAATTCCAACGCTCCAATTCCAACCTAACGAACACACCCTTATTGAATATAAATTTTTTCAAACTTATAAAATTATATTAAAGACATACAAACAATCAACTAATAAATGTATTAAATTTTTTAATATTTTTTTAATATGAAACTAAAAATTGTGAAACAATTATACAAAATTCGTTGTAAGAATAAAACGATAAAAAATCAAAACAATAAGTCTAATCGATTTAAACATACATAATATAATATAGGCAAAAATCTTATTTCATTCTCCATACTTTCAACCTTTTTAGAACTTAGTCCCTGTACTTTTAAAAAATTTTAGTCCCTCAACTATACTAACTTATATCAGTCGTCCACATCATTTTACCTTAACCAGCTTGATTAAAATACATAAAATTTGTTTATTTTTTTAAAACTAGTCTCCTTTTTTATCTCCTCTCCATAAAAAACTTAACCTAAACCCCATCCTATACCTCTTCATCGTAACAACGTTTACCGCAAAACCAAAAGCGCATGCATCGGTGCTTCCCTCTCGACAAAAGATTCCTCCAATGACCCGATATCATCTCCTCTTCGGCGAAAGCATCTATTCCTCAGCGTTTGTTGGAAGAGAAAAAGCTTCCTCTGTTTTTTTGAAAGAAAAAAACAGAGCATGTAGTGTTTTGGAAAAGAACGATAAGGTGGCAAGTTTTGTTTGGCTTTGACCAAAGTCAATGGAAGAAATTTAATAAACATTTTAAGGAAAAGGCATGGTGGGACACGTGGCCTCATTATAGAGGATGATGGAGAATATAAATAGGCATTTGATGCATGCCTTTGAGAAGAGCTAAAGTTGGTCGAATGAAAAATATGAAATAGAGTTTTAAAAGTATGGTTTTAAAATCTTTTTTTTATATTATAACAATGATGTCATAAAAAGAATTATTTATAAAAAACAAGTCATTTAACTTTGAAATCCAAGGCATTTAATGAAAATAGTGAGGGGGTCTGATTTCAGGTAATTAGTCTCGTTGAGAGACTGAAATCCTTTAAAAATTAGTTGAGGGAGTCAATTTTAAAAAGGTATAAAGTATGGGGACTGAAATAGGGTTTTTGTCTTTAATATATATAGGTGATTTAAACATATGTTGTCAGTTTGCTAATATAATATAAAATAAAATAGTGGGTGATATACTTAAAAAAACGTGTCGGCTAATATATCGAAAAAAATTGGACAGGACAACGTATATTTTGGAAAAGACAATTTATTTTTTTAGAAAAACATAAAAATGACATGTTCGAAAACATGTCGGACATGCCAGAGAATATTTAAAACAATACTCACAACCTTCATCACCTATGAACTCAATAGAAATACAAGAAAATGAGATCATCATCATTGATTAATAATCGTATCCCAAACATTTGGAGTCGGCTTTATGACTCCTCATATTTCATTCGTTCATATCAAGTTTTGCTTGAGATGTTAAACAAAGACTACACAAATCATCCTGAACAACTTTCATCCATGTTATATTTTGGATCTACCTCTTCTCCTGCTCAATCCTATGATGTTACCTGTAGGCCTGCAAGTGGTTCGATTCGGTTCAGTTCAATTTTAGGTATAATAGAAACCGAACCAAATAGCATCGGTTTTTACACACCGAAAATCCAAATCGAGCCGAAGCTGATCAGTTCGGTTCGGTTTTTCGGCAAACTTAAAACATTGTATTCAAAAAAATATTGGTTTTTGTCAGTGTTTTCTTGAATGGTCGGCTAATAGTTGAGTGGGAGTCCGATTAACTCGAAAATATATTTTCCAAAAAAATAAATTCATCAACACTTAAAGGAAAACTCACGGAACATGTAAAAAGATTCGTTCAAAATGGAAATAATAATTACAACATATTTGGTGTTAGTTGTTGACACCTAGGACGAAATTGGATGTCTTGATCCAAACATAATTATAATATATTATCTTTGCTAATAGTTTTTGTTCTCTAAAAATTAGGTTCGGTTCGGTTTTTTCGGTTTACCCAACCAACAAACCGAACCGAACCAAAATGATGTCGGTTTTAGCCCCCCTAAACCGAGACTGAACTGAACCGATCGGTTCTGTCCGAAAATCGGTTCGACTTGATTGGTTCGGTCGGTTTTGATTTTTTATGCACAACCCTAGCTACTTGTATCTACTTGTCTAATTGTACATTTTTCTTTGTTATACATGCCCAAACCACCTAAATTGGCATTAGTTTGAACGAGCGTACGGTCATGGCGAATATATTCTAGAAGGACAACAACAGGTGCCTCAGAGACTGAATAATTCGACATTCATAAAGGAAAGATTCATCTATGAACAGCATATGCAAATCTTTTGGTCGTCCATCAAAGACTCTCCATAAGATCTCTCTTGAACTCTATCATAAGCCTTCTCAAGATCAATAAACAGCATATGCAAATCTTGTTTTCTCTCTCGATAGTTGTCAATGAGTCTCCTCAAGAGATGTATAGTTTCCATGGTCGACCTCCCTGGCATGAATCCAAATTGATTCTCCGAGTTGTTAGTCTCTCGTCTTAATCTTTTTTCTTAACTTTTAAATATTTTTCAAAACTATCTTAGCATTCTCATTTATGTCATTTAACTTGGATCTAAAAGCTTAGATCCATATATTAGTAATTAAAAATTCAATTTTATATATTTTAACTTCAAGTCTCCATAATATCTTCTTATAGCATAATACTCGCATGAAAATTTTTTATTTTAACCATCCAACCTTAATTCTAGATATCATATCATCATCTTATCATAATTCTTCTGAATAATCAATCCAAGGTACTAAAACATATAACACCTAAGTATTTTTTTAACCTCTAAAGCTGGTAATTGCAAAATATCTCTACTAAAATTTTCACATGATTCTAAATTTTAGTATCTGCAAAAAGCATACACCAAGATACATTTGCCTATATATCTTTTTAAGCACCTACATAATAATAGAGAACGTTATTGCGAGCTTACAAATAATTAATAGCATAAAGTTAAAATGAAAATGCACATCATGCAACAGGAACTGGAATATGCTTTTATAATTCAATATATTACGAAAAAAATTTACTGAGAGAATTATCGAGATTTTAATGTTAATTAAATATTCTAATTTATTTAGGAAATAATCTATTTCTTAAAGATAACTACTATAGTGAGATAAAGGCTTGAATGTTGTATTTAGAAAATAATCTATTTCTTAAAGTTAACTACTTATTGATTAGGATCAAGAGCATCAATCAAAGGGCAAACATGATGGGGAAGATCTAATTTGGTCACAAATTTGTATAAGGTTGTCATCACGTTGGTCACAAATTTGTATAAGGTTGTCATCACGTTGGTCACAAATTTGTATAAGGTTGTCATCACGTTGGTCACAAATTTGTATAAGGTTGTCATCACGTTGGTCACAAATTTGTATAAGGTTGTCATCACGTTGGTCACAAATTTGTATAAGGTTGTCATCACGTTGGTCACAAATTTGTATAAGGTTGTCATCACGTTGGTCACAAATTTGTATAAGGTTGTCATCACGTTGGTCACAAATTTGTATAAGGTTGTCATCACGTTGGTCACAAATTTGTATAAGGTTGTCATCACGTTGGTCACAAATTTGTATAAGGTTGTCATCACGAAGATTGGAACCAGCTTGTATATTCAATACATTTTTTAATGATTTTTCTGTCTTTTACTTTCTAGTTGTACTTTCATGTTTACGTTCAGTATGATCATCGGGCAGTTTGAGCCCTTCATTTTATTGGCTCAATTTAGGATGTTAAAAATACGTGTACATGTGGTTTAGTGGGGCTACTGAGAAGTTTCAGGAAGTTTCTACCTAGAACCTTTTGGTCGTCAATCTCGATGTTGAAGCCAATTATGCTTTCAACCTCCATGGTGACTGGTGCCGGCCCTAAGGAACAGTAGTCCCCTTTTTCGTTTCAACCATTTTCGACAGAGCCTCACCCCTCATCACTTGCTCCATGATCGTCGCCTCCACTTTTTCATTTACTGGCTTCCAATTTGCAAGCCTCCACAACATATCCCGCACCTCCCAATTGCTCTGCAGTCCTCCACAACCACCAACCTTCCATGTGACCAAATTAACTAATCCTCTTCTTTTCACTAGTCCATATGAGCCATCTCAACTGCCTACCCTCACTTCAGACTCCAAATCATCCATCTAGACATACCGCGATATCATTCACCTCCATCGGGCATACAGCGATCTCATTCACTTCAATCCTTATATTCCTTTAGGTAAGGGGAAAATTCCATTATTGACTATATGACTCAATTTTTGATGAACTAGTCGTGAGTGACATCCAAGAAGAGCTAATTTTGCTTCCAAATTTCAAGCTAGCCCCACGACAAATCTTTCCCTACTTCCTCCTGCAACTCCAGTTCCCCACAACTACCAACCAATAAACATCAGCTATCTTATTTATTTGAATATTAGTGATCAAGTACGAATGTTGCGCAGGCCTTAAATTACTCTTATTTAACTTTTTTTCCATGCTCATTTTGCCATATATTATCAAGTGTAAATATGCAAAGAACTTCCATTATACAACAAAATTTTAAACAATTTAAAATTAAATACTTAACATGTGGGAATTATATATCATACCGTTAGCAGCTTGTACAATATTGACTCAACATCCTCCCCAACATAGCCTGCCTGGAAAAATTTGCTAGCATTCAGTCTTCAAAGAAGAGAACAAATGGGAAAGAAAATTAAGATCAATGGAACTAACATAGATCACTTAAATACTTAAAAACTTAGACTCTTCATTAGCATTTAACTCAAAAACAGCTACCTCGTAGTATAATTGGAGGAAAATGCAAAGTGAAAGTCAATCATCCAATGAAAACAAATCAGCATACAATGAGCAAGTCTGAATAAACACAGTAATAGTAACAACGATATCACTGCCGATATTATCTTGCGTGGACAAATAACATCAAGAGAATCAAGTAAATTATACTAACAGCTGGTAAGAATTTGGGAAATCAATCCTGAAAAATGAAAATCAAACATAAATCGGAAACTAGGTAACTACAAAATTTGCAATGTAACTTTTTATATAATTCAAAGAATATAGTCCAATTCATCATCCTTAGCTCCTCACAAACTACCAACCATGAAGCATTATCGCTCGTTAGCCTTGTGGCGCCGAAAACTTTAACAGGCAACAATATATAAGTAAATGAACGTAAAATTGTACGCTAAAATTACCTTATATCAGCATCAATTTAATGTTTACACAAAAAGTAATTTGTAATTAATTTACGAACGCAACAACGTAAAATCAACGTTAAAAGGCTACAACGTAAAATCAACGTTAAAAGGCTACAACGTAAAATCAATGTTAAAAGATTACAACATAAAATCAATGTTAAAAGGGTACGATGTAAAATCAATGTTAAAAGGTCACGATGTAAAATCAATGTTAAAAGGTTACGATGTAAAATCAATGTTAAAAGGTTACGATGTAAAATCAATGTTAAAAGGTGACGACTTAATATTTAGTACGTATTTATTAAACAACAACAAACAACACTCAAGCCTTCATCCCACTATAGTGGGGTCGGCTACATGGATCCTTTGTCGCCTTTGTGCCCTATTTTTTGTCATAATCTCACTAATGCCTAAGTACATCATGTCTTTCCTTATAGTTTCATTCCAAATCTGTATTGCTCTACCCCTCCCTCATTTAACATGCCTAGTGACTAGACTCTCAAAACGCCTACCAGGTGCCTCTAATGGCCTCCTTTGTACATGTCCAAACAATCTTAGTCGAGTTTCTCACATTTCTCTGCAATTGGTGCTACTCATGTCTTATCTCTGATACATTCATTTCTAATTTTTTCCAGTCTCGTGTGTCCACACATCAACCTAAGCATTCTCATCTCCGCAACTCCCATTTTTTGCTCATGTACACATTTCACTGCCCAACACTCAAAATCATAGAACATTGTTTGTCTAATTACAGTACGATAAAACTTGCCCTTAAGTTTTAATGGTACCTTACGATCACATAAGATCCCTGATGCGCCTCTCTATTTCAACCACCTGCTTGGATTCTGTGTCACATCTTTATTAATACCTCTATCTCTTTGAACTATCGATCCAAGATATTTAAAACACTCACTACGAAAAATATTTTGATCACGCAACTTAATAAAGAAGTCATCTGCCCTTCTTGCACAGCTAAATTTAAGCTCCATATACTCTGTATTTGCCCTGCTCAACCTAAAACCCTTTTTTTCTAAAGTGTCTCGTCAACATTCAAGTTTTGTGTTTACACCCTCGTGTGTCTCATGTACCAAAACGATATCATCAGCAAACAATAGACACCAAGGTAATGCTTGCTGGACATGTCTGGTGAGCTCATCTAAGATAAGGGTAAAGAAATAAGGGCTTAAAGTTGAACTTAATGTAAGCCATCTCCAGATGTCCTCACGCTTGGCCTTGTCACTGAACTTGTATACATATCTTTGATTATGTTAATGTATGATACATTTACACCTTTTTTTCTAAGACTCTCCAAAAGATCTCTCTTGGAACTCCTTCTCAAGATCGATAAACAGCATATGCAAATCTTGTTTTCTTTCTCGGTAGTTGTCAATGAGTCTCCTCAAGAGATGTATAGCTTTCATGGTCGACCACCCTGGCATGAATCCAAATTGATTCTTCGAGATGTTAGTCTTCCGTCTTACTCTTCTTTCTATTACTCGTTCTCAGAGTTTCAAGGTATGACTCGTCAATTTAATTCCTCTGTAATTAACATAATTTTATATATCTTCTTTGTTCTTATATAAAGGTGTCAAGATAATTTATCTTCATTGCTTTGTCATCATCTTTAACTTTAGTATCTTATTGAAAAAATATGTAAATCACAAAATTCATTCATTTCTTATACATTTTCATACTTTGATGGGTATATTGTCTGGTTCAACCGTCTTTTCATTTTTTATCTTCTTTAGATCATCATTTACCTTTGATACTTGATTTTTATGATAAAACATTATCTTACTATAATCCTCTGATTTACTTAACTCTTCTAAGTTCAATTCAATATCTTTTTTTGTTATAGAGTTGATAAAAGTATCTTTTTCATCGGTCTTTAATATTCACATCATCCATCAAAACTGTATCTGTTTCATATTTTATGCATTTTACTTGACATAAATCTTTTGTCTTCATTTCGTTTTCATTTCGTTAGCTCGAGCAATTTTATATATGTCATGCTCTACATCTTTGGTATCTAGTCGTTTATAAATTATTCATAAACTTGATTTCTTGTTTTACTTACTGCATGTTTAACTTCTTTTTTGCCGACTTTATATCTGACTAACTTTCCATCATCCCTACAAGCATAGAATGATTTATAGTTAGCCCTCTTTGCCATCACTTTGCCCTGCATTTTCACTTTTCATCACCAAGATTCTTTATTTGGAGGTGCACGGCCTTTTGATACTCTAAGTATGTTTTTTTCACTTATCCTTAAATATAAAGAAATAACTTCTCATGAGACACTAAAATCAACATAAAAGTGATCAACTAGTTATTTCATAACTGCTACCTTGAAAGCAACAAGTTTTTCAATCTTCAAGTTTCACCACCGAATTTTTAGTAACATTTTTGTTATTATCTTAATTTATTATATTTAATTTGTATGTCTAATACCACTAACATATATTGTGTTATCAAATTTTCTCCAAGAATGACTTTGCAATCCTTACAAATCATTTTATCCATTTTGCGAGCCATAAAATAATCAATTTCTGACTTATTTGGTCCTTTTTTAAACATAATTAAATGTTCTTCCATATTTAAGAAAAATGTATTTGTCACATTTAACGCATGTGTTACGGCAAAGTCTAAAATGGTTCGTCCTTCATTTTTTTCTGCGTATTCAAATCCTTCATAAATTGCTGTATAATTTACATTTTTCTTTCGTATATGTCCATTTAAGTCTCTTCCTATGAAAATCTTCTCTATTTGTGAGATTTCTCTTACTAGATCATCTAAGTCTTCCCAAAATTGCACTTTAATAGTTTCACTTAATCCTAATTGTGACGTGTAAGCACTGATCACATTAATAGTTTTTTATCATATGACTAATTTAAGAGCTAAAATTTATCACTTTTTCTACTTACCCCAGCAAATGCATCTCTCCAAGTAATATCCACAATAATACCTACTACACTACTTATTTTATTTTTTTTGTGCATACCATAATTTAAAATCTGAATTATCAAAAAAATTAGCTTTTTCACCCACCTATTTAGTCTCTTGCAGACATAAAATATTTATCTTTCTCTTAATCATCGTATCCACTACTTCCATTGATTTTCCCGATAGCATACTTATATTCCAACTTCTAAACCTAAGTCGGACACAATTCCTACAACCCTCTTCCCTAGGATGTGTAATATGCGAGGATTTTTGCTTATTTAACATTACACTCTGTTGAGAGAGCTTAAAGCTTGTATGTATTACTTCCGTATCAAAATACAAGGGGTGAATACAAATATATAGGAGAGAAAAGGAGAGAAGAAATCCTATACAATGATGTGGGACTAATAGGAGAAGAAGAAAATAAAGAATACATGGGCCCGATACTGGGCCATTTACACGGGCTTGTCTAACACTCCCCCGCAAGCTGGAGCGTACAAATCGTATGCACCAAGCTTGGACAAGAACTGATAGAAGAGTGTACTAGTAAGAGCTTTAGTGAGTACATTCGCCACTTGTTCTGTCCCGGGACCATGCTTCAGGTCAATCTTCTTCATTTGAACCTTTTTCTCAGATGAAGTGGCAATCAACTTCAATATGTTTAGTTCTCTCGTGGAATACCGGGTTCCTGGTAATATGTATTGTCGCTTGGCTATCACAAAGGAGAAGAGTTGGGGAAGGAAGTTTTATACCCAGATCGGTAAGAAGACTCTCCAGCCATGTTAGTTCAGAAACTACAGATGTCATTGCCCGGTATTCAGCTTTAGCAGATGATCAAGCCGCAATAGCTTGTTTCTTGCTCCGTCACATAATCAAGTGTCCTCCAAAATAGGTGCAAAAGCCACTGGTTGGTCGTCGATCATCAAGAGAACCAGCGTAGTCAGCATCAGAGTAGGCTATCAATGTAGGAGCTGAAGATGAGGTCTTGTAGACCAATCCTTGACCAGGGGTTGTTTTGAGGTATCTGAGAATGCGTTCAACTACTTAAAGATGAGATTTCCGCGGGGAATGCATACATCGGCTGATAATACTAACTGCAAAAGATATATCTGGTCTAGTTACCGTAAGGTATATCAATTTCCCAACTAGACAGCGATAGTATTCAGGATTCTCAAGTAAAAGATCTGATTCAGAGGCCTGAGCACATAACTTGTGATTCACATCCATTGGGGTATTGATCGGTTTACAACCCGAGTAACCTGCATCATGGAGAAGGTCGAGACAATACTTTCGCTGGGAAAGGATGAGACCATCTGGTCGTCTAACAACCTTAAGGCCCAAAAAATACCGGAGGGGTCCCAGATCCTTTGTTTGAAAAACTGTACCGAGATGTCGTTTGACCTCCTGTATTCCCTGCGAGTCATCTCCCGTAAGTATGATATCATTAACATATACTAACAAAAGAACCGTCCCCGCTGTACGGTGGCGAGTGAACATCGACAAGTTGGTCGTGCTTCGAGAAAAACAAACCTCCCGAAGAGTTTTGCTGAACCTGTCGAACCATGCCCGCGGTGATTGTTTGAGGTCATACAGAGCTTTCTTAAGACGGCAAATCTGAGACTCCCCCGTGGTCTCAAACCCGGGAGGTTGTTGCATATAGACAGTTTCTTGTAAGTCGTCATTCAGAAAGGCATTCTTAATATCCAGTTGCAGTAAGGGCCACCGACGATGGACAGCCACCAAGATAAGAACACGAACGGTGTTGAGTATGACCACCGGAGAGAAGGTTTCCTCGTAGTCCATCCTGTGTTGTTGGGTGAAGCCCCGGGCGACCAGCCGAGCTTTCAGACGGTCAATCGTTCCATCAGCGGCATGTTTGACGACGAAGACTCACTTACACCCAACCGGTTTCTGACCCTGGGGGAGCGGTGCGAGAGTCCAGGTCTGGTTGGCCCAGAGAGCAGTCATTTCCTCCTCCATGGCAGCCCTCCAGCCGGGATGTTGTAGCGCCTCCTGCACAGTGTTAGGAACTGAAATGGAGGAAAGAGAAGTGGCAAATGTGTGTAGTTGGGGGGAGAGGCGATGCAGGGAGACATAATTCGCCAGAAGATGAGCGGTAGAGGGAGATACCTGATCGGCAGGGCGCGGGGTAGCCGTGGAAGAGGCCGACTGCAGAGGGGTAGCGGAACGAGGAGGAAGGCGGCGAGAGTAAACCTGGATAACTAGCGTCCTGGAGGGAGCAGGTGTAGGGTTAGAAGGACGGAGGGGAACAGGCGCAGTAGTAGGCATGACGGGGCGTGGTATAGGGATTGGTGGAGATGGCGTCGGGGAGTAAGGAGCAGGAGGCGAGGAGAAGAAAGGTTGATCTTCCCAAAAATTAACATCGGCGGAGACGATGACCTTCCGAGTGACCGGAGAGTAGCACAGGTAGCCCTTTTGGGTGCGAGAATAACCGACAAAAATGGATTTGGCGGCTCGGGGATCCAACTTATCCGAGGAGGGACCCAGGAGGTGAACAAAACAAGAGCAGCCAAAGACCCGGGGTGTAAGAGGGAAGGCCGGAGTGGAGGGGAAGAGGAGACTGAATGGGGTGGCAAAGTTGAGAATCGAGGAAGTGAGGCGGTTGATGAGGAAACAGGCAGTGGAAACCGCAAAGTTCCAGTAAAGTTTTGGAACATTCATGTGAATCATGATTGAGCGGGCAACGTCGAGAAGGTGGCGGTTATTTCGTTTGGCAACACCATTTTGTTGGGGGGTGTAGGGACAGGAGGTTTGATGAAGAATACCAAATTTTGTACAGAGATTGGCAAATTCATGGCCGGTGTATTCGCGAGCGTTATCGGTGTGCACGGTTTTAATAGTTTTGGAGAATTGCGTTCGAGTTTCTTGGATAAAGGCGCGAAATATGCGAGGGAGCTCGGAGCGGTCACGAAGGAGGTAAAGTCATGTGGTGCGAGAGTAATCATCAATGAAGGTGATAAAATAACGGTATCCAGAGAGACTGGTAACTTTAAAATGACCCCAGATATCGGAATGTAGTAAATCAAATGGAGCAGCGCTCCTAGTACAATGAGTAGGAAAAGAAGTACGCGGTTGTTTGCCGTAAACACAAGAATCACATTTGAAAGCAGGTAAAGATACATCAGGCAGCGCCTTTTGGAGAACAGGAAGAGGGGCATGCCCAAGACGACGATGTCAGTCAACAACGGAGACAGATGAGAGAATAGTGGGAGAGGTATTCAGAAGGTAGAGCTCGTTCTGCAGTCGTCCCCTACCAATGGTAGTCTGCGTCTTCTGATCCTGTATCAAAAAAGAAGATGGAGTAAATGTGACAGAGCAATTCATATCATGAGTGAAGCGGCCAACAGAAAGCAAATTAAAAGGAGAGCTCGGAACATAAAGAGCCGAGCGAAGAGAGATGGAGGGGGCAAGAGAGATGTCGGCGTAGCCGGAGACCGGAGCAGTCGCACCATTAGCGGCGGTGATAGATTTCGGATGAGGGACATCCGAGTACTGGAGAGGCCGCAACGAGGTGATGTGATGAGTAGCCCCTGAGTCCAAGATCCAACGCGGACCGGAGGAAAGACAAGGAATACCTGTAGTAGAGGTGGAGGCAACAGAAGCATGAGGAGGGCTAAGAAGTCCCTGGAGGTGCTGGAGCTGGAGGCGAACAGCCGCAAGATGGGTATCAGTGGAGGAGGAGCCATCAGCAGCAGTTGCAGTGGGTCAACGAGGATAGCCATGTTTCTTGTAGCAAACAGCATCTGTGTGGCCATCCCGGCCGCAGTAGGAACACTTGGAGCGGGCCCGACCCACACGTCCCCTTCCGCGAGAGCCGGAACGTCCACCGCGAGCAGAAGGCGGCGGGGGAAGTAAGGGGGGAAGGGCCTACTGAAGGAGAGCCGGAGAGGAGGGTGCCGGAGGATTCAGGGGTGATGATATTCGAAGGAGCATAGAGCAGACATCAGAGAGGGAGGGAGTAAAAGTCGAGGCCAACACCTGAGCCTGAATGCTCTGAAGGTGTGGTGGGACACGAGCCATCATCATGGCAATGCAAACGGCCTCCTTTTGCGCGCGCTGAGCAGCAAGATCAGTGGTAGAAGGCAGATGCTGGATCCAGGCCTCTGCCAGAGTCTTTGCCCGAGCAACAAAGGAGGTCATGTCAGCCGCCCCGCCAGCATCAAGGGACTGAAGGTCGGTAATAATGTCGTCGAGGTGCTGAAGACTATCCTTTCCAGAGTATAAGGAGTGAAGCTCCTCACACATGGCTTTGGCGGTCTCATGGTACATGACCATTTGGTATGGCTCACCCTCCAGCGAATTAAGGAGTCATGTTTGAACTCGGCCGTCATTGCGTAACCAATCCTCCGTATTAGGGACAGGAGGAGCGGTAGTAAGGTGAAGCATAAGGCCCTTGGCCTGAAGCACACGCCGAACAGAGTGGACCCACGGAACAAAGTTCTTCTTCCCAGATAAGGAGATAGTGGTGATCCGCAACTCATCTCGAAGATCAGGAAGAGAAGTCGGGCGGTCAGCAGGAGTAGCCGCCTGTCCGGTAGAGTCAATGGAGGAGCCCATGGAGCCGGGGAAGACCGCCGCGAATTGGAGAGCGCACGGCTAGAAACGAGGCCACAACCAGGTGCAGGAGAAAGTACGGACAAGCCGCACGGTTACAGAGAGACCACCAGTGGCGAAGTAAAGGAGGGAGAAAAGACAGCCTGAAAGAGAGTAGAGAAGTCGCAGCGGTTAGAAGGTAGAAGACCGTGCGACCAGCAGAAGCAGAGACTGCGAGAGGAAACCGAGGGGCTAGAGAGAGAGCCCGCGAGGAAGAACTCGAGCGGAAAGGAAACCGCGGGTAGGAACCCGAGCGGCAAGAAAGGAGAGACCGCGAGAAGGAACTCGAGCGGCAAGAAGGGAGAGACCGCGAGAAGGAACTCGAGCGGCAAGAAGAGATAGACCGCGAGTAGGAACTCGAGCAGCTAGAAGAGAGAGGCCGCGAGTAAGAACTCGAGCAGCTAGAAGAGAGAGGCCGCGAGTAAGAAAGCGAGCGGCTTAGAAGAGAGAGGCCGCGAGTAAGAACTCGAGCGGCTAAAAGAGAGAGGCCGCGAGTAAGAACTCGAGCGGCAAGAAGAGAGAGACCGTGAGGAGAACTCGAGCGGCTAGAGAGGAGACAAACCGCAAGCGGCAAGAGAAGCCACAGAAGGAGAAGTGGGTCCCATGGAGTGAGAAGAGGTTATAAAAGGTGACGGAGGGGTGGATCCGCGGGAGGGAGAGAAGAAGAGGAGAGGGCAGCGGCTTAGCAAGGGAAAAGCTGCGGAGAGGAGAGACGGGTAGAATAGGCCGCTACCCGATGCGAGTGAGAGGACCAGGGCGCAGAGGAAGAGCGGACAAGCGAAGAAGACAAGCCGTGCGGTTAGAGAAAGTGAAACCGCGAGGTCGGACAACCTGGCTCTGATACCATGTTGAGAAAGCTTAAAGCTTGTATGTATTACTTCTGTATCAAAATACAAGGGGAGAATACAAATATATAGGAGAGAAAATGAGAGAAGAAATCCTATACAATGATGTGGGACTAATAGGAGAAGAAGAAAATAAATAATACATGGGCCCGATACTGGGCCATTTACACGGGCTTTTCTAACACACTCAAGTACTCTTTGAGGTGCAACGGTACTTGCCAAGACACCGCATTCGGAACATGCGACGAGGACTCCTGCAAATTTAACACTACACCCAAGTCCTGGAGATGCAGTGGTTCATGTCAAGACGCTGCATTTGGACCATGCGACTCGTTCCTTAGGGGGAACAACCTATATTTTGCACAATTTCTCAAATGAACAATATTCATAAGTGAAAATCTTTAGTTTCAAAAGTAGCTAAACATCTAGAGAGGGTGAATAAATTTTTGTGTCTTTTTAGACTATCTTCTTACTTTGGTGTGTTGGGACTTAGTGTTATGTTAGCTTTCAAGAATACATAATCAGCACACAAGTATTTATAGTGGTTCCCCAAGGTTTGGGTACATTCATTGTCCCTCCAACCTTTCTAACAGTGTGTTAGACAATGTCAACTTCTCCAAACACGGCTAAAAGAGCTTACAATACAGATCCCTCAGGATCTCTCAGACTCCATCAAGTCCTACCTCAGGCCCAAGGCCCTACCACTCAGAGCAAATGATGCTCCTACAACTCAGTAATCCATAGATCACCTACCTCAGACTTTTATTCAAAGTCCTACACTCAGGCTAGGAGGTTAGCCCTACACTCAGATTCACCTTAGGATCCTACCTCAGAGATTAACTCTCCTACAACGCAGACACGCGGACCCTACCTCAGATCCACAGAAAGATCCTACCATTCGGCCTTTATAGTTTAGGCTTACAACTCAGATCAGTTAAAATTCTACAGTGAGAATGAGTTTGTTGATGATGAATGCCTCCAGAGAAGTTATCTTTGAGACAGCCTCTTCCAGAACTGAGAAGACTCGGCCCTGTCTTCTTCACAGCACCAAAAAAAGATCTTCAATGATGGTTCCATTTGTGCTGAGAAGTAACTGTAGAGATTGCTTCTTTTTCTCATCAAGTAATCTTCTTGATCTTGTTGTTGAGAGATGATTTGATCTTCAGAGAAAAGTCCTTCAACAGTAAATTCTGTTTGTGATTCACAAAAAACTTTTTAGCAAGCTCTTCGAATGCTTCAACTCAGTCCATAGGAAGGAGACGAATGCTTTTCACGAGTTAGGTTGTCTTCTAATTTCACGTAACTATCCTTTTGTATCTCGCCGCTTAACGGCTCTATGCACAGTATGGGTTGGCCGGAAATGGCAATTGCACCATCACTTTTGCATTTATAGCTGTACTAAAGGCATGTGGCGCATTTTATCTTCTTGCACGCAAATCCCGTGATATTTGAACTTCTGCTGACATCAGCAAGAATCAACTCTTCTGGATTTAGTAAATTTCAAACAGACAGCACAGACGTTGAGTGAAGTCTTGTCACTCAACGCAAAAGAACTTAGCAGAATTCTACAACTTGAGGCGTTGAGTGAGCCTTCCTCACTCAACGCATATGGAGTTTTATAGTCTAACTCCTTAGGCGATGAGTGAGCCTTCATCACTCAACTCATATGGACTTGGATTGATTTCTCAGAATAGAAGCGTCGAGTGCATCTTCTTCACTCAACGCTTTCTTCCCTTGTCATGCTTCTTGATGAGACGTTGAGTGAACTGCCTTCACTCAACGCTTTTGTCCTTATACAGAATCCTTGTCGAGTAGGCGTTGAGTGAACTGCCTTCACTCAACGCATCTGTCCTTAGACAGAATTCTTGATAGCAACACTGTAGCTTTGACTGTTAGATGTACTGTTGACGCTTCTGTTTTTTGGAGTTTAGTGAACTGTCTTCACTCAACGCTTCTGCACTTAGCCAGATTTCTGCTTTGGCAATACAGAGGCTTTTGAAAGTCTTTAATTCAAAAATAGCTAAATCACCTAGAGGGGGCGTGAATAAGTTATTAGTCTCTTTTCTAGTTCTTTTAAATATCTTTTTTAAGAGCTATACCTTTTAGTTGTTTTATGCTTTCAAGATATATACAACCTGCACAATGAAAACAACACAGAAAAGCACACAGTGATTTATAGTGGTTCCTCAATTGGGTACATCCACTTTCCCTCTCACCTATCCAACTATCTTGTTGGACTAAGCACAAACTCCTCTAAACTGCTGCTAAGAGCTTACACCTCAGATCCCACAGGATCTCACAGGTCACACAGACCTATCACTTAAGCACTAAGCCAAACCACAGGTCACAAAGACCTTTTACTCGGCAATAAGCCAAACCACAGGTCACAAAGACCTTTTACTTACGCACTAAGTCAAACCACAGGTCAAAAAGACCTTTCACTCGGCACTAAGCCAATCCACAGGTCACAAATACCTTTTACGTAGGCACTAAGTCAAACCACAGGTCACAAAGACCTTTCACTCGGCACTAAGCCAAGCCACAGGTCACAAAGACCTTTCACTCGACATTAATTCAAGTCATAGGTCACAAAGACCTTTCACTCAGATCCACACTTGGATCCTACATGATGAAAGTGGGTTGACGTGATGATTGGCCACAAGTGAAATTTCACTGTGCTAATCTACCTGGACTGAGATAAACTCACCCCAACCTTGACTTCAGGAAGTATATTTCCTGAGTCTACTTATCTGGGCTAAGAAAATACTTAGACATAAATTCCTCTTCTCAGCACCAGAGATTTTATTCAGCTGGAACTAGAGAAGTAACTGCAGCAGATCTTGCTGCAACTTGCTGGGAGAATCCCAAACCAACTTTTTTCTTCACAGCAACAAGAATAAATATTTTTTTGTCTTGTGCTGGAAGTAACTTGCAGATCAGTTTCTCTGCCCCTTTCTGAACTGAGCCAACTGCTCAGTCATATCTCCTTCACAGCTCCCCAAGAGAATGATCTTTAGTATTTGTTGGTTGGGTCTGTGAAGCACCTGCAGCAAGGGTCGGCCCAAGCTGACACCTTTTTCTCAAAAAATCCTTCTGAGCTAACTTGTTGGTGCAGATGAAGATCACACCAGCTATCTTGTTGTCGAAGATGTTTTTCCAAAGCTAACTTGTTCTCTGTCTTGTAGACTTGAGCTTCATGTTCTTTTGCTCCACAACAATGGCGGAGAAGAAGAACTCCCTGATTGATTTTTCCCGAAGTGTGTCTTCCTCAGTACGCCTTTTTTATTTTATTGATTTTGACCCAACGGCTCTTGAGCAGTGGGTCCCACTACCAGGATTGATGGCCGAGATTTAGCTATTCAGCGCATGCTTTCCATTTAATATTGATTCAACGGCTCCTTGTTGTGTGTGGGCCCCAGCTCTTAATGTTGAAAATATTCCTCGGAAATTGCAGAAGATGATAACAGTTGGCCGCCAACGTTTCTAGCAGCATTTCCGCAACATTTGAATTTTGGTTGACTTTTTGACTTTGTTGACGTCAGCATAACTCAGCATCTCTGGACTTAGACAAAAATCAAACAACATTAACATAGGCGTTGAGTGAGTAAGCATCACTCAACGCCAAAACACTTAGAGATATTTTCTGTCTCATGATGTTGAGTGAGTAACATTCACTCAACGTCAAACTACTTAGAATTGAAATCTGTTTATAGGCGTTGAGTGATTCAGCTTCACTCAACGCCAACTTGTTTTATCAGCTATCTGCTGCTTGGCGTTGAGTGTGTGAGCATCAATCAACGTCAAACTTCTTAAACAAAATTCTGTCTTCACTAGGCATTGACAGCGTTGAGTGAGCAACCTCCACTCAACGCTTTTTGTCTTAACCATTTTTCTGCTTAACTGTCTCAGCGCTTTCTTGGTCTCACCTGAGATAAACACTTGTCTCAGTGGTTGTGCTGAGACCAACACTTGTCTCAGCGATTGTGCTGAGACCAACACTTGTCTCAGCGATTGTGCTGAGACCAACACTTGTCTCAGCGATTGTGCTGAGACTAACTCTTATCTTAGCGGTTTTGCTGAGACCAACATTTCTCTCAACGCTTTTGCATTGAGCTTCTCAGTTGTCTCAGCTATCTCGACGCTTTTGCCTTAGGCAAAATCTTCCTGCTTCTCCGGCGTTGAGAGCGTTGAGTGTGACTTCATCACTCAACGCTTTTTGGATTAGAAAGGTTTTCTGCAACTTAGGCGTTAAGAATGTTGAGTGAGCACGCTTCACTCAACGTTTTTTGCCTTAGGCAATTTTCTGTGTTTGAAAACACTGGCTTAACTGTCTCAGTCTGCCATACTCTGAACTGAGTTTGACGAATGGTGAACTGAACTCGACGAACTCTGAACTCAGTCCAACGAATTCTTAACTGAGCTCGACGAACTCAGAATCTCAAACTGTGATCTTTGCTCGACGAATGGTGAGCTCAGCTCGACGAACTCTGAACTTCGTTCGACGAATTTTGAAGTTCGACTAAGTTCAACTCACAGCCTTTTTGTTGTATGGCGTTGAGTGTGTCTTCATCACTCAACGCCTGTGAACTTAGACAGATTTATATCAGCCCACAACATAGGTAAGAGTTTACCTGACTTGGCCACTTAGGTTACTTCCTGCCTTTCCAGCATCTTCACTTTGTGACCACCTGTCACATCACTTAGACAACCTGTCTAGACTTGTTCCATGAAATACCATGCACATGATGAGCTTAAACAACATCAAATACAACTATGCTCTTAGTTTTGATGGTGATGTTTTTTCAAATCCACTCTAGCGAACAATGTTGACAATGGACCCAACAATCTCCCCATATTTGAAAAAGGCAGAACACCCAGTAATACTAAGAGGCATTATCATAATAGACAGAATAATTTCATGCAGCTGTAGATATTTCTACACACCTACTAGCTTATGTTATATTAATACAATGTGTTCTAATTAATTGTATTGACTTAATAAGTTAAGTCAATGCATCCTCATACTACTTGAGCAATTGTTCAAGTAATATGCACTCTTCTTTCTACCACTTAATATTTAAATGGAGCACCACTATAAGCACTTACCTCAAAATATACACTGACACAGTTATGACTGAACCTGTAGTCAGTTATTGCATTTCTCATTTCTCATACTACTTGAAAAGATTCAAGTAATATGCACTGACTCAACATGACATAATCATGTCAAGTAATTCTTCTATATCTCCCCCTTATGTATTGCTACACTTCTCCCCCTTTCTGTCTTCTTTAATAGGAATATCTATTGAGGGAGGAGAAAGGATCGTGGAAGATATTATATCCTAATCCTAGTCAAAGTCTTATGTTGATAACACTAAGGAAATTATCCTAGTGATCAATCTACAAGATTAAGAGTCATACCATTTTGTGTTGATACATTAAAAAAACACAACACTGCATCACTTGAACTTGCAGCACACATAGTTCCACTTGCTGATGTTTTATCTACAGAATCAGCATCCACTTGTGGTGATATCATTGATACACCACATCACTGCAGCCCCTTGGCACTTGAGTGAACCATGGATCCATTTGAGCTGACTGCAAGTTGTTCCTCTTCTCATAATCTTTCCCTTTGTCTGTGCATTGTCCTTAAGACAAACTGATCAGCAGTTGTGACAGCTGATCTACTGCAGCAGCTGTGTGCTCCCCCTCAACTGAGGCATCCTTTGTAAGATTCTTGGTAGACATTTTAGTCTGTGCCAGTCTGGATACCACATGATGGTCTTCATATTCTTGATGTCACATCAAAGATTTATCTACCTGCAAGAAAAGTAAATCCTGCAACACAAACTAGAGTTTGGAGCTGCTGAAGCTATCCTAAGTTCCACATACCCAACTCAACCAAGAGGGTGTAGAACTTCACTTCATCTAGTGGCATGATAAACATGACAGCCACTTGTCAGCCGGGACAAACTCAGGATTGAATTTTTCCTTATGCTCCCAAACTTATTGATACTTAATCTACATATGCATAGTCCTGCTGTGACAGACAGGATTCCTAACAACTTAGATTACACTAGTAGAATAACAATATAAAAGAAATTCTACTTATCTGGAGGTTATGGTTTGATGGCATAAAATTTCTGTTTGACAATCTTGAGTTTGACAAATTATTCAGATTTCGTCGAGCTCCGTTGGACGAATTCTTCTGATTTCGTCGAGCTCCGTTCGACGAATGAAGGTTATTTCGTCGAGCATATCCATGTTGATGCTTAGCAACTCCCTTGTACCTTGCATAGTCTCTTTTTGCTGAGTCAGATCTTCTCCCCTTCTTTAGCATCAGACTTGTCTTTGGCTTCAGCTTTCTGATTAGCAGTATAAGAGTGTTCAGCCCACTTAGTACTATCTTGATCATTATATTGATCTCCACACTTGATCATCACTTGATCAATCCCTTCTTGGTTTCTGAATAGACAGGGAAGAGCTGGTCTACTGTGATTCTCTTCTTCCCCTAGCTGATTGCAGATGATACCATTGGTGCAGCTGTCAGCTTTCTCTTCTCATAAGGCAGAATGTTCTCCTACAGCTGTTGGACTTTTAAGATCACTTGAACCTAGAATGATCTTTCTTTAAATTGTTATTCCAATAGGAATGTGCTGACTTGTATTACCAATAGCTGGAGCAATCTAGCTGTTCCGATAAACTGATTGTCTTGCCTTCTTCCAGCAGTTGTCATCACTTGGGTGGTTTCCCTCTCAGCTTCTGCAATGTCCATGGGGACAAGCTGATACCACTTGTACCCTTCTTCAGGAATGTACACAGCATCCTTATCCTTGGAGAATGATCCATAACTTCCTTGTTCCAGTTCAAGTTCTGGAACATCTTCTGTCTGAGTACCACATGGGGGATGGGCACTTAGACTAACCTACAAAAATGAATTATCTTACCTTAGGACCCCAAAAGGTATTGGGTCTTAGGTTCTGATTAGTCTGAAATCTGACTTGCCAACCTACAACATTTCTGACACGTAGGCTAACTTTTGTTCTAAACACAGAAGAATTGTGTCAGCAATCTAGGGCAAAATGCCCCACCTTACCACAACACCAACACTCATGAATATTATATCTTCTTTTCTGAGCAGGTCTTGCAGTGTGGTTAACTACTGACTGAACAAAAGGAAGAGGAGCAGCAACTTTCTTCAGGTTCCTTTCAGCAAGGATCTGACTGAAGGTTATTCTTCCAGCAGGCTTTCTTTGCTTGCCCTGAATGGTATTTACAGATGTCTTCTTTGTAGAAGACAAGCTGTTTATATCATCAGAACTAGTCAAGTTAGGCTTACTGGTAGACTGACCCATGGTCTGAGTCCTTGCTGGATCGGCTTGAGTGAAAGTCGCTATCTTTCCCTTATGAGTTGGGGCTGAGACACCAAATATAAATGGTCCAGAATGCGCCATTTGTACTTGTTCATGGGAGCCTTAAAGGCACTTATTCCCTTGTCCTTTCTTCTTCCATTGTAAGAGACATTTGTAATCTTACAAGGAAGATTCGCAAGCCTCCAGTGACCATCCCTGGGGTCTTGGCCATACCTGTTGGAAGGGAGGATTACCTTGTGAAAGGTTAACTGTGGCACAACAGGGGCTTGGACTCTCCTCTGAGACTAGATAACTTTTGTAATCCACTCAGATTCAGATTTTCTCTTGATAGCATCTATCTTAGAGAAATTGGTCACTATCCTCTTCTCTTTTTCAAGTTTCTCTTCAAGAACCTTGATCCTAGAGTCCTTGTATTTGATGGACTTAACATGGATATCTACCATGATCTTCAGATGAGCAACTTCCCTCTCTTTATGAGATAGCAAGGATAAAGTCTCATCTTGCTGGAAAGCAGCTAGCTGGAGGGAGGCTTTCTTAACAAGCAATCTGTTTTACTTGAAAGCTTTCAGAAGGACAGCATGATTGTCAACCAATTGATTGATATCATCCTCTGTCAAAGGACCCTCATCATCACTTAATGAAGAGACATCAGAGTCTATACATGAATCATATCCAGACTCTGAGGATGAGCTAGATGGGGAATATACCCTATGTTGACCAGACAGATCCTGCCAAGATTCTTCTTCTGGTGTAGCTATTAGTCCATAGCATCTACTTTCACCTTCTTCATCAAGAGTAGCCAACAGTCCAATGTTGTTCTTGTCCTCTCTGCAAATTTGATGCTTCATAGAATTCCACACCTTATGGTTCAACTTTGAACACACAAGTTTAACCTTTTAGCTATCCTTGGAGGTCAACTCAGACTGTTTGGTCTTTTTTGAGTAATCTCTCTCTGATATCACTTGAATGTCTTTAATTCAAGGATAGTTAAATCACCTAGAGGGGGGTGAATAGGTTATTGGTCTATTTTCTAGTTCTTTTAAATATATTCTTTAAGAGCTATAGCTTTTAGTTGTTTATGCTTTCAAGATATACACAACATGCACAATGAAAACAACACAGAAAAGCACACAGTGATTTATAGTGGTTCCTCAATTAGGTACATCCACTTTCTCTCCCACCTATCCAACCATCTTGTTGGACTAGGCACAAACTCCTTCAAACTGCTCCTAAGAGCTTACACCTCAGATCCCGCAGGATCTCACAGCTCACACAGACCTACTACATAGGCACTAAGATAAACCACAGCTCACAAAGACCTTTTACTCAGCACTAAGCCAAACAACAGGTCACAAAGACCTTTTACGTAGGCACGAAGTCAAACCACAGGTCACAAAGACCTTTCACTAGGCACTAAGCCAAGCCACAGGTCACAAAGACCTTTCACTTAGGCACTAAGCCAAACCACAGGTCACAAACACCTTTCACTCGACACTAAGCCAAGCCACAGATCACAAAGACCTTTCACTCAGATCCATACTTCGATCCTACAGGATGAAAGTGGGTTGAAGTGATGATTGGCCACAAGTGAAATTTCACTATGCTAATCTACCTGGACTGAGATAAACTCAGCCCAACCTTGACTCCAGGAAATATATTTCCTGAGCCTACTTATCTGGACTAAGAAAAACTTAGACCTAATTTCCTCTTCTTAGCACCAGGGATTTTATCCAGCTGGAACTACAGAAGTAACTGCAGCAGATCTTGCTGCAACCTGAGCTGGGAGAATCCCAACCCAACTCCTTTCTTCACAGCAACAAGAATGAAGATCTTTTTATCTGTGTTGTAAGTAACTTGCAGATCAGTTTCTCTGCCCCTTTTTGAACTGAGCCAATTGCTCAGTCATATCTCCTTCATCACAGCTCCCCAAGAGAATGATCTTTAGTATTTGTTGGCTGGGTCTGTGAAGCACCTGCAGCAAGGGTTGGCCCAAGCTGCTACCTTTTTCTCAGAAAATCCTTCTGAGCTAACTTGCTAGTGCAGATGAAGATCACACCAGCTATTTTGCTGTTGAAGATGTTTTTCCAACAACTAACTTTCTCTCTGTCTTGTAGACTTGAGCTTCCTATTCTTTTGCTCCACAACAATGGCGGAGAAGAAGAACTCCCTAATTGATATTTCCTGAAGTGTGTCTTCCTCAGTACGCATTTTTCTTGTTATTGATTTTGACCCAACGGCTCTTGAGCAGTGGGTCCCACTACCAGGATTGATGGCCGAGATTTAGCCATTCAGCGCATGCTTTCCATTTAATCTTGATTCAACGGCTCCTTGCTGTGTGTGGGTTCCAGCTCTTAATGTTGAAAATATTCCTCAGAAATTGCAGAAGATGATAACAGCTGGCCGCCAACGTTTCTGGCAGCATTTCCGCAACATTTGAATTTTGGTTGATTTTTTACTTTGTTGACGTCAGCATGACTCAGTATCTCTGTACTTAGACAAAAATCAAACATTAGCATAGGCGTTGAGTAAGTAAACATCACTCAACGCCAAAACACTTGCACAGATTTTCTGTCGCATGGCGTTGAGTGAAGTGTTGAAACCGAAATCTCGGTCTCCTGTGGAGTTCACCCTTGGGGAAGGGGTGATCGCGCGCCTACTTCGCTCCTGCAAGCAAAATAACAAAGGAAACAAAGACAGAAACTGACCCAAGGGCTCGGCGGGGAGGACCCACCACACACCCGGAAGATCTGAGAGCGCTTCCCCTCCTTAGAGGTCGAGATAAGGTACCCTCAGAAAGCACTTGAAAACTGGAGCAGGAGAGCGCAGGAAGCATGCCCTCTGGGGTACCCCTTGGGTCCTATTTATAGTTTTTAGAATCTGAACTGCCAAAAACCAAACTGAACTGACATGAAGTTACCAAAAAACCCTTGACTGGGTCTGCCAACAGCCAAACTCCGCTGTTTTGAAGGGCTATAGGCAGACCAGCGGGGGCAAAACAGTAAAAAGTACCTCATGGGTCCAGGCGAGCTGGGGAGCTTGATCACCTCGGCAGATCCAATTCTCCTATTGTTGTCGAGCTCCGTTGAGAGAGCGCGAGCTGGGACGGTGAGCTCGCCCATCCGTTGGTCTCCATTAGTCGACCTCAGTTCGACGATTCTTGGACTAGCTCGGCGAATGCCGAGCTCGCGGTCGACGAATGCCGATCTCCCGTTCGACGAATGCCGAGCTCGGGCTCGGCTTCTCTACTGCTGAGCTCGCCCGCTATTTTCAGCCCGATCGGTCTGGTTCCTGGCGACCTTATTCGCCGGACACGGGGTTGTACATGAAGGCTTAGAATTGAAATCTGTTTCTAGGCGTTGAGTGATTCAGCTTCACTCAAAGCCAACTTGTTTTATCAGATATCTGCTGCTTGGTGTTGAGTGTGTGAGCATCACTCAACGCCAAACTCCTTAGACAAAATTTTGTTTTCATTAGGCGTTGACAGTGTTGTGTGAGCAACCTCCACTCAACGATTTTTACCTTCACCATTTTTCTGCTTAACTGTCTCAGCGCTTTCTTGTTCTCAGCTGAGACAAATACTTGTCTCAGCGGTTGTGCTGAGACCAATACTTGTCTCAGTGGTTGTGCTGAGACTAACTCTTGTCTCAGCGGTTTTGCTAAGACCAACATTTCACTCAGCACTTTTGCATTGAGCTTCTCAGCTGTCTCGACGCTTTTGTCTTAGGCAAAATTTTCCTGCTTCTATGGCGTTGAGAGCATTGAGTGTCTTCATCACTCAACGTTTTTTGCCTTAGAAAAATTTTCTGCAACTTAGGCGTTGATAGCGTTGAGTGAGAATGCTTCACTCAACGCTTTTTGCCTTAGCCAATTTTTTGTGTTTGAAAACACTGACTTAACTGTCTCAGCCTGTCATACTCTGAACTGAGTTCGACGAATGGTGAACTGAGCTCGACGAACTCTGAACTCAGTCCGACGAATTCTTAACTGAGCTCGACAAACTCAGAATCTCAAACTGTGATCTTTGCTCGACGAAAGGTGAGCTCAGCTCGACGAACTCTGAACTTAATTAGACGAATTTTGAAGTTCGACTAGGTATAACTCACAGCCTTTTTGTTGTACGGCGTTGAGTGTGTCTTCATCACTCAACGTCTGTGAACTTAGACAGATTTTTGTCAGCACACAACATAGGTAAGAGTTTACCTGACTTGGCCACTTAGGCTACTTCCTGCCTTTCCAGCATCTTCACTTTGTGATCACCTGTCACATCACTTAGACAACCTGTCTAGACTTGTTCCATGAAACATCATGCACATGATGAGCTTAAACAACATCAAATACAACTATGTTCTTAGTCTTGATGGTGATGCCTCTTCAAATCCACTCTAGGGAACATTGTGGGCAATGAACCCAACAGCTTTGACTGCCTGAACATCAATCGACGTTTTTAGCCTTTTAACGTTGAGAGAACTGCCTTCACTCAACGCTTCTGGACTTGGCCAGATTTCTGCTTTGTCAGCATCCTGTCATGAGTCCATCATTGAACTAAGGGCATGCATACATTGAACTAAGGGCATGCATCAAATACATTCATGTGTATACCATTGACTTGTGGGACTTCTTCAAGTCTAGGATATTGTGATCAATGGACCGAACAATCTCCTCTTATTTGAAAAAGTCGAAACCTTGGTCAATGATATACACTTAACTTAATTAAGCAGATAAATATTACAGCATATGAAATCAATAAGATGTAAATGAAATCCATAAGATGTAAACACACAGAAGTTAGATTTTCATTTAAGGAAATATTCATAAACAGATTGTATGCTTAATACAAAATATATATATTCCTACAGCCCCTTAAGGAAAGAAAGAAACATCTCAAGTTTCAGGTTCCTTAATCACAATCCCCCTACTGGGTTTCTTGGCAGTCTGCGCTTTGTCTTTGTTGTCCTTTTCCTTTTCCCTCTATCTTTCAAAGTAACTATAGGTGTACAACCCGTATTCGCCGAGGATGGGTCCTACCGCAACCAGGTCAGCAGAATTCAAGGTCAACAAGTCAAGACAGAAGTCAGAGTCTGCACGCAAGACTACAGAAAGCCTGGGCGAGCATGGCGAGCTCCCCTCGCATACTCGACAGGTAGGCGACTAGGCGAGATACTCGCCCAACTCGTGCGAGTTCCCCTGGGAAGTCGCCTAGTCACCTGGGAGTGGGGTATAAATATGACCCCCCCCCCCTCCTTGGATTTCCCTATAAATAGGGTCTCAGGGGTACGAGGTTGAGACACTTGAAATCCTCTGCAGGATACTCGCGAACTTTTCTTTCCGGATACTAGCTGAGACTTTGGATTCTTTTTTCTTAGAGACCAGGTCGCGACCTTGCGACTTAGTCACCAGTTAGTCTCCCTCGTACCTAGTTCGACCATTTTTGGTTGAGAAGGGGTTGCTCCTTTCGAGCATCCGGGTACATAGTGGGACCTTCCTGCCGCAACATCTGGGGTCTTGTTTGCCTTCGTTCTTCATCCTAGTCACTCTAGCTGTCTAGTCTTACCCCTGAACCGATAACCTTAGGTGGCCTTGATCCGAATTCTGAGGTCGGAATTTTCTTGGCTTCAACACTAGGGCTTGGGGAAGTACTTGTTGGGCTCCACAGCATCTGGTGGAAGTGCCCCTGACTTCTTGTCCCTCCTAAACTTTCTTCACAGCTCCTCATTCCTCTCAAGCTTGGCTCATTCTAGGGAGTTGTAGAGCTTTCCCCTGTCAGTTTTGTGATCTTTAATTTGATCTCAGGCAGACAAGATGATGGTCCTTGATTGAGGACTTCACTTCTCAAAGTCAGGTCTGGTCTCCATTTCTTCTTTGTATCTCTTCTTGTTGAGCCTTGCTTCTTCCTCTTCTTCAGCAACTGACTTGCCTTTATCCCTGATAATCTGATCAGCAGTGGGATTGAATGTAGGAATTTCTGGAGCAGTTGAGAGTTCAGCCCACTGTACAGCACTTTGATCATCATATTGAACACCACTATGATCACCATATCCAACACCATACAGTTCTTCAGGAATTGGTGCAGTTTCAATGTTTTCATATGAGAGTTGCTCCAAATCCATTGAGCCTCTAATTACATTTGTAGTCCAAACGGTATTCTCAGTATTTGTCTTTATCATTGTTTTCTCCCCCTTTCTGACTTCTTCAGAGGTAGTAGTAGTCAGAGTGTTCTTTGCAGTTGTGAGTCTCTCATCCAAGAAGTTGATTCCTTTAGTAACATGATTTTTGACCTCAAGCATATGGTCATCCAGAATTTACGTGCATGCATCCATGCTTCTTTCAGTTATGATCTTGTGTTCATTCATCAGTTTCTTCTGGGCAATGTGGACCATCTCCATATTGGTAGATGTGATGTTCTGGTTCTGGAGAATGTCATTTTGGGTTTGTCTGATTTCGTGAAGTTTACTTTCAGTGAATGTGATAGCAGGTGCAGCCCTCATGAAGAATGACACAATGTTTGCTTTCAGCAGGTTGACCTCAAACCTGATGGACTTTATTTCAATAGAGAGATTTTGTCTCACTTCCTTGATGAAGTCATCAATGTAGTGTTCCAGTTGTCTTCTTCTCTGATCATCTAATAACCCTTTTAGTTATGCTAGGAAGGAGGATGACATTTGATCAGGTTTAGCAGTTGTGCCTTGGTCACAGACCTCCTCATCCTTATCCCTGTCTGGAATCCTGATTTCTGAATCAGCCATCATATAGTCTAAAGAATGTACATTAGCATGTGTCTCAGCAACAGCAATGTCCTTGTCAGATTCAGAGGAGACAATATCATGCACAGTAACTTGAGCAGGGAGTTCAAAGTGAATCTCCCCCTCAGCCTCAGCATTGTCCTTAGAGACAATCTGATCTTCTGTAGTAGTGACTTGAACTTCTTCTGTCACAGTTAGAGGAGCTTGTTCATCCTCAACTAGAATATGGGGAATCTGTCATACAAGCTCATCTGGAATCTGGTCTATTCTGCTCTGTAGATTGTCTAGGAGGGAGTCAAGCCTGTCCTGAATGTCAGACTGAACTTGCTCCCCCTCAGCTGGAGCATCTTCCCTGACAATCTCCCCCAGAATGTTTGCACAGATAGTTTCTACTAGCTGGCCAGACAGAATGTCCATGGCTTCAGCTTGGATCTCTTCAGACTGTGTTCCAGCTCATTGGGTCCTTGCAGCAGGTTCAGAAGATATTGAAACCTAAGCACTCATATCCCTTCTAATCTCTTCAGTAGACTCAGACACTAGGGGATCATGAGGCTCTTACTCACTTTTCTCAGAGGAACTGCTATCTGTGCTTTCCTCAGTAATCAGAAACAACTTTCTTTTTCTTCTTGTCAACTGTCTGTGCATGTGGCACCAGAACTCTAACCCATTTATCGAGCATCTTTGAATACATTCTCCTCATATGATGGATTTTTGCTCCTAGCCTTAAGTTAAGGATCCCTGTAACAGTGTTCTGCAGATACAAAGACAGAATCCTGCCTAGGTTTGGCTCAGGGATACTGTCCACAATTCTGTCAAAGAGTACCCTTCCTCAATCTGTTTTCTTAGAAAGAATTATCCTTGCTATCAACTCGAACATCTTCTTGGAAATTTTATCATGAGAGCTAGACTTGCACAGCAGCGCCTTCCCAACAACATCTGATAGGAATTTTCCTTTCAGGTACAGTTCTCTTCACAAGATTGATCCAGTGGAGTGTGGATAATCCACACCACTTCAGAGCAGCTCTAACATCAGTTTGGTCCAATTCTTCTTCCTCATCTGACATCCTGAACTTGGGCAGTTGTAGTGCCTTGCTCAGTCGTTTGAGGGTGACCTTGACCTTATTTCCACCGATGGAAGATCTGAATTTAGCGGATGATGAGTCGACCTTAGCATTTGAGTATAACTCAAGTACTTGCCTTTTCCATAGTAGACTCGGCTCTGACAGAACATATTCTAGGTCAGCGACCTGCAGAAGGTGGAGAACAAGTTGTACTTCTTCTGGAGCATCCTTGAACCCATTTCGCACTAACTCCGAGCCTGGAACAGGAAATCTAATCCTTTTGGCGCGATTGCTCTTGTGAATTTTAGTAGATTTCCCGAGCTTTCGTCGTTTCGTCGAAGGGGGCAGAGAAGGGCGAGGAATAGTGTATTTTTGTTCTAAACACACATTGTTCTATTTATACATATCTCCAATTTGAGAATGTGGAGAGGGGCGTAGCTGTTGCGATGGACATGAGAAGATCAACGGTTGAGATTAATCTCATAGATTAGCCGTAAATAGGTGTCCTTAGATGTTTGCGTTGAGTGGATTCGACGCACTCGACGCCTTTTGTGGACTCAGCACACTCGACGCCTGAGCCCTTAGACTCAGTGCTCTCAACGCTTGGACACTTGGTCCATAATTTCCTTGTTATCCTGCATAGATAAATACTACCAGAAACAACAACAAAGGAAGAGCTACTGAAGCTAGACTAAGTTCATCATACCCAATTGAAATTTGAAGGAGTTGAACTTGACTTCATCTAGTGGTTTGGTGAAGATATCAGACACTTGTTTGTCAGTGGGGACAAATTCAAGGGAGATGTCCTCACATTCCACATGCTCTCTAATAAAATAATATCCAATCTCTATATGCTTAGTCCTGATATGGGAGAGACAGGATTTCTAGCAATAGATATAGCACTAGTAGAATCACAATATATAGGACTTCTACTTAGCTTAATGTTGTAGTGCTGAAGCTGATGTTGGATCCACAATAGTTGAGCACAGCAACTTCCAACAGATATGTATCTTGATTCAGCAGTTGATATAGCAACACTTGTTTGCTTCTTGCTGCTCCAAGATACAAGTCTTCTTCCTAGAAATTGATAGGAGCCAGAGGTGTTTTTCTTCTTTTCTCTGCAGCCTGAAAAGTCTGCATCTGAATAACCAGTTAGTTCAAAATCATTATTTCTAAGGTATCATGGGTCAAGATCAGGTGTCCCCTTGAGATATCTCAAAATTCTTTTAGCTGCAGAATAATGAGACTCTTTAGGACAAGTTTGGTATCTATTCCAAAGTTACATGTAGCATACATGATATCGGACCTACTAGCAGTGAAGTAAAGGAGGGAGTCAATTATGTCTATGTACAAAGTTTCATCAACAGGCTTTCCAGTCTCACCCTTGTCCAATGACACAATTGACCCCATTGGATTTTTCATTGTGGAGGCACTCTCCATTCCAAACTATTTAATTAACTCTCTTGTGAACTTAGAGTGTGAGATAGATAATCCATTTTCAGACTGTCTTACTTGGAGGTCTAAGAAGTACCTGAGTTCACCCACACTACTCATCTCAAATTTTCCTTGCATAAGTTTGACAAACTTTTTGCAGAGGTTATCATCAGTAGAGCCAAAAATTATGGCATCTACATAAATTTGCACTAGGATGATCTTATCCTTGACCTCTCTTAGGAATATTGTCTTGTTTATCTTTCCCCTTAAGAATTTGTTCTCAATGAGAAAGCTGGACAGGGTTTCATATCATGCCCTAGGGGCTTGCTTCAACTCATACGAAGTTTTTCTAAGCTTAAATACAAAATCAAGAAAGTTAGGATTAATAAAACCTGAGGGTTGCTCAACATTGACCTATTCTTTCAGGTCACCATTTAGTAAGGTTGACTTCACATTCATTTGGTAGACCTTGAATCCTTTAAATACAGCATATGTTGTGTACTTTGTCCTTCTTCTGAAATGTACAAACTATCATTTCCTTCTAGGGTAGTTGGAGAAGTGTCCTTGATGGCAAGTTTATCCATTTTCATCTCTACATGCAGATCTAGAGGAGCTTGGCAGCTCACTGATAATCATTGATGATTCATCAAAAACTACATTAACAAACTCTTCCATAACTTGATTTTTCAAATTATAGACTCTATTTTTGCTATGATTGTTGTACCCAACAAATATCCATTCATAGGATTTGGCAGCAAACTTAGTCAGCTAGGACTTCCCATTATTAAGCACAAAGTACTTACTACCAAAGATCCTAAAATAGGCTAGATTTGGTTTTGTCTTTCATAATCTCATAGGGAATCTTATTGTGGTACTTGGTAATATAGGCTCTATTCAAGACATGACAAGCAGTGTTTACTGCCTCTGCCCAGAAATATTCTAAAAAATAAGTGTCACTGAGTAGTGTCCTGTCAGTCTCTATGAGAGTTTTGTTTTTCTTCTCAGCTATCCCATTTTACTGGGTGTTCTTTGAGAAGAAAATTTCTGATAAATCTCTAGTTCTTCACAGAACTTTGTCATGCTTTCACAATGAAATTCAGTATCATGGTCACTTCTAATCTCTTCAGTAGACTCAGACAATAGGGGATCATGAGCCTCTTACTCATTTTTCTCAGACGAACTGCTATCTGTGATTTCCTTAGTAATCAGAAACAGCTTTCTTTTTCTTCTTGTCAACTGTCTGTGCATGTGGCACCAGAACTCTAACCCATCTATCGAGCATCTTTGAATTCATTCTCCTCATATGATGGATTTTTGTTCCTAGCCTTAAGTTAAGGATCCCTGTAACAGTGTTGTGCAGATACAAAGACAAAATCCTGTCCAGGATTGGCTCAGGGATACTGTCCACAATTCTGTCAAAGAGTACCCTTCCTCAATCTGTTTTCTTAGAAATAATTATCCTTGCTATCAACTCGAACATCTTCTTGGAAATTTTATCATGAGAGCTAGACTTGCACAGCAGTGCCTTCCCAAAAACATCTGATAGGAATTTTCCTTTCAGGTTCAGTTCACTTCGCAAGATTGATACAGTGGAGAGTGTGGACAATCCACACCACTTCAGAGCAGAAATAACATCAGTTTGGTCCAATTCTTCTTCTTCATCTGACATCCTGAACTTGGGCAGTTGTAGTGCCTTGCTCAGTCGTTTGTGGGTGACCTTGACCTTATTTCCACCGATGGAAGATCTGAATTTAGCGGATGATGAGTCGACCTTAACATTTGAGTATAACTCAAGTACTTGCATTTTCCATAGTATACTCGTCTATGACATAACATATTCTAGGTTAGCGACCTGCAGAAGTTGGAGAACAAGTTGTACTTCTTCTGGAGCATCCTTGAACCCATTTTGCACTAACTCCGAGCCCTGGAACAGGAAATCTATTCCTTTTGGCGTCATTGCTCTTGTGAATTTCATTAGATTTCCCGAGCTTTCGTCGTTTGTCGAAGGGGGCAGACAAGGGCGAGGAATAGTGTATTTTTGTTCTAAACACACACTGTTTTAATTATACATATCTCCAATTTGAGAATGTGGAGAGGGGAGTACTTGTTGCGATGAACATGAGGAGATCAACGGTTGAGATTAATCTCATAGATTAGTCGTAAATAGGTGTCCCTAGATGTCTTCTTCTTCATCTGACATCCTGAACTTGGGCAGTTGTAGTGTCTTGCTCAGTCGTTTGTGGGTGACCTTGACCTTATTTCCACCGATGGAAGATCTGAATTTACCGGATGATGAGTCGACCTTAGCATTTGAGTATAACTCAAGTACTTGCATTTTCCATAGTAGACTCGGCTCTGACAGAACATATTCTAGGTCAGCGACCTGCAGAAGGTGGAGAACAAGTTGTACTTCTGGAGCATCCTTGAACCCATTTTGCACTAACTCCGAGCCCTGGAAAAGGAAATCTATTCCTTTTGGCGTCCTTGCTCTTGTGAATTTCAGTAGATTTTCCGAGCTTTCGTGGTTTCGTCGAAGGGGGCAGAGAAGGGCGAGGAATAGTGTATTTTTGTTCTAAACACACACTGTTCTATTTATACATATCTCCAATTTGAGAATATGGAGAGGGGAGTACCTGTTGCGATGAACATGAGGAGATCAACGGTCGAGATTAATCTCATAGATTAGCCGTAAATAAGTGTCCCTAGATGTTTGCGTTGAGTGGATTCGATGCACTCGACGCCTGTTGTGGACTCAACACACTCAACGCCTGAGCCCTTAGACTCAGTGCTCTCAACGCCTGGACACTTGGTCCATAATTTCCTTGTTATCCTGCATAGATAAATACTACCAGAAACAACAACAAAGGAAACGCTACTAAAGCTAGACTAAGTTCATCATTCCCAATTCAAATTTGAAGGAGTTGAACTTGGTTTCATCTACTGGTTTGGTTAATATATCAGCCACTTATTTGTCAGTAGGGACAAACTCAAAGGAGATGTCCTCACATTTCACATGCTCTCTAATAAAATGATATCTAATCTCTATATGCTTAGTCCTGATATGGGAGAGACAGGATTTCTAGCAATAGAGTTAGTACTAGTAGAATCACAATACATAGGAATTCTACTTAGCTTAATGTTGTAGTCCTGAAGCTGATGTTGAATTCACTATAGTTGAGCACAGCAACTTCCAACAGATATGTATCTTGATTCAGCAGTTGATATAGCAACACTTGTTTACTTCTTGTTGCTCCAAGATACAAGTCTTCTTCCTAGAAATTGACAGGAGCCAGAGGTGTTTTTCCTGTTTTCTCTACAGCCTGAAAAGTCTGCATCTGAATAACCAGTTAGTTCAAAATCACTATTTCTAAGGTACCATGGGTCAAGATCAGGTGTCCCCTTGATATATCTCAAAATTCTTTTAGCTGCAGAATAATGAGACTCTTTAAGGCAAGTTTGATATCTAGCACAAATACATGTAGCATACATGATATCGGACTTATTAGCAGTGAGGTAAAGGAGGGAGCCAATTATGCATATGTACAAAGTTTCATCAATAGTCTTTCCAGTCTCATCCTTGTCCAATGACACAATTGACCTCATTGGATTTTTCATTGTGGAGGCACTCTCCATTCCAAACTATTTAATTAACTCTCTTGTGAACTTAGACTGTGAGATGGATAATTCATTTTCAGACTGTCTTACTTGGAGGTCTAAGAAGTACCTGAGTTCACTCATGCTACTCTTCTCAAATTTTCCTTGCATAAGTATGATAAACTTTTTGCATAGATCATCATCAGTAGAGCCAAAAATTATGTCATCTACATAAATTTGGACTAGTATGATCTTATCATTGATCTCTCTTACGAATATTGTATTGTTTATCTTTCTTCTTGAGAATTTGTTCTCAATGAGAAAGCTGGACCGGGTTTCATATCATGCCCTAGGGGCTTGCTTCAACTCATACAAAGCTTTTCTAAGCTTAAATACAAAATCAGGAAAGTTAGGATTAATAAAATATGAGGGTTGCTCAACATAGACCTATTTTTTCAGGTCACCATTTCGTAAGGCTGACTTCACATTCATTTGATAGACCTTGAATCCTTTAAATACAGTATATGTTGTGTACTTGTCCTTCTTCTAGAATGTACACACTATCATTTCCTTCTAGGGTAGTTGGAGAAGTATCCTTGATGGCTAGTTTATCCATCTTCATCTATATACCTGCAGATCTAGAGAAGCTTGGCAGCTTACTGTTAATCATTGATGATTTATCAAAAACTACATTAACAGACTCTTCAATAACTTGATTTTTCAAATTATAGACTCTATTTTTTTTATGATTGTTGTACCCAACAAATATCCGTTCATAGAATTTGGCAGCAAACTTAGTCAGCTAGGACTTCTCATTATTAAGCACAAAGTACTTACTATCAAAGATCCTAAGATAGACTGGATTTGATTTTCTGCCTTTCATAATCTCATAGGGAGTCTTGTTGTGGTACTTGGTAATAGAGGCTTTATTCAAGGCATGACAATCAGTGTTCACTGTCTCTGCCCAGAAATATTCTAAAAGATAAGTGTCACTGAGCAGTGTCCTGTCAGTCTCTATGAGAGTTTTATTTTTTCTCTCAACTATCTCATTTTACTGCGTGTTTTTTGAGAAGAAAATTTCTGACAAATCTTTAGTTCTTCACAGAACTTTGTCATGCTTTCAGACTGAAATTCAGTACCATGGTCACTTCTAATCACTTCAATAGACTCAGATAATAGGGGATCATGAGGCTCTTACTCACTTTTCTCAGAGGAACTGCTATCTGTGCTTTCCTCAGTAATCAGAAACAGCTTTCTTTTTCTTCTTGTCAACTATCTGTGCATATGACACCAAAACTCTAACTCATCTATCGAGCATCTTTGAATCCATTCTCCTCATATGATGGATTTTTGTTCGTAGCCTTAAGTTAAGGATCCCTGTAACAGTGTTGTGCAGATACAAAGACAGAATCCTGCCCAGGTTTGGCTCAGGGATACTGTCCACAATTCTGTCAAAGAGTACCCTTCCTCAATCTGTTTTCTTAGAAAGAAGTATCCTTGCTATCAACTCGAACATGTTCTTGGAAATTTTATCATGAGAGCTAGACTTGCACAGCAGCGCCTTCCCAACAACATCTGATAGGAATTTTCCTTTCAGGTTCAGTTCTCTTCGCAAGATTGATCCAGTGGAGTGTGGACAATCCACACCACTTCAGAGCAGCTCTAACATCAGTTTGGTCCAATTCTTCTTCTTCATCTGACATCCTGAACTTGGGCAGTTGTAGTGCCTTGCTCAGTCGTTTGTGGGTGACCTTGACCTTATTTCCACTGATGGAAGATCTGAATTTAGCGGATGATGAGTTGACCTTAGCATTTGAGTATAACTCAAGTACTTGCCTTTTCCATAGTAGACTCGGCTCTGACAGAACATATTCTAGGTCAGCGACCTGCAGAAGGTGGAGAACAAGTTGTACTTCTTCTGGAGAATCCTTGAACCCATTTTGCACTAACTCCGAGCCCTGGAACAGGAAATCTAATCCTTTTGGCGTCATTGCTCTTGTCAATTTCAGTAGATTTCCCGAGCTTTCGTCGTTTGTCGAAGGGGGCAGAGAAGGGCGAGGAATAGTGTATTTTTGTTCGAAACACACACTGCTTTATTTATACATATCTCCAATTTGAGAATGTGGAGAGGGGCGTACCTGTTACGATGAACATGAGCAGATCAACGGTTGAGATTAATCTCATAGATTAGCCGTAAATAGGTGTCCCTAGATGTTTGCGTTGAGTGGATTCGACGCTCTCGACGCCTGTTGTGGACTCTGCACACTCGACGCCTGAGCCCTTAGACTCAGTGCTCTCCACGCCTGGACACTTGGTCCATAATTTCCTTGTTATCCTGCATAGATAAATACTACCAGAAACAATAACAAAGGAAGAGCTACTGAAGCTAGACTAAGTTCATCATACCCAATTCAAATTTGAAGGAGTTGAACTTGGCTTCATCTAGTGGTGTGGTGAAGATATCATCCACTTGTTTGTCAGTGGGGACAAACTCAAGGGAGATGTCCTCACATTCCACATGCTCTCCAATAAAATGATATCCAATATCTATATGCTTACTCCTGCTATGGGAGAGACAGGATTTTTAGCAATAGAGATAGCACTAGTAGAATCACAATACATAGGAGTTCTACTTAGCTTAATGTTGTAGTTCTGAAGCTGATGTTGGATCCACAATAGTTGAGCACAGCAACTTCCAACATATATGTATCTTGATTCAGCAGTTGATATAGTAACACTTGTTTGCTTCTTGCTGCTGCAAGATATAAGTCTACTTCTGGAAATTGACAGGAGCCAGAGGTATTTTTTCTGTCTTCTCTGCAGCCTGAAAAGTCTGCATCTGAATAATCAGTTAGTTCAAAATCACTATTTTTAAGGTACCATGGGTCAAGATCAGGTGTCCCCTTGAGATATCTCAAAATTCTTTTAGCTACAGAATAATGAGACTCTTTAGGGCAAGCCTGATATCTAGCACAAATACATGTATCATACATGATATCGGACCTACTAGCAGTGAGGTAAAGGAGGAAGCTAATTATGCTTATGTACAAAGTTTCATCAACATGCTTTCCAGTCTCATCCTTGTCCAATGACACAATTGACCCCATTGGATTTTTCATTGTGGAGGCACTCTCCATTCCAAACTATTTAATTAACTTTCTTGTGAACTTAGACTGTGAGATGGATAATCCATTTTCAGACTGTCTTACTTGGAGGTCTACGAAGTACCTGAGTTCACTCATACTACTCATCTCAAATTTTCCTTGCATAAGTTTGACAAACTTTTTGCAGAGGTCATCATCAGTAGAGCCAAAAATTATGTCATCTACATAAATTTGGACTAGGATGATCTTATCCTTGACCTCCCTTAGAAATATTGTCTTGTTTATCTTTCCTTTAAGAATTTGTTCTCAATGAGAAAGGTGGACAGGGTTTCATATCATGCCCTAGGGGCTTGCTTCAACTCATACAAAGCTTTTCTAAGCTTAAATACAAAATCAGGAAAGTTAAGATTAATAAAATCTGAGGGTTACTCAACATAGACCTATTCTTTCAGGTCATCATTTAGTAAGGTTGACTTCACATTCATTTGATAGACCTTGAATCCTTTAAATACAGCATATATTGTGTACTTTGTCCTTCTTCTGCAATGTACACACTATCATTTCCTTCTAGGGTAGTTGGAGAAGTGTCCTTGATGGCTAGTTTATCCATCTTCATCTCTATACCTGCAGATCTAGAGAAGCTTGGCAGCTCACTATTAATCATTGATGATTCATCAAAAACTACATTAACAGACTCTTCCATAACTTGATTTTTCAAATTATAGACTTTATTTTTGCTATGATTGTTGTACCCAACAAATATCCGTTCATAGAATTTGGCAGCAAACTTAGTCAGGTAGGACTTCCCATTATTAAGCACAAAATACTTACTACCAAAGATCCTAAGATATGCTATATTTGATTTTCTGCCTTTCATAATCTCATAGGGAGTCTTGTTGTGGTATTTGGTAATAGAGGCTATATTCAAGACATGACAAGCAGTGTTCACTACCTCTGCCCAGAAATATTCTGAAAGATAAGTGTCACTGAGCAGTGTCTTGCAAGTCTCTATGAGAGTTTTGTTTTTTCTCTCAGCTATCCCATTTTACTAGGGTGTTTTTTAAGAAGAAAATTTCTGACAAATCTCTAGTTTTTCACAGAACTTTGTCATGCTTTCAGACTGAAATTCAGTAACGTGGTCACTTCTGATCTTGACCACAGAACTGTCTTTTTCATTCTGAACTTGTCTAACAAAGGTCATAAAAATATTTAGGGTTTCAGAAAACTCAACCATATCTGGAATAGTCATCAACTATCACAAGTGTATACACTATCCTACCAAGATTATGGACTGGCATTGGACCAAATAAGTCCATATGTAGGAGGTACAAATAACTCACAGAATCCTTTGCCCCAATGCTCTTGAAGGATGTTTTGGTCTACTTGCCCTTCTGACATGCAGAGCAAATGTCCTCCTTGATGCACTTTATATTGGGATCATTTCTGACTAGCTCATCACTGAAGAGCTTGCTAATGGTCTTGTAATTCAAGTGGGCAAGTCTCTTATGTCATTGCACAAAGTAAGAGACTCTCATTATCAACTAGACATACTAGAGTAAAACTTAAACATAAGAAGTTTAAACAGTAGATGTTTCCACTTCTAGTGTCTGTCAAAATGACCTCTTGGTCACTTGATTTTTTAATTAGACATTCATCCTTGTGGAAGACAATGACATAGCCTAGATCACATAATTGGCTTATGCTTATTAGGTTGTGTTGCAACCCTTCCACATAAGCCACTTTTGTGATTGACTATGTCATTGGTGATCATATCATAGCCCTTGGTGACTACTTTTTCTGAGCCTCCAAAGATCACCTTAGGTCCATTCTTTACTGGACAGTATTCTTTTAGATGACACCTTGTTCCAGTCATATGTCTGGAACATCCACTGTCCAAGTATCATATTGGTGCATGGGTACTTGGACTAACTTGCAACCACAACTTAGTTTACTTTAGGACCCCAAAAGAGTTTGGGTCATTGGTTCTTGTTAGTCTGAAAATGAACTTGTCTACCTACAGCACTTCTGACGGGAAGACTTGTCATTGCCCTTGGCACACTAGAGTTGTGCCCACAATCTATCACAAAGTGTCTCACTTTACCACAACACCAATATTCATGAATGTTGTATCTCCTCTTCTGAACAGCCCTTGTGCATTGCAAGCTGTCAACAACTTACTGTTCAGAAGGGAGAGCAGCAGCTTTTTTCTTGTTTTTGTCAGCAACAATCTGACTGAAAGTGAGTCTGGCAGGAAAAGAGCTTGGCTTACTCTAAGTACCTCCAACAGCAGTCTTCTTTGCCTTGGACACGTTGTTGATGGCTTTAGAGATTGCCAAGTCAGGTTTACTGACTAACTTACTTTTGGTCTGAGTAGTTGCTAGAAGAACCTAGGAATTTGATGCTGCCCTATCCTTGAGTGTGGGGGCTGGAGCACCAAACACAAGTGGTCCATGATGGGCCATCTGGATTTCCTCATGGGGAACCTTAAAGACACTCCAGCCCCCGTCTTTCCTTTTATCATATAGATGTGAGCAATTTTGCTCACACTACAGGATCTTTTAATCAACCAATGACCATATATACTTTCTTGGTCAAACTTGTTGGATGACAACAGAACTTTCTCAAAAGAGATATTAGGCTGAATTGGAGGCTTATCCTTACTCCTATTCAATCTTCTAGAATTCCTCTCAATGTACCCCAGCCCCTTCTTATCAGTTTGGGTGGTGAAGGTATCAATGAGTGGTAATAAAGATTTAGGTTTGGATTATTGAGCCACTAGCCACCTCTCTTTGAGAAGCTTATCTTCAAGATCCATAATGATCTTGTTCTTATTGCTGATAGTCCCAATTTGGATGATTGAGATAGTTTTCAGCTGGCTGACTTCCCTCCTCATCTGATCAAGAAAGGGTGTTGAGTCAGACTGCAGGGAAGCAGCTAGCTGTAAGGAGACAAACTTCTTGGCTTGTATTTTGACAAGCAACTTGCACTTCTTCAGAGCTTCCAAGATTAAACTATACTTGTGAATCAATTGATCGACATCTTTCTCAGATTCTGAGTCTCTTCATCACAGGATGAAGGTGCATCATAATTGGGACTTGTTTCATAATCAGATTCTGAAGAGTAGAGAGAATGAATTTGTACCTCATGTTGATTAGTCTGATCCTGGCTAGATTCGCCATTTGTCATGGCCATAAGTCCATAACAGCAGTTATCATCTTCATCCACCTCATTGTAACAATCTGAGTGTGATAGATGGGCTCTGATACCTATTCATGCAACTGGATAGTTCTCATCTTCTTCAGCAGCAAACAGCCCAATATAGGCTTCATCTTCTTCTTCAGAGTCTGAAGATGTTGAGTCAGTTTGACTCCAGCTCTTCTCATTCTTGGCAATGAAGGTCTTGTCCTTCTTGCCCTTGTAGTGAAGGTGCTTCTTCTCACTTGTCTCTTTTCTCTTGACAGGGCAATCAGCAATGACATACTCAGACTTGCTACAACAATAACAAATAATTTTAGAGGAAATATGTTTGTTGCGTTAGGAATCATACTTGTCTACTTTAGAGAACTTCTTCTTGGACTTGTTGTGATCTTTCTTGTGATGTAAGGAGGAAGGATTGTTCTTTCACTGCCTCATCTTCATCATCTTCTGGAATTGTCTTGAGAATGCAGCAAACTCTCCATCTAACATGTTACTGTAAGATGAGCTGGACTCAATGCTTTTTGAATCAGCTAGCCTCCTTGGGGGTGAGGCAATCCTCTCCTTGCTCTTCTTAGAGCTCTCAGCCTTGAAGACCATTGTCCTCTCCTTGGCATGAGTCCTGTTGGTGGCTTCCTCCTCCTTCATGGCAGATAACTGCATTTCATATGAAAGCAGCTTTCCAAACAAGGTATGAGGAGCAGTTTCAGCAAGCTTGGACACTTCTCTAATTACACAGATCTGTGTTCCAGTCTCTGGTTAGAGATCTTAGTAACTTATCATTCAGCTCATTGTTACTGAAGTCCCTCTCATAGCTCCTCAAGTTCATTGACCACTCTGAAAAATTTCGCATAGCACTCAGCTATGTTGTCTCTGCTGCTTTGCCTGAAAGCTTCATATTCCTGATTGAGTAGGGATTTCCTGTCATCCCTGACTTCTTTTGTGCCCTCCATGTAGACAATCAGGGTGTCTCTTGAATGTCTTGCTAAGGATAAGATTCTGCAATGTTGAATCATCAATGACACTCACAATGATGTTCTGTGTCCTCTTGTCCATAGCTGTCAAGATGACCTTATACTTGGTCATCTCAGTGTACTTCTTTGGGGTTTAGACACTGGTATCTAGGACATAAATCTTCATAGTGATGAAGGGTCCTTCCTGAACAATGATGAAGATCCTTGGATCAGAAGCCTCCATAAACAATCTAACTCTCTCTTTCCAAATGCCAAAAATCTCCTTTCTGCAGATTGGAAACTTCATGGAGTCCAACTCCTTATGGTTCTCTCCTGAACCTATAAGGATAATCCTTAGCTATCTGTGGAGATTTGTTTAGACTATTAAGTCCTTTTGAACAACCTCCCTCTGATAGCACTTGAAAGTCTTTAATTTCAAGAGTAGCTAAACACATAGAGGGGGCGTGAATAGGTTTTTGTGTCTTTTTAGACTATCTTCTTACATTGGTGTGTTGTGACTTAGTGTTATGTTAGCTTTCAAGAATACACAATCAGCACACAAGTATTTATAGTGGTTTCCTAAGGTTTGAGTACATTCATTGTCCCTCTCACCTTTCTAACAGTGTGTTAGACAAGGTCAACTTCTCCAAACTCGGCTCCAAGAGCTTACAACACAGATCCTTCAGAATCTCTCAGACACATTCAAGTCCTACCTCAGGCCCAAATCCTTACCACTCAGAGCAAATGATGCTCCAACTACTCAGTGATCGACAGATCAGTGAGATCACCTAGCTCAGACTTTTATCCAAAATCCTACACTCATGCTAGGAGGTTAGACCAACACTCAGATCCACCTCAGGATCCTACCTCAGAGATTAACTCTCCTACAACTCAGGCATGCAGGCCCTACCAGATCCACAGAAGGATCCTATCACTCGGTCTTTATAGTTTAGGCTTACAAACCAGATCAGTTAAGATCCTACAGTGAGAATGAGTTTGTTGATGATGAATAGCTCCAGAGAAGTTATCTCTGAGACAACCTCTTCCTGAACTGAGAAGACTCAGTATTGTCTTCTTCATAGCACCAAGAAAAGATCTTTAATGATAGTTCTGCTTGTGCTGAGAAGTAACTGCAGAGATTGCTTCTTCTTTCTCAGAAAGTAATCTTCCTGATCTTGATGTTGACAGATGATTTGATCTTCAAAGAAAAGCTCCTTCAACAGCAAACTCTGTATGTGATTCACAGATAACTTTGAGCAAGCTCTTTGAATGGTTCAACTCAGTCCAGAGGAAGAAGACGGCTGCTTTTCTCCCGTTAGGTTGTCTTCTAATTTTACGGAACTATCCTTTTATATCCCGTCGCGTAACGGCTCTATGCACAGTATGGGCTGGCTGGAAATGACAACTGCACCATCACTTTTGCATCTACAGCTGTACTAAAGGCATGTGGCGTCTTTTATCTTCTTGCACGCGAATCCCGCGATATTTGAACTTCTGCTGACGTCAGCATGAATCAGCGCTTCTGGACTTAATAAATTTCAGACAGACTGCACGGGCATTTAGTGAAGCCTTGTCACTTAACGAAAAAGAACTTAGTAGAATTCTGCGACTTGAGGCGTTGAAAGCGTTGAGTGAGTCTTTCTCACACAACGCATATAGACTTTTATAGTCTAACTGCTTAGGCGTTGAGTGAATCTTCATCACTCAGCGCATCTGGACTTGAATTGGTTTCTCAGAATAGAGGCGTCGAGTGCATCTCAACGCTTCTAAATTTGGTCAAATTTCTGCTTTGTCAGTAGCCTGTCATGAGCCCATCTGTCTTTGTGACTCAGACAACCTGTCAAATCAGTTCAACAGAGAACAACATGCATACATTGAACTAAGGGCATGCATCAAATACATTCATGTGTAAACCATTGACTTGTGGACCTTTTTCAAATCTAGGACATTGTGATCAATGGACCCAACAATAAGGGTGACTAAATTTTACGATGGTTGTCTACCTAACACAACCCTCATCATTTATTAAAGTGGTAACAAAATACATATGTGACTCCATTTAGTAGATTAATTAAAAGTTTCAATGGAAGTTAAATTGAATGTGAGGGCTGGCTGGTTAGGCAAACGGGTCGGCTAAAGGATTGGATTAGAAGGGGGAGTCGACTGGTCCAAGAGCATGACTCACGCTGGACCGCCTATGTGTCGCGTAAAAGAGGGCTCGGGTCTTCTTAATCAAAGGAAAAGCCGAACCTTTCCACATTTCCTCTCTCGTGCACGGAATTGCTCCCGACTCCAAACGACGGCCGACGCACGCGAACCCAGAAACCAAATCACCTCTGATTTCCATGACTTTTCTTTCTATAGAAAGGTACTCCCTCCCTCTCAATTCCTTTTCAGTTTCACGTGAATTTGGGACTCCAATTTCTAGGGCCAAAAACCCTAATTTGGATTTTTTGAGTACTTTGTTGCAAGGTAACATGATTGTATATTTGATGTTTTTCAAATTTAGAGAAACTAAATAAACAACTAAGAGATTGAAGGATGTGTATAAATTTTACATTCATGTATGGGGCAAGCTTTATAGTACCGCAATTAGACCAATGATGTTCTATGGTTCTGAGTGTTGGGCAATGAATTGTGTGCATGAGCAAAAAATGGGAGTTGCGTGGATGAGAATGTTTAGGTGGATGTATGGACACACGAGACTAGATAAAATTATGAATGAATGTATCAGGGATAAGACAAGAGTAACACCAATTGCAGAGAAGATGTGAGAAGCTCGACTAAGATGGTTTGGACACGTACAAAGGAGTCCATTAGAGGCACCTATTAGGCGTTGTGAGAGTCTAGTCACTAGGCATGTTAAACGAGGGAGGGGTAGACCAATAAAGACTTGGAATGAAACTATACGGAAAGACATGATATACTTAGGCATTAGTGAGATTATGACTAAAGATAGGGCACAATGGAGACAAAGGATCTATATAGCCGACCCCATTATAGTGGAATGAAGGCATGAGTGTTGTTGTTGATGTATGGGACAAGCTGCTGCTAGAGTAATGGAGGCCGGTAATATTTCTTGATTTTGTTATGCTGATTAGCCGTTGTTAGAGGTACCCTACTGTCGGGATTTTAAGAGCTATAAAGCACGGATACTTAAAAATGGTCAACGTATCGACTCGAACGCGTACCAGATACGGGAAACGCTCGGAAACCCGCAGAAACGCGTTTCTGAAACTCCAGAAAACGCATATTTTTTAAAATATATATATTTTTTTATTTTCGGAATCGTGTATCCCGCAAGGGGGATACGTGTATCCCGCAAGGGGGATACGCGTATGCCGCAAGGGGGATACGCGATTCCGTGAGATATAGAGCTCGCGTTTTCTTATTCCTCTCTCGATCCCGTCGACATTCCGCTCTCAATTCCGTCGATCCCGCAGGTACTCCTCCTTCTCCTGCTTCTTCTCCTTTTTCTTCTTCTCCTGGTTCTTCTCCTTCTTCTTCTTCTTCTTCTCCGCCTGCTTCTTCTTCTTCTCCTGATGCTTCTCCTTCTTCTCCTCCTTCTTCTTCTCCTCCTTCTTCTCCTCCTCCTCCTTCTCCTTCTTCTTCTTCTACTTCTTCTTCTCCTCCTCCTCCTTCTTCTTCTACTTCTTCTTCTCATCCTCCTCCTTCTTCTTCTCCTGCTTCTCCTCATCCTTCTTCTCCTGCTTCTCCTCCTCCTTCTTCTTCTCCGGCTTCTTCTTCTTCTCCTCCTCCTCCTTCTCCTTCTTCTCCTGCTTCTTCTTCTCCTCCCGCTTCTTCTTCTTCTTCTCCCGCTTCTTCTTCTTCTTCTCCTTCTTCTCCTCCGCCTTCTCCTCCGCCTTCTCCTGCTTCTTCTTCTTCTCCTAGTTCTTTTTTCTGCATCATATTAATATCCAATATATGTCTAAAAACATTACTAAGTACGGCTACATCTGTATTCTCTACATGTTACTAAGTAATCTAATTTTGCTTATGGTATTTACATTGATAATCCTCCAACAACTCCAACTCAAACAAGTAATAGAGATGAGATTATCCCCTTGCCCTTGATGGCGTTCCTTCCACAAAACTTGAGTTCTTAATGTTAGCACCATGTCTTATTCTTATATTAATTAATACTTATACTAAAATAATTAAAAACGTTTCTGTATCCGAATTTTTAAAAAAATCACGTTTCTCGTATCCGTTTCGTATCGTATCTCGTTTCCGTCCCCGTGCTACATATATTAAGAGCTTCTTTTCTTTAATTAGGTTTGATTGGAATTTATAACCATGCAGTGGATTTGAAAAATAAAAGCTGGGATTGGTTTTATTATGCAGGCAGGCTGTTATATGGGTTTGGGATTAGATCAATTGATTTCTGTTTTGGGGATTTTCATGTTTACTGGCCGGCTGTAACAGTGACCCTAGTAGTTTTATTGAGAATTGTTGGTTAATGTTCAGTGGATTTATATACATAACTGCCGTTGGCGACTGTTTTAGGGGAAGGCTATTGAAAATAAATTTTTGGGGTGTTTGATATTCATTGTTTTGAATTTGATGATTTTCATAAATCCACTTAAGAAAAAGAACTTGAAGCACAACTCATACATTACCTTGTTTATTACATTAAGGGTCCGTTCGGATCGCAAGAATTGGAATTCATGCAATTCCAATTCCTGTGAGAATTGGAATTGGTCTGAATTCCAACGTAGATGTTCGGCCGCAGGATGGATTTCTCCAATTGGAATTGGAATTGGTTTAGAATTTTTTTTTTTCGCATGCCTGCAGGATCGGGCTGTACAACCCCGTATTCGCAGATTTTGAGTTTTTAAGCTTTTGGAGCGATTTGAACCCTTGGTGGCCAATTTTGGCCTAGCCCTTGGAATATACTAGTAGGGGGAGGAAAAATCTGCCTCCCCCCAGTGGCCCATTTTTGGGGGGCCGGGGTCTCGCCCTTGCCCCCTCCTGCTCCGCGGCCTGGCGGGTCGAGACCGGCCGGGGGTCGGGGTCTCGCCCCTGCCCCCTCCTGCTCCGCGGCCTGGCGGGGCGAGAGCGGCCGGGGGCCGGGGTCTCGCCCCTCCCCCCTCCTGCTCCGCGGCCTGGCGGGGCGAGACCGGCCGGGGGCCGGGGTCTCGCCCCTGCCCCCTCCTTCTCCGCGGCCTGGCGGGGCGAGACCGACCGGGGGCCGGGGTCTCGCTCCTGCCCCCTCCTGCTCCGCGGCCTGGCGGGGCGAGACCGGCTGGGAGGTCGGGGTCTCGCCCCTGCCCCCTCCTGCTCCGCGGCCTGGCGGGGCGAGACCGGCCGGGAGGCCGGGGTCTCGCCCCTGCCCCCCATGCTCCGCGGCCTGGCGGCCTGTCGGGGCGAGACCGGCCGGAGGCCGGGGTCTCGCCCCTGCCCCCTTGCTCCCCAGTTCTTCGGGGGTCACCTGCTCGTCTCGGGTGCCCGGGGAGTTGGTGGGAATGGCTCCTCCCGCTCTTGGACCTCTTTTAGCGATGTTTTTACCGTTTTACCCCCGGTGTGGCTGTTTTCTATTGGCCCGAGGCATATTTGGCGTATGGGTATTGTTGACATTTTGGTCCATGGGGTTGGAAAAACTATAAATAGACCCTTAGGGGTGCCTTGGAGAGCATCACTTCTTCACTCTCTCTTCATCCTTCAAGGCACCTAGCTCAAGCATTGGCTAGGGAGGGGGAGACCTCAAAGGTCTTCCGGGTGTGAGGTGGGACACCCGCGCTAGAGCCGAGGGTCGGTTTCTAGTTTCTTGATCCTTTGGTCTGTGACGTTCTCCTAAGTGTAGTAGGTGCGAGGTCATCCATTTCTAGGGACCCCGAACTCCACAGATGTCATTTTTGGCTTCAACACTTTTGGTGTGGTGAGCGTGAAGAGTGACCAGCACAGAAGATCTTAGGAGAGTGTCATGGCTGGAGGTCAGGGAGGTAGTGATGATCTCGTCGAGCTCCCCAGCTCAGGACCCTTTGTGGGGAGGCAAGAGTTCATGGCCTCCATCCAGGGCATCATGGAGATGCTGCGAAGCATTGCTCCTCAAGGTGGTAGCTCCACCCCGACCCCCCAGGAGCTAGCTCCCCCCCTTCTCGGCGAGACAGCTTCAAGGGATCTCGGCAAGACAGCTTCCAGGGATCTCGGCGAGACAGCCCCAAGGTGGTTAGGCGAGAGTGCCCCAGGGGGGCAGGCACCCAGGCAACTCCTATCTCCACCACATCAAGTTTTGGCGGTCGGCCAAGGGAGAAAAAGGCGAAGGAGGAATCGCTCAGGGGGGAGGAACTGAGGCCCCAAGGAATAGCGGGTGAGTGGAGAGATCTCACCCTAACACGCCCAGAGTTCCATATGTATTTTCCTTGTAATGAGTATCCCCTGCCAGGTTAGGTCAGGGTAGGTTGTATGTAATGTCTTTTTTCTTTACCAAGTATTTTTTGCTCCGAGATGGTTCCGCAGACCAGGCTCCCACTAGCTGGCAGGGCAGGTTGACCTCTCGTGGAGGTCAAGTACTTTTTGCTCCGAGATGGTTCCGCTGACCAGGCTCCCACTAGCTGGCAGGGCAGGTTGACCTCTCGTGGAGGCCAAGTATTTTTTGCTCCAAGATGGTTCCGCTGACCAGGCAACCACTAGCTGGCAGGGCAGGTTGACCTCTCGTGGAGGTCAAGTACTTTTTGCTCCGAGATGGTTCCGCTGACCAGACTCTCACTAGTTCGCAGGGCAGGTTGACCTCTCGTGGAGGTCAAGTATTTTTTGCTCCGAGATGGTTCCGCTGACCAGCCTCCCACTAGCTGGCAGGGCAGGTTGACCTCTCGTGGAGGCCAAGTACTTTTTGCTCCGAGATGGTTCCGCTGACCAGGCTCCCACTAGCTGGCAGGGCAGGTTGACCTCTCGTGGAGGCCAAGTATTTTTTGCTCCGAGATGGTTCCGCTGACCAGGCTCCCACTAGCTGGCAGGGCAGGTTGACCTCTTGTAGAGGTCAAGTACTTTTTGCTCTGAGATGGTTCCGCTGACCAGGCTCCCACTAGCTGGCAGGGCAGGTTGACCTCTCGTGGAGGTCAAGTACTTTTTGCTCCGAGATGGTTCCGCTGATCAGGCTCCCACTAGCTGGCAGGGCAGGTTGACCTCTCGTGGAGGTCAAGTACTTTTTGCTCCGAGATGGTTCCGCTAACCAGGCTCTCACTAGCTGGCAGGGCGGGTTGACCTCTCGTGGAGGTCAAGTACTTTTTGCTTCGAGATGGTTCCGCTGACTAGGCTCTCACTACCTGGCAGGGCAGGTTGACCTCTCGTGGAGGTCAAGTTTCTTTGCTCCGATGATCGTCCCGCTGTCAGGCTCTCACTAGCTGGCAGGGCAGGCGTACGTCTCGTGGAAGCCCAAGTTCCCACCCCCGAGAGGATCTCCTCAGCCAGGCTCCCACTAGCTGGTTGGGTCGAATGTGCCTCGGGGAGATCAAGTTCCCACCCCCGAGAGGATCTCCTCAGTCAGACTCTCACTAGCTGGTTGGGTCAAATGTGCCTCGGGGAGATCAAGTTCCCACCCCCGAGAGGATCTCCTCAGTCAGGCTCCCACTAACTGGTTGGGTCGAATGTGCCTCGGGGAGATCAAGTTCCCACCCCGAAGAGGATCTCCTCAGTCAGGCTCCCACTAGCTGGTTGGGTCGCATGTGCTTCGGGGAGATCAAGTTCCCACCCCCCAGAGGATCTTCTCAGTCAGGCTCCCACTAGCTGGTTGTGTCGAATGTGCCTCGGGGAGATCAAGTTCCCACCCCTGAGAGGATCTCCTCAGCCAGGCTTCCACTAGCTGGTTGGGTCGAATGTGTCTCGGGGAGATCAAGATCCCACCCCCGAGAGGATCTCCTCAGCCAGGCTCCCACTAGCTGGTTGGGCCGAATGTGCATCGGGGAGATCAAGTTCCCACCCCCGAGAGGATCTCCTCAGCCAGGCTCCCACTAGCTGGTTGGGTCGAATGTGCCTCGGGGAGATCAAGTTCCCACCCCCGAGAGGATCTCCTCAGCCAGGCTCCCACTAGCTGGTTGTGTCGAATGTGCCTCGGGGAGATCAAGTTCCCACCCACGAGAGGATCTCCTCAGTCAGGCTCCCACTAGCTGGTTGGGTCGAATGTGCCTCAGGGAGATCAAGTTCCCACCCCCGAGAGGATCTCCTCAGACAGGCTCTCACTAGCTGGTTGGGTCGAATGTGCCTCGGGGAGATCAAGTTCCCACCCCCGAGAGGATCTCCTCAGTCAGGCTCCCACTAACTGTTTGGGTCGAATGTGCCTCGGGGAGATCAAGTTCCCACCCCCGAGAGGATCTCCTCGGCCAGGCTCCCACTAACTGGTTGGGTCGAATGTGCCTCGTGGGGAGTAAGTTCATTTTTGCTCTAAGACGGCCCCGCTGCCCAGGCTCTCACTAGCTGGGCAGGGCCGGTGGTACTTCTCGTGGAAGCCAAGTATTTTTTACCCGGAGGGGGTCTCGTCACCCAGTCTCCCATCAGCTGGCATGACAAGTTGACCCCTCCGGGAGGCTAAGTATTTTTTACCCGGAGGGCGTCTCGTCACCCAGGCTCCCATTAGCTGGCATGACAGGTTGACCCGTCCGGGAGGCTAAGTGTTTTTTACCCGGAGGGGGTCTCGCCACCCAGGCTCCCATAGCTGGCATGGCAGGTTGACCCCTCCGGGGGGTGAAGTGTTTTTTACCCGGAGGGTGTCTCGCCACCCAGGCTCCCATAGCTGGCATGGCAGGTTGACCCCTCCGGGGGGTGAAGTGGTTTTTACCCGGAGGGGGTCTCGCCACCCAGGCTCCCATAGCTGGCATGGCAGGTTGACCCCTCCGGGGGGTGAAGTGTTTTTTACCCGGAGGGGGTCTCGCCACCCAGGCTCCCATAGCTGGCATAGCAGGTTGACCCCTCCGGGGGGGTGAAGTGTTTTTTACCCGGAGGGGGTCTCGTCACCCAGGCTCCCATCAGCTGGCATGACAAGTTGACCCCTCCGGGAGGCTAAGTGATGGAGGTCAACGTCGACATTGGCCCACGCACGTGTATTCCCGCCGAAAGGGGGCGTGATTTTATGATCCTGCACTTTGAGGGCCCTTCCGGACGATCCGAGTCCGTGGATGTGTCCGGAAGGTCGACGCGAGTATTTTTCGTATTTCGTTTTCTTTTATTCGGACATGTATTGACATTATTTGGGCACCCGGAAAATTGGGCGATCTGAGCCATCGATTCTGGATGCCCTAGCCTCTTTTTCTATTTATAGGAGCCAAGAGGAAAGGTTTGGGACCGAATGCTTGAGTGAGTCTTCAACCGGTCGGTTGGTGCGACGCCAACACCCCCAAGGTGCGACGCCTAGGGTTCCCGCTGCCGCCCCTCCCCTTCCTCGCCTCCGACGGTGCGCCCCGGCCTTCCAGCCGCCCGTCGGGTGTTACCCAGCCCCTCCGCCTCCCCGCCAAGCTTTCCCCGGCCCGCCAGCAGCCCGCCGTCCAGCCCTCTGCCCGCCAGCAACCCTCCGCCCAACCCCCCTGTCACCCAGCAGCCCGCCGCCCAGCTTTCCTCCGTCCAGCAGCTTTCGCCGCCCCACTCCCAGCCCCTGCAGCCCCGACGACCACACCCCAGGCCCCCTCCCCTGCTCTCGACAGCCATCCGCCAACCCTCCGCCCACATCAGCCCCGCCGTAACTCCCCGCAGCCCGAGAACCCCCCGCACGTCCCCACGGTTGGCTTCCACCGACCCGGATCTACTCCTCCCAATAATCGGTGCCCCACCTTCGTCCGATTGGCTCCACGTAAGGTTGTAAGTTGTCTTTTGGATTTGATTCTCAGCATGGTTTACTTTGCTTAAATTTCTGTGTTATGTTTATCAATTGAATGGTGCTTGTGTTACTTAATTTTGTGCTAACTTGCAGGGCTAATCCATCTTAATTTAAATCCTTGCGCTCCCGATTCGTAACCACGCCTAGGTGCCTTTCTCCTTTGCCACTACCCCCTTGGTGGATCTCTGCGTGGGCTTAAAATTATTTAAGTAATCTACGCAAAATTAATCGTTTGGAATTTGTGAAGCTCGTGCTGTGTTGGGTCGTCCTCATTGTAAAACCCCGTAGTACGTCTAGTTTTCCCGCGACCCCAGCCTGCCCTACATCAGATTGGTATCAAAGCGAGGTTCGAGCGCGTCGTATGTTACGTAGTGGTAGGCCATTTAGACACAACATGTCTGATCCGAACCTCACTGATGAGCGGGCCGGCAACTCCAATTCCAATTCGGAATTGTCCCCCGCTGAATTCCAACGCACGATCTTAGACCGCTTTGATCAATTGGGCGCTCGCATCATTGAACTTCGTGCGCGCCAGGATGCCTACGAAGGCCGAGGCGACCACAACGCCCCCCGACGGTATCCAGATCCCCCTGATTATGATCATGATGCCCCACGGAACCTTGAGCGGCCCCGATACGACTACGCCCGTCGTGACCGCTTTGACGGCTATCCCGAACATCGGGAAGGGGTACCACTTAGGGAGGATGACATCCTCCGTCGTATCCGTATCGACGTTCCTACATTCGACGGTCATCAAGACCCCGGAGCATTTAGTGACTGGCTCCGGGAGATGGAGCACTACTTTGACTGGTATGACATGAGTGACGAACGCAAGGTGCGATTCGCGCGTATGAAGTTAGTGGGATCTGCGATGAACTATTGGACTAGCGTAGAGCGAGCCTTAGAGCGGGACGGCTATCGGCCCATTATTAGATGGGAAGATATGACGAGGCGCTTGAAGGAGAAATACCTCCCCGCGTCATATCGTGATCGATTGTTAGACCAGGTCTATGCACTTCGACAGGGCACGATGTCAGTAGCTGAATATATGACCCAGTTTGACGACCTGGTGGTGAGGAGTGACCTTCGAGAGGAGAGCAGTGTCGCGGCTTCCCGGTTTCGGTACGGCCTACGGTCGGAGATTAGGAGGGAACTAATTCCCCACCGACGGGAAACAGTCGAGCAGATTTATGAGTTGGCCCTGGAGTACGAGCTCTACCTCCGGACTACCGGAACCCGCCAGCAAGCTCCTAGGACTGATGGCCCCACATTCAGGAGGCACACCCCTCCTCACCCCCAGGCCTCCGGTCCCCCCCACATCCCTGAGGATGTGAAAGGGAAGGCGGTTATGACCGGGCCTCCTAGGCCAAGTGGCCCCCAGTGCTATAGATGCTCTAGACGAGGTCATTATGCCGCACAATGCCCTATGCGGAACCTGTTGATTGAGGACGAGGAAGACGAAAGTATAGACCCGGCGAGAGAGACTGAGGGCGATATAGTAGCAACTGTGGAGGAAGACTGGGAGAGCGACGCAGAGAGATCTTTAGAGCTAGGAGTTATACGCCGCCTCCTGCATACTCCACGTTCGGAGGATGATTGGCGACGTACCACCATCTTCTATACTTATTTCCAGAGCGCGGGCGGCCCCTGCAAGCTTGCTATCGATGGGGGGAGCTGCGTGAATATTGTCGCCATGAAGGCGCTGGAGCGGATGCAGCTCACCCCCGAGCCGCACCCCCAGCCCTATCGTGTCCTCTGGGTGGACAAGTCTGCTATCCAGGTTACCCAGCGGTGTTTAGTACCCTTGCGGCTCGCGTCCTTCGAGGACAAGGTCTGGTGTGACGTTATCCCGATGGACGTAGCCCATGTCCTTTTAGGTCGACCCTGCTTGTTTGATCGCGACGTGACGTGCTTCGGGCGATCGAACACATGCGTATTTTATGATCGGGGCCGAAAGATCACCTTGACCCCAACCCAGCCCAAGGATTCATCAAAGGGCAAGGTTGACTCGCCCGTCGGTGTGGGGTCCTCCAGGCCCCTGCACCTTCTGAGGATGCATGACTTCATGAGAGAGGGCTTAGACTCGGGGATCGTATTTGTTGTAGCGGCTACCTTGGCCCCGGACACTCCTAGTGGGAGTGTCGTTCCTACTGATCCTGATTTACAGCGACTTTTGAGAGACTTTATGGACATTACGCCCGAAGAGCTCCCCGACGAGCTACCCCCCCTGAGGGATATCCAGCACGCGATCGACCTTGTGCCGGGGGCATCTTTGCCCAATCTCCCACACTACCGTATGAGCCCAACCGAGCATACCGAGCTAAAACGGCAGGTTGATGATTTACTTAGGAAGGGCTTCGTACGCGAGAGCTTGAGTCCGTGCGCGGTCCCAGCCCTTCTCACCCCGAAGAAGGACGGGAGCTGGCGCATGTGCGTTGACAGTAGGGCCATCAATAAGATCACAGTGAAGTACCGTTTTCCGATTCCCCGCCTTGACGACTTACTTGACGCTATGGCTGGAGCCCGTATTTTCACGAAGATCGACCTTAGGAGCGGATATCACCAGATTAGGGTCCGCGAGGGGGATGAATGGAAGACGGCATTCAAGACGAAGGATGGTCTATTTGAGTGGTTGGTGATGCCGTTCGGATTGTCGAATGCCCCTAGCACGTTCATGCGGGTGATGACTCAGGTCTTGCGGCCCTACATGGGCAAGTTCCTAGTTGTGTACTTCGACGATATTCTTATCTATAGCCAGGAGCGCACTGACCACCTACACCACGTCCGATTGGTGTTCGATACCCTCAGGAAGGAGCATTTATTTATCAATATGAAGAAGTGTGATTTTCTGGCTGAATCGGTTCACTTTCTTGGCTATATTATCTCGGCGTCAGGCATCGCTGTGGACCCCGACAAAGTGAGAGCGATCCGTGAGTGGCCTGTCCCCACGACCATCCACGAGGCCAGGAGTTTCCATGGACTGGCCACCTTCTACAGGAGGTTTGTCCGAGGTTTTAGCGCACTTATGGCCCCCTTTACGAGCTGCCTTCGTAAGGGAGACTTCGTGTGGACCACGGCCGCCACTAAGGCCTTCGAGGAGATCAAGGATCGTCTAGCTTCCGCCCCTGTCCTTAGATTGCCAGATTTTAGCCTAGCCTTCGAGGTAGCGTGTGACGCTTCAGGCCTAGGGATCGGTGGAGTACTTAGCCAGGAGGGCCATCCCATTGCATATTTCAGCGAGAAGCTGAACGAGGCCCGCCAGCGGTATTCCACGTATGACCGTGAATTTTATGCAATCGTCCAGACCTTGCGGTATTGGCGGCACTATCTCCTGCACAAGGAGTTCGTGTTGTACTCTGATCATCAGGCTTTACGATATCTTGAGTCCCAGTCAAAGCTTAGTCATAGGCACGCCAAGTGGGTAGAGTTTCTGCAGAGCTATCACTACGTTATTAAACACCGCGCGGGTGTTGAAAACAAGCCGGCCGATGCCCTGAGTCGCCGGATTAGCCTCCTGCAGGCGATGAGCACACATGTCACTGGTTTTGAGCGCCTCGTTGTTGAGTATGCCGAATGTTCGGATTTTGGAAATATCTATAGGTCCCTCACCCGGAACCCTCCAGACACTATTGATGGGTTTACGGTTTCCGAGGGATACCTGTTCTTCGGCGCCCGACTCTGCATTCCCTCCACTTCTCTCCGTGACTTCTTGATCTGGGAGATGCATGCGGGAGGCGCCGCCGGGCACTTCGGGCGAGACAAGACCATCGCCTTGGTTGAGGATCGGTTCTATTGGCCCTCGATGAAAGGAGACGTCGCGCGCGTGATTAGGCATTGTAGGACGTGCCAGACGGCGAAAGGATCCCGCCAACCCGGCGGCCTGTATTCCCCGTTGCCGATCCCTCACAAACCCTGGGTTGACATCAGCATAGACTTTGTTCTTGGGTTGCCCCGCACGCCCAAGAAACATGATTCCATTTATGTTGTCGTGGATCGCTTTTCGAAGATGGCCCACTTCATCCCATGCCGCAAGACGGCTGATGCCTCCTCGGTGGCCGCCCTATTCTTTAGAGAGGTCTTCAAGTATCACGGATTACCTTCCTCTATAGTGTCTGATCGTGACGTCCGGTTCATGAGCTATTTCTGGAAGACACTATGGATGAAGACGGGCACCACCCTCAAGTTCTCCACCGCCTACCACCCACAGACGGATGGACAGACTGAGGTGGTCAATAGGAGTTTGGGCTCCCTCTTACGCTGCCTTGTTGGTGAGCATGTGTGTACTTGGGACTCGGTGTTGCCCCTAGCAGAGTTCGCGTATAATAGCTCGGTGAATAGGACTACTGGCCTTAGCCCATTCCATATCCTGTTAGGGTACGAACCCAGAAAGCCGGTTGATCTAATTCCCCTCCCACTTGAGTCCCGCCCTAGTGAGTCGGCTGAGTCCTTTATCCAGCACATGCATGAGCTTCACGAATCCATCCGAAAAAAAATCGCAACAAGTAATGATAATTATAAAGCCTATGCGGATGTCCACAGGAGGGAAAGGAGTTTTGAGATTGGCACACAGGTTTTGGTTCGTCTTCGCGCGGAGAGGTTCCCCTCTGGGACTGCAAAGAAACTAAATGTCAGGCGGATGGGCCCTTATACGGTGGTACAAAAGATAGGACCAAATGCCTATGAGATTGATATTCCAAGGCACATGGGGATCAGCAGAGTATTCAATGTAGAAGACTTGACTCCATACTACGAGGAGCAAACTTATGTGGATCCTTTCGAACCCCTCCCCGCGGAGCCACCCTTCGAGCCACCACTTTCCCCGTTGTCGCCTTCACTCCCTCAGTCCTTGCCCACAGCGTCACCGCCTGGGGATCTCGCACCGCCGTCGGCTGTTCCACCGGAGAGTTCATTAGAGAGTGAGCCACTGCCCGCAGAGACTACTACGGGCCTGGAGGCCCTTGAGGGCATCCTAGCCCATGATTACATGACAGCAGCAGACCCGAGCACCTTGCGCTACCTGGTCCACTGGAGGGACCGTCCCAGCTTTGATGACACTTGGATCGCCCCTGCAGAGCTTGAGAGACTTGCCCCCGGGCTACGCCAGGAGTATGATCGTCTCCATTCCTCGGAGATGAATGCTACTAAGCCGGGGGGAGTTGATGGCGGTCAACGTCGACATTGGCCCACGCACGTGTATTCCCGCCGAAAGCGGGCGTGATTTTATGATCCTGCACTTTGAGGGCCCTTCCGGACGATCCGAGTCCGTGGATGTGTCCGGAAGGTCGACGCGAGTATTTTTCGTATTTCGTTTTCTTTTATTCGGACATGTATTGACATTATTTGGGCACCCGGAAAATTGGGCGATCTGAGCCATCGATTCCGGATGCCCTAGCCTCTTTTTCTATTTATAGGATCCAAGAGGAAAGGTTTGGGACCGAATGCTTGAGTGACTCTTCAACCGGTCGGTTGGTGCGACGCCAACACCCCCAAGGTGCGACGCCTAGGGTTCCCGCTGCCGCCCCTCCCCTTCCTCGCCTCCGACGGTGCGCCCCGGCCTTCCAGCCGCCCGTCGGGTGTTACCCAGCCCCTCCGCCTCCCCGCCAAGCTTTCCCCGGCCCGCCAGCAGCCCGCCGTCCAGCCCTCTGCCCGCCAGCAACCCTCCGCCCAACCCCCCTGTCACCCAGCAGCCCGCCGCCCAGCTTTCCTCCGTCCAGCAGCTTTCGCCGCCCCACTCCCAGCCCCTGCAGCCCCGACGACCACACCCCAGGCCCCCTCCCCTGCTCCCGACAGCCATCCGCCAACCCTCCGCCCACATCAGCCCCGCCGTAACTCCCCGCAGCCCGAGAACCCACCGCACGTCCCCACGGTTGGCTTCCACCGACCCGGATCTACTCCTCCCAATAATCGGTGCCCCACCTTCGTCCGATTGGCTCCACGTAAGGTTGTAAGTTGTCTTTTGGATTTGATTCTCAGCATGGTTTACTTTGCTTAAATTTTTGTGCTATGTTTATCAATTGAATGGTGCTTGTGTTACTTAATTTTGTGCTAACTTGCAGGGCTAATCCGTCTTAATTTAAATCCTTGCGCTCCCGATTCGTAACCACGCCTAGGTGCCTTTCTCCTTTGCCACTACCCCCTTGGTGGATCTCTGCGTGTGCTTAAAATTATTTAAGTAATCTACGCAAAATTAATCGTTTGGAATTTGTGAAGCTCGTGCTGTGTTGGGTCGTCCTCATCGTAAAACCCCGTAGTACGTCTAGTTTTCCCGCGACCCCAGCCTGCCCTACATCACTAAGTCTTTTTTACCCGGAGGGGGTCTCGTCACCCAGGCTCCCATCAGCTGGCATGACAGGTTGACCCCTCCGGGAGGCTAAGTGTTTTTTACCCGGAGGGGGTCTCGCCACCCAGGCTCCCATAGCTGGCATGGCATGTTGACCCCTCCGGGGGGGTGAAGTGTTTTTTACCCGGAGGGGGTCTCGCCACCCAGGCTCCCATAGCTGGCATGGCAGGTTGACCCCTCCGGGAGGTTAAGTGTTTTTTACCCGGAGGGGGTCTCGCTACCCAGGCTCTCATAGCTGGCATGGCAGGTTGACCCCTCCGGGGGGAGAAGTGTTTTTTTTTTTAACCGGAGGGGGTCTCGCCACCCAGGCCCTCATAGCTGTCATGGCAGGTTGACCCCTCCGGGGGGGTGAAGTGTTTTTTACCCGAAGGGGGTCTCGCCACCCAGGCTCCCATAGCTGGCATGGCAGGTAGACCCCTCCGGGGCGTGAAGTATTTTTTAACCGGAGGGGGTCTCGCCACCCAGGCTCCCATAGCTGTCATTGCAGGTTGACCCCTCCGGGGGGGTGAAGTGTTTTTTACCCGGAGGGGGTCTCGCCACCCAGGCTCCCATAGCTAGCATGGCAGGTTGACCCCTCCGGGGGGTGAAGTATTTTTTACCCGGAGGGGGTCTCGCCACCCAGGCTCCCATAGCTGGCATGGCAGGTTGACCCCTCCGGTGGGTGAAGTGTTTTTTACCCGGAGGGGGTCTCGCCACCCAGGCTCCCATAGCTGGCATGGCAGGTTGACCCCTCCGGGGGGGTGAAGTGTTTTTTACCCGGAGAGGGTCTCGCCACCCAGGCTCCCATAGCTGGCATGGCAGGTTGACCCCTCCGGGGGGTGAAGTGTTTTTTACCCGGAGGAGGTCTCGCCACCCAGGCTCCCATAGCTGGCATGGCAGGTTGACCCCTCCGGGGGTTGAAGTGTTTTTTACCCGGAGGGGGTCTCGCCACCCAGGCTCCCACAGCTGGCATGGCAGGTTGACCCCTCCGGACGGGTAAAGTGTTTTTACCCGGTGGGGGTTTCGCCACCCAGGCTCCCATAGCTGGCATGACAGGTTGACCGCGCAAGAAAATCACACTCAGCGAATACGTTGGGTTGGATGTTTTTTTCCGAGCTTGTGCCTACCTCGAAAAAAGCGGGGATTGTGTACAACCCCGTATTCGCAGGTTTTGAGTTTTTAAGCTTTTAGAGCAATTTGAACCCTTGGTGGCCAATTTTGGCCTAGCCCTTGGAATATACTAGTAGGGGGAGGAAAAATCTGTCTCCCCCAAATGGCCCTTTTTTGGGGGGTCGGGGTCTCGCCCCTGCCTACTCCTGCTCCGTGGCCTGGCGGGGCGAGACCGGTCGGGGGTCGGGGTCTCGCCCTTGCCCCCTCCTGCTCCGCGGCCTGGCGGGGCGAGACCGGCCGGGGGGCGGGGTCTCGCAACTGCCCCCTACTGCTCCGCGGCCTGGCGGGGCGAGACCGGTCGGGGACGGGGTCTCGCCCCTGCCCCCTCCTTCTCCGCGGCCTGGCGGGGCGAGATCGGCATGCGGCCGGGGTCTCGCCCCTGCCCCCGCCTTCTCCGCGGCCTGGCGGGGTGAGACCGGCCGGGGGCCGGGGCCTCGCCCCTGCCCCCTCCTCCGCAGCCTGGCGGGGCGAGGCCGGCCGGGGGCCGGGGTCTCGCCCCTGCCCCCTCCTGCTCCGCGTCCTGGCGGGGCGAGACCGGCTGGGAGGCCGGGGTCTCGCCCCTGCCCCCTCCTGCTCCGCGGCCTGGCTGGGCGAGACCGGCCGGGAGGCCGGGGTCTCGCCCCTGCCCCCCCCCTGCTCCGCAGCCTGGCGGCCTGTCGGGGCAAGACCGGCCGGAGGCCGGGGACTCGCCCCTGCCCCCTTGCACCCCAGTTCTTAGGGGGTCATCTGCTCGTCTCGGGTGCCCGGGGAGATGGTGGGAATGGCTTCTCCCGCTCTTGGAGCTCTTTTGGCCATGTTTTTACCGTTTTACCCCCCGGTGTGGCTGTTTTCTATTGGCCCGAGGCATATTTGGCGTAGGGGTATTGTTGACATTTTGGTTCATGGGGTTGGAAAAACTATAAATAGACCCTTAGGGGTGCCTTGGAGAGCATCACTTCTTCACTCTCTCTTCATCCTTCAAGGCACCTAGCTCAAGCATTGGCTAGGGAGGGGGAGACCTCAAAGGTCTTCCGGGTGTGAGGTGGGACCTCCGCGCTAGAGCCGAGGGTCTGTTTCTAGCTTCTTGATCCTTTGGTCTGTGACGTTCTCCTGAGTGTAGTAGGTGCGAGGTCACCCCTTTCTAGGGACCCCGAACTCCACAGAGGTCATTTTTGGCTTCAACACGGGCGACAACGACAATTTGAAGTTAGAGTTTTGTGTCACTCGGGACGAAGATATTGCAACAAAACTAAGTGGAGGGAATTATTCATTTACAATCTCTAAGAAAATATAGAAGTTGGCAAAAAGGAACACAACACCATAGAAATCAGCTTCAGGTAGTGTACCAACAATTAATTATGATCGGACAACGCCGACGAGATCGGGCGACTGCGGCGAGATCGGGTGGCGGTTGGAGGCGAGATCGGGCGGCGGCGGCGGCGAGACTGGGCGACGGTGAAATCGGGCGGAGGCGATACCGGGCGGCGGCGAAATAGGGCGGCGGCGAGATCGGTAGCGGCGGTGGCGAGATCGGTCGGCGGCGGCGAGATCGGTCGGTGGCGAGATCGGGCAGCGGCAGCGAGCGGTGGCGAGATCGGGAGGTGGCGGCAAGATCGGGCGGCAACGGCGGGATCGGGCAGCAGCGGCGGGATCGGGCGGCAGCGGCGGGATCGGGCGGCGACGACGATGAGATCGGGTGACAACGGTCAAAGTAAAAAAACTAAATTCCATGTAATATTTGTCTTTACCCCTAAAAATTGGTCATAGTACAAAATTGAATTCCATATAATTGGACCAATCCCAATTCCGAGGGAATTCCTAACATTCAAACACTGGAATTGAAAATTTGTTGCCCGAATTCCAATTCCAGAGATCCGAACGGACCCTTAGTGTTTGCTATACTATAATTGTATGAGCAATAAATAAAACTCAAAATCGAATGCTGAAATTGATTTGATAATGATAGTATAATTTGGAATCTCACGGAAGGGGAAAAAGAGACGAACCACGTCATGACAAGGGGAAGGGCAAGGTTGTGGTGAGTTCTTACTCTCTTATTTTAAGTTACCTGCTTTCCATATGAATTGAGTCATTGTTACTATGATTACTAAACTCCTGAATATGATTACTAAACTCGCTATAAAAAGTAATTTGTCAAATCGATAATCAAGCTTATCGATTAATCAAAGCTCAAATAATTAAGGAAAATAAAAGGAAGAATACAACAACAACACTCAAGTCTTTATCCCATTATAGTGGGGTCGGCTATATGGATCTTTTGTCGCCATTGTGTCTTATCTTTAGTCATAATTCATTAATGCCTAAATACATCATATCTTTCCTTATAGTTTCATTACAAGTCTTTATTGGTCTACCCCTCCTTTGTTTAACATGCTAGTGACTAAACTCTCACAACGCCTAACAGGTGTCTCTAATGGTCACCTTTGTACGTGTCCAAAACATCTTAGTCGAGCTTATCACATCTTCTTTGCAATTAGTGTCACTCTTCTCTTATCCATAATACATTCATTCCAAAATTTATCATGTCTCCTGTGTCCACACATCCACCTAAGTATTCTCATCTCCGCAACTCCCATTTGTGTTCATGTACACAATTCACTGCCCCACACTCAGAACCATAGAGCATCACTGGTCTAATTGTAGTGCGATAAAACTTACCTTTTAAGTTTTAATGATACTTTACGATCACATAAGATCTTTGACACGCCTCTCCACTTCAACCAACCTACTTGGATTCTATGTATCACATCTTTATCAATATATCCGTCTTTTTGAACTATTGATCAAGAAAACAAGATTTGCATATGTTGTTTATCGTCCATAAGAAGGCTTATGATAGAGTTCCAAGAGAGACTTATGGAGAGTCTTAGAAAAGAAAGGTGTAAATGTATCATACATTGACGTAACCAAAGATATGTATACAAATTCAGTGACAAGGATGAGGACATCTGGAGGATTAACGGAAGAATTCCCTATCAATGTTAGCTTACATCAAGGTTCAACTTTAAGCCTTTATCTCTTTAACCTTATCTTAGATGAGATCACCGGACATATCCAACAAGCAATACATGGTGTTTCTTATTTGTGGATTATATCGTTTTGGTCTATGAGGCGTGTGAGGGTGTAAACGCAAAACTTGAATCTTGGCGAGACACTTTAGAAAAGAAGGGTTTTAGGTTGAGCAGGACAAAGACAGTATATGGAGCTTACATTTAGCAGTGCAAGAAGGACGGATGACTTCGTTATTAAGTTGGGTGATCAAGATATTTTTCGTAGTAAATGTTTTAAATATCTTGGATCGATAATTTAAAACGACGGAGGTATTGATAAAGATGTGACACATAGAATCCAAGCGGGTTGGTTGAAGTGGATAGGGGCGTCAGGGATCTTGTGTGATCGTAAAGTACCACTAAAACTTAAGGGCAAGTTCTACCGTACTACGATTAGACCAGTGAAGCTCTATGGTTCTGAGTGTTGGGCAGTAAATTGTGTATATTAGCAAAAAATGGAAGTTACAGAGATGAGAATGCTTCGGTGGATGTGTGGACACACGAGGCTGGATAGAATTAGGAATGAATGTATCAGGGATAAGACAGGAGTAGCACCAATTGCAGAGAAGATGCGAGAAGCTCTACAAAGATGGTTTGGACACGTGCAAAGGAGACCATTAGAGGCACTTGTTTGGCGTTGTGAGAGTCTAGTCACTAGGTATGTTAAACGAGAGGGATAGACCTATAAAAACTTGGAATGAAACTATAAAGAAAGACATGATGTACACATTAGTGAGATTATTACATAAGATAGGGCACAATGGTGACAAAGGATCCATATAGTCGACCTCACTATTGTGGGATAAAGGCTTGAGTGTTGTTGTTGTATATAAACAATTTTATTACTTAAAAGACAATTTTAATTATAAAAAATTTATAATATAGCTAGCTTTTGTTAATTATTTTAATAAAAAAATTATTAATATATTAACTTTTATAAAATGATTAACTTTTATTATATTAAAGTGTTAATTATCATCTAATATATGAACTTTTAAAATATTAGTATTTAATATAATTAACTTTTATAATTAAACATCATTAATATATTTACTTTTATAATTAAACAAAATTAATATATACGAGCTACACATATGCTCGGTGTATATATTTTATACGTTTAAATATACACTATATATTATACAAATTTTTATTATATAAATGTATTATATATACCCCATTATAGTGGGACAAAGGCTTGAGTATTGTTTGTTGTAAATGTATTATATATATATATATATAGTTTAAAACGTATTAATAGCATTAATAATTAAGAATGATAATATATTAATGATGTTTATAGAGTCAATTACACATGAGGGAATGAGTGCAATTGAGATGTCTTCTTTGAGAGAATTCATTGCAGACAAATTAAAAATGCTCGCAGATACAATTCAAACATCTAATTTAGCAAATTAATTATCATTATTTAATTATTATTATCACTATTTAATTTTCATTATTTTTAATTATGCACCACTATTTCACACAACATTAAGAAAAATCCAGTTTTTCAAACAGTTTCATAAATTTTTCCATCACTCTGCAAAACAACCGATACCCCAACCACTGCTTTCCACCATTGCTTCTCCCAGCATTCCAGCTTATCCAAACAGGCCCTTCAAGCACGAATGGTTAAATCCAATTGGCTCTGCCTTCCTAGTATTAATTAATCTTTTTAGAAATTATTATATTGCATGCCCTCCTTTACACTGAAGTCACTGTAGCTTGGTGGGATATCATTTGTAGCTTGGCGGGTGAAAAAATAGCATAGAAAGTCTAAGCAACCAGTGGACATTGTAAAGAGAGGCCTCAAACCTTGTATATACTTATTGAATGATAAATTACAAGTATGAATACATTTATAAAGGAAAAGAGGAAGGAGAGAAATCTCAATCCAAGATGTAAGACTAATACAACGAGAGAGAAAAAGTAGAAAAATGGGCCCCTAGATGGGTCATTAATTAAGCTTCTCTAACACTCCCCCGCAAGCTGTAGCGTACAAATCGTGGGCACCAAGCTTGGATAAAAACTGGTAGTATAGTGGCCGAGAGAGAGCTTTAGTCAGGATGTCAGCAACTTGGTTTGTAGCAGGAACATGCTCCAAATCTATCTTCTTTGACTGTACTTTTTCCCGAATAAAGTGACAGTCAACTTCAATATGTTGTGCGTTCGTGAAAGACCGGATTCTTGGCAATATGTATTGTTGCTTGACTATCACAAAATAGGGTCGTCGATGATGAGAGACGAACACCCAAGTCTCCCAGAAGGCTCTCAAGCCAAGTTAACTCGGAAACAACAGCAGCCATAGCCCGGTACTCGGCTTCAGCAGAAGAGCGAGCAACCACAGTCTGTTTCTTGCTACGTCAGGTTATGAGATGTCCACCGAAGTAGGTACAGAAACCAGTTGTGGAACGTCTATCATCAATGGATCCTGCATAGTCAGCGTCAGAGTACGCGACAAGAGATAGAGATGTGGATGGCTTGTACACAAGCCCTTGTCCTGGAGCGTTCTTGAGATATCGAAGAATGCGCTCGACAGCTTGAAGATGAGATGTTTGAGTAGCATGCATAAAACGACTCATAACTCTCACGGTAAAAGAGATGTTTGGTCGAGTAACCGTAAGATAGATCAGCTTCCCAACCAAGCGTCTATAGTATTCCGGATTTGTAAGCAGCTTATCGGAGTCCGAGCTGTGGGCCGAGAGCTTGTGATTAGCGTTCATAGGAGTATCCGCAGGTTTGCATCCAGAATAGTCGGCATCATGAAGGAGGTCCATACAATACTTTCTTTGGGATAACACAAGACTATCAGGGCGTCGTGCACCTCAAGCCCAAGAAAATACTGAAGGTTGCAAAGATCTTTGGTCTGAAAGGCGAGTTCAACTGTTGTTTGATATGTTGTATCCCTGTAGTATCGTCGCCAGTAATGAGGATATCGTCAACATAGACAAGTAGGATCACAGTTCCCGTTGACCGGTGTCGGGTGAAGAGAGAAAAGTCAGCCGAGCTCCGAATGAAGTCAATATCACAGACAACCTTGCTGAATTTTTTAAAACAAGCGCACGGGGACTGTTTGAGACCATAAATAGATTTCCGAAGATGACAGACCCGAGACTCCCCCGTGGTCTCAAACCCGAGAGGTTGGAGCATATAAACAGTCTCCTGCAGATCGCCGTTGAGGAAAGGCGTTCTTAACATCCAGCTGATAAAGAAGTCAATGACGATGAACGGCCAAGGAGAGAAGAACGCGGACCGTGTTCAATTTGGCCACCGGAGAGAAGGTTTCCTCATAATCAAGGTCATGTTGTTGAGTAAAACCCCGGGCCACGAGGCGGGCCTTTAGACGCTCAACGGTGTCATCCGCTGCATGTTTAACGACAAAGATTCACTTGCAGCTAACACAGTGTTGGCCTGCAAGAAGAGGAACCATATCCCAAGTCCGGTTAGCCCAAAGAGCACGCATTTAATCGTCCATGGCCGCCCGCCACCTCGGGTGTTGAAGCGCCTCCTGCACAGTGTTAGGAATAGAAATAGAGGAAAGAGAGGTGGAAAAGGCGTAGAGAGGTGGAGTCAGCTGATGGAGAGAAACGTAGTTGGCCAAAGGATAAGTTGTAAAGGCGGGAGGTGGATCTGTCGTTGTCGGGGTGTCGCTGGGAGCAGGGAGCTGGTGCAGGGAATCATCCTTGGAGCGACGATAATTGTAGACACAAATAAGGGGCTGAGGAACCCGAGGGGGGCAGGGAGAGAGGAGGAAGGAGATGGCAGAGAAGAGGGCGTGACATGTACGGCAGGCCGGGAAAGAGGAGGAGAGGAAGACGGGGTGGGGGATGGTATGTGCAAGGGCTGGTCTTCGCAGAAGGTGACATCTGCCGAGACGATTAGCTTGTCATCAGAAGGAGAGTAGCAAACATATCCCTTTTGAGTACAGGAGTAGCCAACAAACATATATTTTGTTGTCCAAGGAGCAAGTTTGTTGGAAGGGGGCCAAGAAGATGAACATAACAAACACACCCGAAGACCCGCGGGGTGAGAGAAGTGGGGTTGGTGGACGGATAGAGGAATTGGATAGGTGAGGCAAAGTCAAGAACAGACGAGTGTAGGCGGTTAATGAGATGACAGGCTGTGGAGACGGCAAAATTACAATATTCGATCGGAACCTGCATTTGAAACATGAGGGCCCGAGCAACATCGAGAAGATGGCGATTCTTTCATTCGGTCACCCCGTTTTGCTAAGGAGTATACACACACGAAGTTTGATGGATGACGTCAAATTCGGTGCAGAGATTAGAGAAGGTGCGACCCGTATACTCGCGAGCATTATAAGTGCGGAGGCTTTTGAGGGGGGTAGCGAACTGTGTACGCTCTCAGTTAAAAAGGCATAAAACACAGATGTAAGTTCAGTACGATCATGTAGTAAATATAGTCATGTAGTACACGAGTAATCATCAATAAAGGTGACAAAATAGCGAAATCCAAAGATACTAGGGACTTTATAAGGGCCTCATACATCAGAATGAACTAAAGATAAAGGAGTACTGCTCCGGTTACAGGCAGGGGGGAAGGAAGAACGATGTTGTTTGTCGTAGATACAAGATTCACAAGAGAACTCCCGTAAAGGAACATCAGGAAGAGCTCGCATGAGAATCGGAAGGGGAGCATGCCCAAGGCGGCAATGTCAATCGACAGTGGAGACGGAGGAGAGAAGAGTGGGTGGGATATCCAAGATGTAGAGATCATTAAACAGTGCCCCCTACCAATGATACTCCTGATACGGAATTTAGAGAAGTAATAATCTATAAAAGGTTGAAAGTATAAGTAGTAGTATTGTTTGGCAGAGATAACTGTATTTGCGCCATACAAGCACGCTGGTGAAAGAAATATTGTGATGATTCATAGAAATATAAGAATGCGTCTTTTGGAGGACCATTCAAGTAAATATCTTTCTTGTAATATTCTCTCTATTTAGCAGGAGAAATCTGAGGCATCTCTTTTGTAATGAGATTGGGTGTATTTGGGTTTCAGTAAGAATGTTTTTGTGACCCATTTATTTTGGACATTTTGTTTTAACCTCTCTATAATGGATTTGGTACACTCTGCTTTCTGAGGAAGTAGGATTATTTTGATTTAACCACATAAATGTTTGTGTCCCTTTAGTTGATCTTTTGTTAATACTTTCTATGTTCATAGTATCCTCTCCAGGTTGGTGCTTTAGCATAAAAAATAAGTTGGTGTTATCATAGCAAGAATGAGTGCATACAAACAGCCATAACCGTTAAAATAAAGATCTTCAAACTATAGAGGATGAGCATGGGTTACTCCAGTGTTTCAAGTGCTAAAAGTAATGATTAAAATCATACCTAAAACAAAAAAATAAAAAAAAATACATTCATATACATTATATTGGAGAATATATCTACCTGAGTCAAGGTTGTGGCATCTGCAATGACAAAGGGTACATTCACAAACCGAGCCAATGTTTTTGCAAGTAATGTCTTCCCTGTTCTTAAATAGAATGATCGAGTAAGCACGAGATTGGAAAAATTAGCTTCAAAAAATCAAAATGTATTTTGAATATCCTCTGAACACAAGTGAAGAACGACTATGTGACACTTTTAATGAAGACATCTACTGAAATCCAAATATCAAAAGAGTTAGAATTTGACCTGAGCCAGTAGGGCCCATCACGAGAACATTGCTCTTTTCAAGCTCCACATTATCATTATCATCAGTTTCCCCATAATAATTTCTGGAATCACCTCCAAGCCTGAATGTTCAAGCACCTTAAGCATGCCAGCAAAATAAGGAGATTCCAGGCCCTTCTATTAATTTGAAATTATTTCAAATTAGAGTTGAATAATGCATCCGTGTTTTAAATTTTCTCTGACATGTCTGATATGTCAGCCGACATAAAGATTTTCATTAGTAAATATAGGTTGACATCTACAATTTTTTTGATATACAACTGACACGACTTTTGAAAATATTGCCAACTATTTTATTTAGGTTATGTCAACAGTGTACATGCTTAAACTACCTCTACATATTGTCTTATATATGGTTAAATAATCTCTATTTATTGCACTATATATGATTAAATTGATGCAGCGTATTGGTATTGTTTTTCTTCGTAGGTGTTATTCTTACAATGAGTTTATTTAATAATTTCACAGTACATTTGTTATATTAAACAAAATATTAAAACATTGTGCATATTATTAGCTAATGATTTTTTATATTTTTTAACACAATGGAATTAAGCACAAGAAGACATTATTAATCAAGGACATTTAATTTCTAATTTTACTTTACTTGTTATAAATCTTAATGTTATCTAAATAAAATTAATAGTCATGTTTAAAAAAACTCATAGGTTATCTATTTATACTTGTATAGAATACTTATTAGTAATTTTTGTGAATTATTATTTTTTTGTCAAGATGCTCTTCTACTTTATTTTTGGATATACATAACTTATTATTTGTCTATTGTGCTATTTTTTAGAATATATAAATATATTTAATTTCTTTATTTTTGAAAAGGTGAGCCCTGACGGACCGGTTGAGTGGTTGTCGTGTGACCCTGAGGTCATGGGTTTGAGTTCTGGAAGCAGCTTCTTGCAAAAATGCAGGGTATGGTTTGCCTACATTTCACCCTTGTGGTGGGACTCTTCCCCGGACCTTCGGTACGCGGGGATGCTTCGTGCACCGGGCTGCCTTTTTATTAAATTTATTTATTTTTGAGATATGGAAACCTAAAATTTTAAAATATCTCCGACCTGTCTCCAACATCTGAGATTTTAAACTCAATATATGTTGCCAATAAAATGAGTATGAGTTAGCGCGCATGCATAACATAAACACACCGTGAACCATATAGTTTAGTAAATGCTAACCCTTTGGGTAATGCAGCATGATGTATTCTTTTGTAGTGATTGTAAACAGCAACAGATAGTACCTGCATTTATCTTTTTGGTATTATAAAGCCATGAAAAAAAGGAGAAGATGCTTAGATAAACTTCATAAACAACAGCACTTATATTATCAGATATATAACTTAAAAAGAAAGTGGCACGCAATGGGACACCAATTATGTTGAGTTCCAGGACAAAAATGTTTTGCATACGAGTGTCATATAAGTGTTTACATTGAGTAACTGTTATGGAGCTAGAGGAGAATCTATCAACGGTGTCTGGAATGGGTGTGTGTGTCGGGTAATGAATATAACAGGAGTTATGATCGCACTCATAGAGCTGGAGGGGGGAATTGGGCCCCTTGTCATCGGCCCCGGTTGAGCGAGAAGATAGAAACCAGGTGTCTAGCGGAATCGGGTCACAATGTGGCGCCTTCTACTCTTTAATTCTAATCATTTTCTTTTGTTTACTCGTTGGGTTGTTTTGTGTGTTCGGGGTGGGTGCAGTATTTAAAATTAGGTTGTATGCTTAAAATATGAAGAATTATCTTGGATTCGAGGGCTGTTTCCATTTCTCTATTCCCTCTTCTTATGCCTTCTCCTCTCAACTTCTATTTTGGTTCTGCAGTACCATAGGGATATCATTTGGTCAGATATGCCTCACACCACTCGCCTCCCGCAGAGGGGTGTCGTCCACCGCCGCCATACCCTTGCGCCGACTACAACCTTGCACGGTCCGCTCCAGCGACAATGTCCCAATATGATATCCCCCCACCACCACGCAATTCTTTCCATTTTTGATATATGTCTAGCGCCTGTACCATGACGAATGCTCGCATCACCGCCACTGAATCGGTGAATCCTCACTAACCTCTGCCTCGACGTCCAAGCTGACCGCTTCTCTAATTTTACATCTCCGCACAACTCTGACTCCTCTTCTCCAACCATCAAGCATAGTTCAACACCATTGTCGTCGAATCGATGCGCCTACTCGGTCCAATTATGGACCACTATCCCGTCCTATGGACCGTGGCCAAAGTTTCCGCACACGGTGAGTGCTTGAGGTGCAACATATTGAATCCCATTGGGCAGCTTGCCAAGGCCGAGCGATTTTTTGACCTCCACTGACCACCAGAGACACAAAAGGTTCTTATTATCCTCTCGAAAATGCAAGTCTTTGCCCTCCACCGAATGAGGTGGTTGTTGAAGCCTGTCCTTGATCTCACATTAGAGGTTCTGGCGCAAGAAATGTTGAAGTGTTATGATGTCCGCTACTCGGGCAATGCGGTCAAACTCTTATGTGGCATCCAGCAATCCAAATCCATGGATGACTAGATGGACGGGTACATTTTCCTCGTCATGCACGTGACGGACTTACAAACAGACCACTGCCTGGGCTTTTGCATATAAGGGCTCCAACCTTCCCTTCGTTTGCGAGTTTGTACGCATCATCTGCTCACCATCGTTGACGCTATGGAAGTCGCCCACTTGGTGAAGACCACCTTTGTCGTCTGTGGGTCCCCGGTTTGTCCATTAAACGACGATCACCCACAGGAAACCCGGCCCGTGCAGGCACTGAAACTTCCCTCGGACTCCTATAATTCCATTGTTTGTGGGTTCGTACTGCAGATTATGTTATATACATGAACTATGAAAATTATCTTGGAGCCTATGGCCGTTTTCATTTCTCTATTCTCTTGTCTTCTTCCTCCTCTCTACTTCTTCTATTTTGGTTCCACATTACCATAGGGATATCATTTGGTCAGACCTACCTCACATCGCCCATCTGCCGCCGAATGGTATCAGCTCCTACCATCCACCGTCGTTGTGCCCTGCTCCCACAATCCTCCGCCTACTACAACTTCGTCTTGGTTCGCTCCTAAGAGCATTTCCCAGTCCAATATCCCGCCAAACACCATGTGATTCTCTACCTTTTCTGATATATGCCCAACACCCATGACATGACAAATGCTCGCATCATCGCTATCGAGACCTAACTAATCCTCCCCCTCAATGCCTAAGTTGATTGCTTCTCTTATTATTCATCTCCACACAACTCTGACTCTTCTCCTCCAACCATCCAGCCTAGTTCAACACCACCGTCGATGAATCAATGCCCCTTCTCAGTCTGCCTCTGAACCACTCTCTCAATCTATTGACAGTGGCCAAAGTTTCCACACACAATGAGCGCTTGAGGTGCCCCCTTTCAACGGATCGAAACCCATTGGGTGGTTTGCCAAGACATACTAATTTTTTGACCTCCACTGAACATCAGAGACATAAAGGGTTCTCATTATCCTCTCGGGAATGCAAGTCTCTACCCTCCATTGGGCGAGGTGACTTTTGCAGACAGTCCCCGGCCTCACACGGGAGGTCCGAGGTCCAAAAGCAAGAAATCTTGAAACATTCTGATGTCCGCTACTTAGGCAACATGGTCGAACACCTATGCGGCATCCAGCAATCCAGATCCAAGGAAGATTACATGGACGAGTTAATTTCCCTCGTCATACATATGATGAACTTACCAAGAGACCATTATCTAGACTTGTGCATGCAGGGGCTCCTATCTTCCCTTCATTTGCTGGTCCATACGCATCATTTACTCACCATATTTGACGTTATAGAAATTAACCACTAGGTGGAGATTGACTTTGACGTCCGTGATTCACTAGTTGGTCCACTAAATGGTGATCACCGACCGGAAACCCGGTCTGAGCAGGCCCCAAAACCACCCTCAGACTCTATGCCTCCGCCCCCAGACATCTGTTCCAACCACGTATCAATCGGCCTTCCTCCGACTCACCGATGTAACAATCCCAAAACCGTACATCGACCTTCGAAATAAGGGTCTCTACTTCAAATGCAAACAACCGTACTCACAACCCCAAGACTGTCCAAAGAAGAAAATCTTGTCTATCATTTCATCGTTGACAACAACCCTGAGGTGACATAGGAGAACTTTGAGGCATTGTAAATTGTCGAGGAGGGAACTGGGAGGCATCAACTTCATTTTACTGTCACCACTTATAAGAACAAATTGTTTCATTATTTTAATCAAGAAATAAGATTCATAAGGAATAGCATCTACTGTTCTACTGAAGGAAGTTTAATCAAACAAAGGTTTTATCCTCCTCAAATAATGACGATCAATTTTGCATTGAATCAACTACATTCATCTCAGAGAGGTTAATACAAATTTTCATAAAACAATTACAATGATTTTCGCAAAACATGGCCGATATTTTGATGCAACCAACGTCACTTCATTGCATTTAATTTTAATTTATTTGCATATATATCGCGCATGTCACTCGCGCATATTTATCTCTTGTATTTTTGTGCATGTTATTAGCACGTGTATGTTTAGTTTGCGCATGTCGCCCACACACGTTCGCTCGACTATTAGCGCGACCAACCAATAAGATCATGAATAAAATGGTTCGTCAAATTAGATAGTTTTTTAGTTAAGGCGAGCATGCTCAAAAAGTAAAAATACAAGCGAAATAAGTGGAACATTTTATATTTGTAAATATATAAAGTGAAATTAAGCAAATATTCCACTCGTTCTATTTGGAAGTATTTAAAAAGAAAAGGAACATTAAAACAAAGTCCCGCCACTCAATCCCATACTTTGTTGTCGGTCAAATAAAAGCCTTAATAAGAAATATCATTTATATATATATATATATATATATATATATATATATATATACATATATATATCTAGCCCCTCCCTTACTAACTGTCTGTATCAAATGTCTAAAAAAGAAAATCATTTTATAAAATCACCTCCATTCTAGAAAAGGGTAGCTTGCAAAATTTCGAAACAGAGAATTTCTTCTCTGTTTCCGGAATTCCAACCTTTATCCCCTCAGCGACGTCAGACCCAATCCCACTCCCAGCCATCAATTCCTCTTCGCCAAACCTCACCTCTACTGTCGTCAACTTCCTAGGGTTCGAACAACCCCTCCTCAGCTCTCTTCCGACAAAGCTGATGGAGTTGCCGCTCGCTCCATCCCGAAACTTCGCCAGGGACCGCCTCCTTTGCACTATTGTCTTTCAGATGCCTTATGCCACCTCCGTCCGACCCTCTACCACCACCGCTCCTCCACCTGAGACCATTTCGACCACCTCAGGAGATGCCCGGGCCTTCCCTGTTCTGACTCCTCTTTTGACGTGGCCCTTTTCATAAGGGTCATGTGCTTGTTGCTTCATGGGCTAAGGTACATTCCCAAGACTATCTAGCTCTTTTCCAATTAATCAAAAATTATGTTGTTTATTTATGTTGATTTTTAAACTCAGAGTTTGCTTGCCCTAATTCACATTTCTACTTATTTGTCGCCAATTTGAAAAATGTCTTTGTACATCTTTTGTTCACGTCCTCGTGAAAGAGTTATTTTATATTGTTAATTATGTTCGGTTGCTAGGCTCATATGTATTTTTGTGAAACTGAAGTTGATTACCGCTTGAAATTTACTCAATAACGTCATGTTCATGCTACATATTTAAAGAGAACTTAAATTTATTAATTTAAAAATGACTTCGAGATTTCGGTTTACATCAAACTTGCTCCTGAGCGGCGAAGGCTCTCTTTTCTGAATTCCTACATCCTTATGGGCGATCTATAAGATCGCACTTCCTAGCACGTCGGACATACCCTAGCAACTGCAGTCGGTGATTGGTGGATTTCCCGTTGTATTCTCTGGGACAATGTTGTTTCCCCCGATATACCCCATTGGACCCGACATCCCTCATCAACCAGGTATCCAACCACATCTAGAAAGACGGGATTGAGCACCTTGTGTGAGATATGCTTGTCGGGGGTCATATCTGACCAAGTTACAACCCCTTCTCCAACCTGGTCTTCCTCCCAACACATTGGGAACAGTGGTTCTAAGGCAAACCGACCAGCCAATCACCCACTTCAGTCGAGTATTCCGCGGCATTCTGTGTCTGGTCGACCTATGAAAATGAACTGATGGCTCGCATTCCCACTGTATAACACTTACGACCTCACCTCCTGTGTCGCACCTTCGTCGACTTCATGAATCACCACAGTCTTCGATATCTCCTCGACCAGAAGATCGTCACCCCGACACAGCAGGTTTGGGTGGTTAAACTCCTCGGCTCTCATTTCACAGTAAAGTTCCACTCGATTAAATCCAAGCAAGTGGATGATGCACTCCCATAGCAGTTGGATGTCGCCAACAGCTAATCATATCTTGGATAGCATACATATACAGCAGGATGTCGTCGTTGATCCAATGTTAGCCAAAATTTACTCTGAGCAACGATCCACCATATTGTCTGCACTCTAGGAAGCACCGGTACAGATACGGGTATCGGGTACGATACGTGTCCGGTACGGCGTTACGACAAAATTTAAAAACAAGGATATGGGTACGGCATGATACGTTATAACAAATATAATATATATATCACAAGTGCAATAAATAGTTCTCAAAATATCGAAATATCAAACATAAATCATAACTTGAAGTACAAATCCACAAATAAATGCAACATAATATGAAGTTTTCAAACATTAAGCATAAGTAAATATTACAAAATTTAACATATTATATGTTTAACCAAAATAGATAAAATTAAACTTAAGTCTACTCATCAATCTTTCTTTCTTCTTTTTCTTCATTGTTGGAGATCAACTTCATCGTTGGAGATCAACTTCAATGTTGGAGATCAACATCTTCAATCATCGGTTAGTCTAGAGACAAGTTAGTCATTTGTTAATAACTTGAGTCGTATAAACACGTTCAATAAACATACTTGTAACAAAAACGTACCAGTACCAGAAACATACTCGGTACAAATACAGAACTTAATTGGAAGTACCAACGCTTCCTAGCATAGAGCCAACTTTTTTTACTCTAGAAAAATAGAATCCTATCACAATATGCAAAATGATGTGCTAAGTCCAAGTGTGTCCACATAAGTGTATCCGTCGAGTATCGGGTACGTATCAGTACCGGATACATATCTGGTACGGGTGCGCTTCCTTCGGGAAAGTATATGCGCTTCCTAGTCTGCCCTTTGTTTTCCCTGGTAAGCAATTGCCTCCTTCATCTAGACTGGCTGGTGTTTGCCCTGATTTCCTCCTACATCCCAACAATACTTGTAGAGTTCTATGCTACACCGACAGGAGGCCATGCATGCGAGTTTCGCACCCACCGCCGCTTGGTTGCAGTCCCTATTGGCAGAAATGTTTCAAGTTCAAGCCTTCGTGGCAACTTGCCTCTCTTGTCAACAGGTGAAAAATGAGGTGGCATTCCTAGGGGAACTCCTCCAGGCACTTCCAATTCTTGAGCGGGTGTGTGAGGACATCACCGTGAATTTCATTAAACAGCTTCCTTGCTTTAATGGTTATGATTGCATTCTCATGGTGGTGGACTAGCTGTTTAAGTACGATCATTTCCTGTCGCTCCATCCATCACCCACCACTAAATTGATCGTTGATGTGTTCATTGAGGATGTGGTACCCCGCGGTCGGTCGTTCACGACCGTGAGCCACTTTCTTGAGCAATTTAGGGCAATCTTTTTTTCGACTTCAGGACAAGCAACACCGAATGAGTACGGCCGACCACCCATGAATCGGAGGTTTTTAATCGTTGTATGGTGACATACTTACGTTGTTTTGTCGGCGATCACCCACACAAATGGGACAAATGGTTATTTTGGGTTGAGGACTCCTACATCATAGCTTTTCATTATTCAGCGGGCACCACACAATTTGAGATCGTGTACGACCAGCAACCCCCTATGATCACTCGTTGCCTTCCCAGTGAATTTCAGGTGGAGACCCTCACCCCCGATTTATATGACACGGATGAGGTCCTGTAACAATTTAGGCACCACCTCCAACATACCCAAACAAAGATGACCACCTCTGCCAAAAAAACATATGCGGGAGGTATCCTTTTCAGTGGGGGACTGGGTGTTTTCCAGGCTCGAGCCTGGCCTGGCTTGGCCTGGTCTGGTAGGCTCAGGTAGGTCCCCCTTTTCTTAAGGAGGCCCGGGCACGGCAAGAATAAAATCCAGGCCCGGCTCAGGCCTGGCAGATTTTTTTTGCATGCCTACTCATATTTGTCAAAGCCAATAAGCATTGAAACAATTGTTTATAAGAAAACAACAACCTTGCATGTTCTTTAATTTCTGTGATTGTATTTTTCAACCCTTGTTTTTAAAAAAATCATAATATGAGATCCAGAATTGTGTGTAGACTACAGGGAACTTGAAGGTATGCTACATGGAAATAAGTAAGAGATCAGCCCCCAATCTGACAAATCAAAAAATAGAGAAGGCATATGTTGTTCAGCCATAAAGTTCACAAGTTCACTTTCTCTAAGCATAAAGAAAACCAAAAGCAATGTGAAAGACAGAACTAATATTGGTTCTCCCCAATGCCTCTTAACAAGGAAAAATTTTAGGTGTGTCTATCGCACAAGAGCATGGTGGGGGTGAATATTATAAAAATGGATTTTTAGAACAAATTAATTATTATTTCTTAAAATAATTATGAAATAGTAATTAGATTGTTTTACAAACATTTTAAAATCTTATTTATACATAAAAATTGTTTTAAAAAATAAGCTCCGGCCGGATCTCGGCTCCGGCCTTTCCTTTATATAAATGGCTAAAAGGTTGGTCGTCTAATTGCTGATCAAACGGCTGACAAGTCACTCGCATAAAAGAATGGTACGTTAGACACGTACCCAAAAATTTTCTTTTGTTGGACAAAAATGAATCAAAATAAATTTCAATCAACTAATCAAAGTTGTGAAATATACCTTCTTAGCTCTTTCCTGTCCAACCACAAACTTATCAAGCCCTTTACATATCTCTTTGGGCGTAGGCAACTCCTTCCCCATATTCGAGCCACCCCAGCCATCCTTAAACCCACCTCCACCATCCCCCGCCACACCACCACCTCCTCCGACGCTCGTTACCCTAACAACGTCCAAACTTGGTGGGAACGATGGTTCTGGAGGCACCTGCGTAGATAGTCCCGAACCCTGCCTCATCAGCGGCCAATTATCTGGCGGATCACCGCCGAAGTACGACGTTCTCATAGCGTTCCAGAATGAAACGTGTTCGTTCTCCTCTACATACCCTCCGCTATCCTTATCCTTGAGCCGGCCAATCTCAACGAAGGTTCCCTGAAGCGGGACGAGCTTGCTAGGGCGGAAGTAAAAGGCTGTCCGGCAGCTAGGGCAGACCTTGACAGAATGGTAACCACCGCGATCTGCTGCGCCGGTGATGGACGGCGGGGATTTGTTTGAGAAGAGGAGATCCATGTAGCCGAAGCAGCGAGGGCAATTAGCCTCGGCGCGTAGTCGGCGAGTCTGGAACTCGTCGGACCCTCCGAAGTACCACTTGTAACGCTCTTGTCGGAGGAAAATTCCGGGGCTATCACGTCGGCGGTGGACGGCAGCGGGGTCTTCGAGTCCGCCGTTGTTGCGGGCACAGATCGGGGACCGCTGCGAGGATAGATATCTTATTCCCAAACCGGTAGCGCAGGCGGCGCTGTTGCGGAGCTTCCTCCATTGGTGAACCCCCGACATAGTCGGCGAAAGTAGAAAGAAAAGAAGGAATACAGGAAGGTGCGAGTATTTGGGGAGACGAGAGAACGCAAGTGAACGGGGAGTCCAGCTGAACAGCTACGGTCCGGGGAATGGGGGAGTAGTCCGTTTGACCTCGTGCGAGTAGCATATAAATTTTTTCAATTAACAATCAAATTATATTAATACTTCAATTTTTTATTTTTCACATCAACAGATTATTATCACATCAAGATTTAAAATTGGGTGATTGTTAACTGCAATCCGTTCTTGGCTAGTCGCACTCCAAAATTTTCTAATTTGTTGTGCATTTTTGAAATTACGTCTTGTACATGCAATTTCAGGAAAAGTGTTCAACACGAAAATTGTAGATCTCGACGAGATCTACAATTTTCGTGGTGAACACTTTTCCTGAAATTTCATGTACAATGCGTATTTCTGAAAGACGCAAAATCTTGACATATTTCCAAAGTAGGTCTTGTACATGCATTTTCAGGAAAAGTGCTCAACACGAAAGTTGTAGATCTCGTCGAGATTTACAACTTTCGTGTTGAGAACTTTTCCTAATATTACATGTACAAGACGTATTTCGAAAAGGCGCGAAAAGTTATGAGATTTTGGGGTGCGACTATCCAATAACGGGTTGCGGTTAACAATCACCTAAAATTATTATTAACACATCAAAATAATTATGATTTTTCTCTCCTTTTCTATATGATATTTTCACATCAAAATGACTATACATGTCAAAATTACTATTACAAAAAAGTACCCCAAAAAATTGAAATTAAAACAAACCAAATTGCGCAGTTTTGCTTCATTTTTTAAGATGATGGAATAAAAAAACTATTATTTTGATAGATTTGGTTAAATTCAGTTTAATTTGGTTGACTTTTTCTATTTTTGATAGAATTTTTTTTATTTTAAGCTATGCATTTGGGATTAATCCTGATATGATTACAATTCATAGTAAACGGATTTGAATTTCTTAAGACACATTTGCAGCCCTTTTTATTCTTCTACTTCTTCGTTATTGCCTTTGGTAGCTTACAGAGAGCTGAAACGGTAAGGTATGCAAACAGAACATCATCAGAGTTCCTCATGCTTTAGCCTTTCTGAAAGAAAGGATAGATCTTAACTTTACACTATATATATATATATATATATATTAGGAAAAGAAAATCACAGCACATAAAATAAAGAAGGCAAAGCAAGCAACCTAGATGACACAAGGATTATAGTGGTTCCCCAATAACCTGTGTACATCCACTCTTCTACCACTCTGGTAGGAATCCACTACAGGTTTTTGATCAGATGACTGTCATCATAAGATCTATTTACAGGGAGATCTCACAACCCTTTGAGCTTTTGATCAGGTGCCCAAAAAATAACTCAAGTCTTTTGATCAGGAGACTTGACAACGAAAGGGGTTAACTTTTGAAGGGAGTTATAACCTTGTACACAGGAAAGGGAAAAAACTGATGTTGTCTTCTCTGTCTTAAATCACTGAGAGAAGACTAGTGGATGTTGATGTTGAAGCAGAAAGCTCCCCCTGAGTTGAGTATAGTTGATGATCAGGTGAGGATAGCTTTGCTCTTCAGGGTGTAGGCCTTGAATGAAAAGTTCTCCTTCCAGTATCTGTATCTGAGAGATTGTAAGCTTTGATCTCAAAATGAATATTGTTTCCTGGAAGAAAGGCTTGATGGAGAAACTCTTTTCTTTGTCTTTCTTTTTCTTTCTATCACTGCTGCATCTTCTTCTTCTTCTGCACTGCATAAATATCTGTATATATTGTCTGAACGTAATTCAAAATATTTTAATTTACTTTGACTGCAATGACTAAAACATTCCCGAAAATGGTAATTGTTTTGGGAATCAATTAGCATTAAATCCTGATTTAATCCATAATTAATGCAACCTCCAAACGGCTATATTCAGAAGAATATATAGCATTAAATCTGATAGCTGTAATCGCCTTTAATTAAGCCTTAATTAATTCGGCCAGGTGTAAATAATTCTGCCTGCATACTGCAAAAAAATCGTCAAACTAAATTTTAAAGCTTTCTTCAAACTGGGCTTGGAGTTCGTTGATCTCAACTCAGAGTTCGTTGACCTCAGCTCGGAGTTCGTCGAGCTGAGCTCAGAAATTTTGAACTGTATAATCTTTGAACTGAGTTTTACAGCTTTCTTTGAGTTGAGCTTAGAGTTTGTTGAATTGAGCTCAAAGTTCGTTGAAATGAGCTCAGAGAATTTCTTTGAGCTGAATTTCTGAACTTCAAATCTGAATTTCTCTGGAATTTTTTTGAAGGAGCAAACCTGGAAATAATCCTATGACCCTTGACTATATATATTGGGTCAATCTAATCATCCTAATAGTGATCCTTGCCCAAATCAGAAATATTGTTCCAACAATCTCCCCCTATTTGGGTGAGGACTCCATTTACACAAAAATAAATAAAATAAACAGCAAAATAATCTGCCTGAATTATAAAAAAATTTCAGCAGATGTACAAGGGTGCTTTGAGAAATAAAATAAATAAAACAAATCTACTGTTGCAACCTCATAAGCAATTTCCCTTTTATAAAATAAACAATCTCCCCCTAAACAGCCACTGATGTATCCTCTGTATTGGCTGAGACTATAGCTTTTGATTATTATCAAATATCATTGCTCCTTTGTGGTAAGATAGGTTTTTTCCTGCAAAGAGAGGTTAGGAGTTCTGGACCCAGATTATCTTGGGTCCTATTTTTCTTTCACAATAATAATTTGAAATGAAAGAGCATTCAGGTTGATCCTTGTATCCAAGTGGATGATATTTCCTAGGAGGGATTATCCACTTAATAAAAGAATTTATAAAATGTTGATTTTGATTATGATTTTGAAATAAGTTAAAATTTCTGCTCTGAAATTTTGGGTTCGAAGAAAAATAATTTCGTCGATCTGAGTTCGACGAATGGTATTGAGTTCGTCGAGCTCTGTTCACAGAATTATAATAGTTGTTTTTTGTATTCCATTTTCGTCGATCTCGGTTCGACGAAGTGTATTTATTTCGTCGAGCATAGATTCCTGAACAGTTAAAATCAAAATCTATGTTCATAGTTCGTCGATCTGAGTTCGACGAATAGTGTTGATTTTGTCGAGCTTGGTTTGACGAATTATTTTGAACAAAAAATTTCGGAAGATTTTTAGATTGATTTGATTTATTCTTTTGCAAATCTTCTGTAATTTTATCTATGTCCTCTAACTTTTCTTTTCCTTTAATTGATTCTAAAGAAATTATCTGTTCAAGAGCATTCTTTAAATCTTCTTTGAGTTTTATATTTTCAGAAGATACCTCATTTAATTTCTCTTTGAGAAATTTTATTTCCTTCTCAGATTGAATTAAATCTTTACACAATAATTTAAAATCAATTTTAAATTCTTCTAATGAAAAATCAAGGGTAGAGATTACCCGATATTCTTCTGATTCACATTCTGATTCTTCATCAGAGTTGCTATTAGATCCATTTATTTCCATCAAGCAAAACTATTTTGCTCTTGACTCTTCTTCATCTTCAGTTGTACAGGATGAAGCTTCAGAGTCACTCCAAGTTTCAGCTTCAAAGTTTCTTTCTTTAGCTGATCCAGCAACCATTGCTGTGAGGGAGTCCCACATATATTTTGCTGATGAACATTCAACAATTTCCTGAAAAATGTCATCAGACATTGATTGTGTAAGAATGTTCATTGCTTGTGATCAACAATCTTTAGTCTTTTTGGGCATCTGTCCATTGAGATGATGGAACAACATTGATGCTTATTGTTTCCACTGATTGATAAGGACCTGTCAAAATGGAATTAAAAATATTTTCATTAATGAAGTTCATATAAAGCCAAATCCTTTCCTTCCATAGTGCAAGCTTATCTAGATTGCACATAGGAGGCCTGGTACTTGAAAACTCTTCATTTTGTGTCATGATAAACTCTTAAAAAATATAAGATCTATCAGATCGTTTTGGTTCAGGTGTTAGCCTGTACAACCAAGAAAACCTGCTCTGATACCAATTGAAAGAAAGGATAGATCTTAACTTTACACTAGATATATATATATATTTATATATTAGGAAAAAAAATCACAGCTCATAAAATAAAGAAGGGAAAACATGCAACCCAAATGACACAAGGATTATAGTGGTTCCCCAATAACCCGGGTACATCCACTCTTCTACCACCCTAGTAGTAATCCACTATAGGTTTTTGATCATGTGACTGCCACCATAAGATCTATTTACATGGAGATCTCACAATCCTTTGAGTTTTTGATCAGGTGTCCAAAAACCAACCTAAGTTTTTTGATTAGGAGACTTAACAACCAAAGGGGTTAACTTTTGAAGGGAGTTATAACCCTGTACACAGGAAAGGGAAAAGAAATGATGTTGTTTCTTTGTCTCAAATCACTGAGAGAAGACTAGTGGATGTTGATGTTGAAGCAGAAAGCTCCCCCTGAGTTGAGTATAGTTGATGATCAGGTGAGGGTAGCTTTGCTCTTTAGGGTGTAGGCCTTGAATGAAAAGTTTTCCTTCCAGTATCTGTATTTGAGAGATTGTAAGCTTTGATCTCAGAATGAATATTGTTTCCTGAAAGAAAGGCTTGATGGAGAAACTCTTTTTTTGTCTTTCTTTTTCTTTCTATCACCGCTTCATCTTCTTCTTCTGTACTGCATAAATATCTCTATATATTATCTGAACGTAATTCAAAACATTTGAATTTACTTTGACTGCAATGGGTAAAACATTCACGAAAATGGTAATTGTTTTGGGAATTAATTAGCATTAAATCCTTATTTAATCCATAATTAATGCAACCTCCAAACGGCTATATTCAGAAGAATATATAGCATTAAATCTGATAACTGTAATCGCCTTTAATTAAGCCTTAATTAATTCGGCCAGGTGTAAATAATTATGCTTGCATACTGCAAAGAAATCATCAAACTGAATTTTAAAGCTTTCTTCAAACTGGGCTCGGAGTTCGTTGATCTCAGCTCAGAGTTCGTTGAGCTCAGATCGGAGTTCGTCGAGCTAAGCTCAGAGATTTTGAACTGTATAATCTTTGAACTGAGTTTTACAGCTTTCTTTGAGCTGAGCTCAGGGTTCGTTTAACTAAGCTCAGAGTTCATTGAACTGAGCTCAGAGAATTTCTTTGAGCTGAATTTCTGAACTTCAAATCTGAACTTCTCTGGAATTTTTCGGAAGGAGCAAACCTGGAAATAATCATATGACCATTAACTATACATATTGGGTCAATCTAATCATCCTAATAGTGATCGTTGTCCAAATCAGAACTAGAGTTCCAACACTTTCTATCATCAAAACAGTAAAAATACTTTGCAAAAGTACCCTTAATTTGATCATGGGCCTACAAAAATGTCTTTTTTCACTATATTTGGGGAGAAATAAGTTTACTTATGGTTCATAAAATTAGGGTTCATATGAAATAGGGAAGGAACAGGAAATGGAGGCCGGAACTTATCTTGTAGAAGAAGCGAAGGGGTGCGACGATCTTCTGGTCAAACTTGTCGGTGATCTCCTCCAAGGCTGGCGACATGGGATCAGGTACGGTAGTGGAAGCGGTGTGTGCTGCTCGAATCGCAAAATAACAGAAGCGGGGGGGGGGGGGGGGTGACGAAAGGAAATAAGATGACACACTCTTAAAGCAAGTGGGGTTAGGGTTTTGTGTTTTTAGTGAATATCAGTGTGTTAATAACCTATATTGACGTGCTTTTAACATTCCTCTAAAAAATCAACTGTTTTATCGAGTGTGGAGAGAAACAGTGACACTATTTGGAAGGTCTGCTTTTTCAAAGTTGTTTGATTAAATAAGCTAACTACATTATTTAGTAGAATAACTGTGTGGTGGCTGATGATAAAATAAAATATTTTTTGTACACTTGTATATGTCATATATTATGTTTGATTTATAAATACAACCAACCAAAAAATAGGTAAAATACTAAACTATTTAAATATAATCCTTCAGTCTATATAGAGAGAGTGCGGTTCATATGTGAAGAGGGCCTGTGCGAATAGAGATCTAAATAGTTGGATTCTAAATCGCGATTGCTATAGGGCTTTTTCATCCTTCTCATTTGATTTCCAGCGAGGGGCCAGACGGCTGTTTGCCCTCCAGGCCATCAGCCGCCCTGGGTTTGGCGGCGTGAGCACCGCCAAACCCACCACTGACAAAACTCAGGCGGCCGTTGTCACAACCCGCTTTTTCTCGGCATTTAATAATATATCAGAGTAAGAGAAAATACACGTCGTGATGTCACACCGTGCAGGGGACAACTGCAGACTGTCATGCAAGAACTAACTCATAACACTTTTCATGAAATTCTCAACTTTGTTATGATGGAGATATAGTTTGAGTTTACGTCTTAATGGTTGTGTCCCTCGACTCAGTGGATCAACTAGTACATGAGTGAAAATATACATATACGGAGGGGAAAATACTTGGTTTATTTCATTTATTATCCTATATGAGTAAGAAGATCCACCCGAACTATTCATGATATGTACACCTCTAGATTTAGTATAAGTAGGAAAAGAGCTCTTGCGTTCATTAAAGTAGAGTGATATTTAATTTAAAGAGATGTTATGAGTACGATGCAAAAATATTTATCTTTTTATACTTTGAGAGTAACTAACATGCATCCTAACATAAAACCATCCCAAAGAGCGATTGATTCAACAATCAATTAGAAAATAACACAGCAACAATCAAATAGTCTAACATTCTACAATAATCCATTGTGGGCGTCAACAACTTGACACGAACCCACAGAATAAAATGTATGTCTGAACTAAAAAGAAGAACAATAAGATTACCTCGCGAATGCGAGGGAAGAACCGCTGCTATAACTGCAGAACGCCTGAGGCCACCAGCTCTAACTACTCAAAATGCCAATACTCCGAGCCTAAAACATTCAAAAAAAAGAACGCCTCAACAAGAATGTATAAGCGGTAACAAGAAATAACATCAATCAGTTAAGCAAGTTAAGATAGTTACCAATCCACGCAGAGAAATAGCTATCAAACCACGACATAAAAAATCATAAGATGAGAAGCAATAAAAAAATCACAGAGATTTAAGTATAAGAAGTTGCACCAAGTGCGGTATAAAGTCATGCTTTGATAATATCTGCAAAAGTATGCAGATGAAAATATATTTATATGTAACAAAAAAGAAAGCGACTGATCAGCTCTGAGTACGTGAGTCATTAACACTAGTAAAAATGGTGCTGAGTCGATGGCCATATTATCCAACACAAACCATCAGACCAACATCTCAAAAAGGCACTGCGGTGGTGGCCATATTGTCCAACACAACCCTACAGTCTATAAAAAGAAAAGAAAAAACAAACCAGGCATAATGATTCACAAAGCGGCACTAAGGTGGAGGTCCTTTATCCACCACCACCTAAAGGCCCCATTGAAACACTTAAAACACTGATAAAACTCAAATCTAAGTATCGAAATTCCCCAACAACGAAGGGGAAGAAAAGGTCCCAAAATTTCTCTATGGCATACTCGACGAAGTGGACTACCTTTGGCGAGAAAATTCTAAGTTCACACTGATTCGTCGAATATACTCGACAAATTTGTGCTTACCAGATGACTTATACTCGGCGAATATGGCTGAAACTTAATGATATACGACGAAATGACTTGACCTCGCGTCTGTACTCGATGAATTTTACTTAGAAGTTGCCTACGATTTCTACTCGATGAAAATAACTTGATGAATTTGACTTCACTCGACGCCAACCGGTTTCACTCGACGAATTATACTTGGAGAATTCAAGACACTCGACGCCAATACTACATGAACTCGACGGATTTGTCGAGAATTCTCGACAAATCATACTCGATGAAAAAGACTTAGTCTCATAGGATGACTCGACGCTTCACTCGAAGAATTCGTCGATAATATTTGATGAATTTCACACGATGAAAAGGACTTGGTCTCACAGGACTCTACTCTACTCGAAGAAATCGGTCTTGGCCGGAAATCCTATACTGTTCGACGAATTCAACTTGGTTGAACCCTACACTACTCCTACATTCTATGAAGGAAAGAAAAGAGGGGAAAAGTCTGAACAAGGTACTAGCAAGAGGGAAGAAATCATCACTTACCTCAAATCTTCCAAAAATAGGTCTCTCTAGCGCTTCGTTGCAAGGATCAGTCGCAAGAACTCCTCGTCCACGATTTCTGAAATTTTTCAGACAAAACAAGGGTTAAGGACGCATACCCTAATGCTAAAAATCAACGAAATGGGAAAACTTTGTCGTGCACTCGAAGATCTCGACGAGAGCTTTTCGGATCTAGGCACTGTCGAGGAATTCGTGCACCGGATCTCTGGAAAGCGGTTGCCGAAAGGTTTGCGAAGGCCGACTCGTCACTTCTTTCATTCTTCGGGCCGACAGTTTGGGGAAGACGATAAATAGGGATTCAGTTTAATAGGATATATATACACACATATAATATTATATTATTAATATAATTTCCAAGAAAACTCAAACGACGAGAATTACTAAAACGCCTCGGTTTTCGATGAACTTCGCACCAAAACCAAATGACGGTGCAACGAATCCAACGACGAAGTCAAAATCAGTATCTGACAAACCAAACTCGGGTTAAAATCCCCCGAATTTAAAATAACAATAATCTTAAAAAGGAATTCGCCAAGATCCCAATTAAGCCTGGATCGCCACCAAACTTCACAAACACGCTTAAAATTGATCATTTAAATTTTCCCAAGTCGAAAACTCTAATTCCAATAAACAAAATTACGCACTAACGATGACATCCCGCTAACTACGCGTCAATGTAATGTGATGAATTGTAAATATGCGTTTTTTTATGCACATTAATTTAGTCATTTTCATTTATTTTCGTTGTTTTTACTTATTTTTGTTCAATAAAATGCTCTTATTCTTGTAAATTTTCTCCTAACTTGTTTTATTTTATTTTACAGAAAAATTCCTAAATCTGCCAAAATTGGGCAGTACACGCCCGTGACACTTTGGTCACGCCCGTGACCGGGCCGTGACATTGCATTTCCCGTGAAATTACAAAATTTCTGAAGTTAAAGCTTGACACGCCTGGCGACACGCCCGTGTCACCCGACACGGGGCGTGACCCAAGCCCGTGTCCTTTCCTCTCGACGAATTCCTCTCGACGATCGTCGAGTGTCGACACCAACAGTCACGCCCAGTGTCACGCCGGTGACCGAGGGCGTGACCCAATTTCAGCTCAACGATTTCGACTAGACACTTTCCGCTCGACATTCGTCGAGTGTCGACCCCAACTGTCACGCCCATAGTCACGCCCGTGACATGGGGCGTGACCTTTCCAGCTGGCCCGACAAGATGCTGCCGAGGACATTTGACGCAACCCGCGCCCGATTCTACCTCCCCGACACGCCCAGAGTCACGCCCGTGACCTGGGGCGTGACTGCTGCGAACTCAGCCCGAAGTCAACTTTGCTGTCCAATCGCCGGCCACCTTCATGAATAGTACTGTCACGCCCCCCTACACGCCCGTGACCGAGGGCGTGTACTTAGAAATTTTTTCTTATAAATAGCCCAGTTCTGTAAGGTCCAAGGGTTCAGATTTTTGGGCCAAGTTAGTGTCTTTTTGTGGGCTGCATCCGTGATTTTCAAAGCTATGTAAGGAGATTTCTCCCTTTTTTATTTCATTTCTTGTTTTGTCTTAGCTTTAGCCCTTGTAATAGCTTGTAATAGTTCCTAAAAATCAATAAAATGTTAGTTTTTCTCTTCATATTTAGCTTTGGAATGAACACTTGTGCCCACTTTCCTTCTCATTTTTATCCTTGGTTTTATCTTTGTTCTTCATTTAGTTCTTCCTTTATGAAAAGTGTGTGTGTGTGTATGAGTGTAACATGCTTACTTTACATGTTTTTTTACTTGCTTTCATGCTTAGGGATGATAGGTTTTCCTCTTTACATGCCTTTAATTTTTCTCAAGTTAGGTTTTGTTAGAAATTTATGAAATGATGAATTAGGTTTTTCCTTTTTTTCATGTCTTCTTTTAATTTCTTCAACATCTTCACTCTTATGAGTGTGTAAAAGAGTTACTAAGGTTTCTTTTGTTTTTTTTTACTTAGCTTTATTTTAGGATGAAAACTTTTTTTTCTTCTTTCTCTTTTATTTCAACTTTTTTAGCTCTTTCATAACATCATAGGAATGAAAATGTTGAAATTTTTATTTTCCAAAAACTTTGGTTTTTAATTTGTTTTGAAAAACTTTTGTCTTCTAAAATTGTAATTTCTTCTTTTTATTTGTTTTTGGCAAAACCTATGCTTGAAAAAGTAAAAATTTTAATTTTTAGGTAACTTTCATTTTGCTTTTTATTTGTGTGTGTGAGTGTATGAGCCTAAACCTCTCTCTTGTTCTTCTTAAATTTTCATGTTGAGTGTGTGAGTGTAGGTGTATAATTTTTCATGCTTTGTTCAATTTATGTAGAGTGTGTGAGTGTAGGTGTATAATTTTCATGCTTTGTTCAATTTATGTAGAGTGTGTGAGTGTAGGTGTTAAATTTTATTGCTTTCTTGAATTTCTTATGGAGTGTGTGTGTCTGTGTGTATTTATTTCCGCCTACTCGTTAAGAGTTAAATGGCGCATCGTTTTCATTTTCAGTCCTACTCGTTCGAGTAGGACTTGTAATTTTTCTTTCTTTATTTTTCCGCCTACTCACTTGAGTTTAAATGGCCGGACTTTATTTCCCGCCTACTCGTTTGAGTAGGATTTGTAATTTTTCTTTCTTTATTTTTTTCCGCCTACTCACTTGAGTTAAATGGCCGGACTTTTTAGCCCTGTAATCGCATTTATTTTCTCCTACTCATTTGAGTAGGACTCGCTTTCATTTCAGTCCTACTCGTTTGAGTAGGACTTGCAATTTTCAGCCTTTATTTACCGCCCCCACTCGTTTGAGTGGGACTCGCAAATTTGAATTATGCAAATTTCTTTTTATGTGTAACTTAGTTCCTTTCTAATTTATAATTTGGAGTGTGCGTGAGTTCTTGTTTTTAGCTAACTTTTTAGCTTTCTAAATGTTGTTATTTTTTCTTTTGTCCCTTTCTTATAAACGTTTAGTGTTTAATTTCGAACTCGCGCCTCACTAAATTATAAGCCGTCCCCATACCGATGTGTGGCTAATCTCTATTAGCCTCGGCATCGAAGAGCATTGGGACATTTAAAATGATTTATAATAATTAAAGTTCTTTATTTTCATTTTAATTTAAGCACTTAGGGTTTACCCCGGGTTTACGACGCGTAGGACCACATATCAATGTGTGGGCCCTATTTCCGTACTCCATATACTAGCTAGCCGAGAGGCCGTGCATATGGACCGATCACCCCTGGGTAAATAGAGTTGCGTGCATACCCTCGAGAGAGGACAAGCGTAATTCTACTGGATTGGGTTCCCCACCCAATAGCGGGGTTCTTAGCGTAAAGCGGGCGTTAAGAGGAATCCTTCGTCGGACTAACGTTCGGTCGAATAGTCTTAACGTTTAGGTGAGCGATATCCCTATAGCTAGGTGAGCTCACATTTGTGGAACCTCCACGGACAAGTTGCCTTATTATTAATTTGAAAACTAAGTCTTTTTATTATTAAAAATTGTTTTAGTCTTAATCCGATTCGATGCCGAGCGTTAACCCTTCATCGAATATTATCTAAATTGTTTTTTCGCTCCTTTGCTTTTCCGTCTTTTATTAAGTAAAAAACAAAATCCATCTTTCTTTCAGTAAAATAATAGTCCTCCCGGAGGAGTAAAAATAGTCAACGCGACCCCGAGAACAATACGACCTCGGTATTCCCCCGAATATCGAGTACTACTTGCGATAGGTGCACTTGCCTACCCGAGCAAGGCCGCGGCGGTCGACTCACCGAACCAACCACAGTAAGAGTCTGTTCGCGGGCACATCAAGTTTTTGGCGCCGTTGGCGGGGAACTCTTTTTTCGAGTTGCTATTTCGAATTCCGGAGTCTATTAATTTTACTTATTTTCTATAAAAAAAAACTAAAAACTCTATTTTAAAAACAAAAAAGTTTTTTTTTGTTTTATTTTTGTTTGGGTGTATGACCCGAGGACAACCCTCAGAGTCTGAAGATTTAGACTTCGACCCTGAGATCGAACGCTCTCTTGCGCGTATCCGATCTCATCGCCGAAATCCTTCTTTAGATCCCGAGGAATCTATCGGAGAACCCACTGTTGTAGTTATGGCCGCCCCTAACCTTCCCCCGGCGGCCGAGCGTACTATGTCTTATTACGCCCGGCCTAACCTGGATGATTCTGGGTCGAGTATTGTTCGACCTGCGGTGGCCAATAATAATTTTGAAATAAAGTCAAGTGTCATTCAAATGGTCCAAAACGTCGTGCAGTTCGATGGACTGCCGGATGAGGACCCGAATGTCCACTTGTCCAATTTCTTGGAGATATGCGACACCTTCAAGATCAATGGCGTCACTGATGACGCCATTTGTTTGCGCTTATTTCCTTTTTCCCTTAAGTCCAAAGCCAAGGCGTGGTTGAATGCCCTCCCCCGAGGATGTATCACCACGTGGGCTGAGTTGACGGAACGGTTCCTAACGAAGTACTTTCCGCCCGCCAAAACTGCAAAGTTGCGGGCGGACATTTCTTCGTTTGTGCAGAACGATCCTGAGTCTCTATACGAGACTTGGGAACGGTTTAAGGAATTCCTCCGCCGTTGCCCGCACCACGCGCTGCCAACGTGGTTGCAAGTTCAAATTTTTTATAATGGGCTGAATTTTCAGACGCGTCAAATGATTGACGCGGCTGCCGGGGGTACGCTTAACAACAAAACCCCCGAGGCCGCCCAGGCTTTATTCGAAGAGATGGCTATGAACGCATATCAATGGAACCTCCCGCGGGGACGGCCAAAGCCAGCGGCTGGTCTTTTTGAAGTGGATGCCACTGCTCTCTTGACCCTTCAAGTTGAAAGGTTAACAAAGCAGGTGGCGGAGATGTCTGCTGCCTCCTCCACTCCGCCTTGTTTTATTCCCCCTAACGTCTGCGTAGCTGAAGAGTTCGTGGACTTCATGGGAAATTCGGATCGTCCTCCCTTCAACCCCAACAACAACCCTTATAGTAATAACTATAATCCGGGTTGGAGGAATCACCCCAACTTCTCGTGGAGCAACCCGAATACTGCTCAGCGTCCCCCTATTTCTTTTGCGCCCGGATTTCTTCCTCCTCCTCCTCTTCCGAAACCCTCCCCGATGGAGGAAAATTTTTCGAAGTATATTGCGTCCAACGAGTCAAATATCCAGAACATCACCGGATCGCTAAAAACACTCGAACAACAGGTTGGACAGCTGACGAGGATGATGTCCGAGCGCGCGCTCGGGGCACTGCCGGGAAACACGGAGCCCAATCCGCGGGAAAACGCCAACGCTATAACCCTCCGTAGCGGAAAGGAGGTGGTCGATCCAAAACGGACCGACCCTCAGGTACATATTTCACCTCCGACCCCTCTTCCCCTTTCTTCGCTTACGCCGCCTTTACCTATTATAAAAGAAAAAATTATTTTAAACAAGGCTCTTCCGTATCCGCATAAGCTAGAAAACGAGCGTAAGGACGCGCAATATGAAAAATTTATTTTATTACTAAAACAAATTCACATTAATGTTCCTTTTTGCGAGGCTATCTCGCAAATGCCCAAATATGCGAAATTTTTAAAAGAACTACTTTCTAATAAACGTAAATTAGAGGATATTTCGCATGTATCTCTCAACGCTGTCTGCTCGGCGGCCCTTACTAATAAATTGCCCGCAAAACAAAACGACCCGGGACGGTTTTCCATCCCGTGCCTTTTTGGCAATATATTAGTAAAGTACGCCTTAGCTGATTTAGGGGCTAGCATTAATCTGATGCCGTTCTCGCTCTTTTCGCGTTTAGGTTTGGGTACTCCTAGTCCTACGAATATGCGCATCCAATTAGCAGATCGCTCGGTTAAGTTCCCTATCGGGGTAGTGGAGGACGTCCTTGTCCGAGTCGACAAGTTTACCTTCCCGGTAGACTTCGTCATCTTAGATATCGAGGAGGACGCCGAGGTACCAATAATACTCGGTCGCCCTTTTCTCGCCACCTCCCGCGCACTAATAGATGTTAGTAATGGTAGCCTTCTCCTCCGAGTAGGCGATGACCAAGTTACTTTCTCTATTAATCCCTCGATGGACAATTTGTCATCGAGCGACGATTTCTGCTATTCTTTAGATACCTTTTTCGGAGATCGTTCTTCTCCCATTTTCGAGTCCGTATTTTTAAACGACGATATTTATGCGCTCGAAAATTTTAACTGCAATGAGGATACGAACTAATTGGTAAGAAAGACATAGGAATTAAAACCTCCCTAGAAGAACCGCCCATCCTAGACCTCAAACCCTTACCCGCCTCGCTCAAGTACGCTTTTTTGGGAAAAGGTGATACGCTCCCCGTTATCATTTCTTCGGACTTGAGTGATTCGGAGACTTCCGATCTATTGGAAGTTTTATTTAAACATCGCCACGCAATTGCGTGGCAAATCTCTGACCTAAAGGGGATTAGCCCCTCCTTTTGCACCCATAAGATTTTCCTAAACGATAATTGCCGCAAAACGATTCAGCCGCAGCGTCGTCTTAACCCAAACATGAAAGACGTCGTTAAAGCCGAAATCATTAAGTTATTAGATGCGGGGATTATCTACCCTATTTCAGACAGTGCATGGGTTAGTCCCGTGCATGTCGTGCCCAAGAAAGGCGGTCTTACCGTAGTGGCGAATGAGCATAACGAGCTTGTCCCAACTCGTACTGTTACGGGTTGGCGAGTGTGCATCGACTATAGGAAACTTAACGACGCCACCCGCAAGGACCATTTCCCTCTGCCATTTCTAGACCATATCTTAGAGCGTTTATCCGGTCATCCGTATTATTGTTTTCTTGATGGTTTATCGGGGTTTTTCCAAATCCCCATTTCCCCCGATAATCATGAGAAAACAACTTTTACTTGCCCGTTTGGCACCTTCGCCTATCGAAGAATGCCATTTGGACTCTGCAACGCGCCAGCTACATTCCAAAGATGTATGCTAGCGATCTTTGGCGAGCTAGTAGAAGACATTATGGAAGTCTTTATGGATGACTTCTCTGTTTTCGGACGCTCTTTTCCCGATTGCCTTAACAATTTAGATCGTGTCCTTCAACGGTACGAGGACACAAGCCTTGTTTTAAATTGGGAAAAATGCAACTTTATGGTTCGAGGAGGTTTGGTCCTCGGCCATATGATTTCGTCTAAGGGGATAGAGGTGGCTAAGGCCAAGATAGAAATTATAGAAAAACTTCCGCATCCAACAAACGTAAAATCTATTAGGAGTTTCTTAGGCCATGCGGGCTTTTATCGACGCTTCATTCAAGACTTTTCAAAAATAACAAAGCCGCTAACTCACCTCTTGGAAAAGGAATCACGTTTCATCTTTAGTAGCGAATGCGAGTCCGCCTTTAATTTGATAAAACAAAAACTTATCTCTTCACCAATTTTAGTGGCCCCTAATTGGTCCCTTCCGTTCGAAATAATGTGCGACGCTAGTGATATTGCCTTAGGTGCCGTTCTTGGCCAACGCGTAGAAAAACATTTTCATCCTATTTATTACGCTAGCAAGACGCTCACTTCCGCACAAGTAAATTACACAACAACGGAAAAGGAACTCTTAGCCGTCGTTTTCGCTTTCGATAAGTTTCGCTCGTATATAACGCTTTCTAAAGTTATCGTTTTTACCGATCACTCCGCGCTTAAATATTTATTAGCTAAAAATGATGCGAAGCCCCGCCTTCTTCGATGGATTCTCCTCCTACAAGAATTTGATTTGGAGATCCGAGATAAGCGGGGAGCGGAAAATCTAGCGGCGGACCACCTCTCCCGTTTAGAAAATCCGGGTGCCGAAGCGCTCGTCGAATCTGAAATAAATGACAGATTCCCCGAGGAACGCCTTCTTGCCATTAATAAATCTTCGTCATCTTCGCCTTGGTTCGCAGATTTTGCAAAGTTTTTAGTAGCGCGGGTCCTTCCAAAAGAGTTTTCCAGTCATCAAAAGAAGAAATTTTTTTCTGACTTGAAAAATTTTTTTTGGGAGGACCCATTTCTTTTTCGTCTCTGCGCGGACCAAGCGGTTCGACGATGCGTTGCGGGTGTGGAGTGCTTACAAATTCTTAAGCACTGCCACGAGGGTCCAGCCGGTGGGCATTATCAAGCCAACCGGACCGCTCGGAAGGCGCTAGAGGCGGGCTACTTTTGGCCCACTCTCTTCAAAGACGCGCATAATTTTGTGTGCGCATGCGATAGCTGTCAACGGTTGGGTAACATCTCTCGTCGCGACGAGATGCCCCAAAACATGTTTTTAGAGTGCGAAGTCTTCGATTTGTGGGGCATAGATTTTGTTGGCCCCCTACCTCCATCTTTCAAAAATATGTATATTTTAGTGGCGGTCGACTACGTATCGAGGTGGGCGGAAGCGCAAGCTCTCCCCACCAACGATGCGCGAGTCGTCGTTACATTTCTTAAAAAATTATTTTCTCGCTTCGGCACGCCTCGCGCAATTGTTAGTGATAGGGGAACACATTTCTGTAACGCTCTTATGGCTAAGACGTTAGCTAAATACGGAGTCACACACAAGCTTGCCACCCCCTACCACCCGCAAACAAGTGGCCAAGTCGAGGTAGTAAATCGAGAGATTAAGCGAATTTTAGAAAAAACCGTTTCGCTAAATAGGAAAGATTGGTCCGTTAAACTCGACGATGCGTTGTGGGCGTATCGGACGGCTTACAAAACCGCTATTGGATGTACGCCGTTCCGGTTAGTCTACGACAAAGCGTGTCATTTACCCGTAGAATTAGAACATCGCGCACTTTGGGCTTTAAAACTCTTAAACCTCGACTCCAACTTAGCCGCTCAGAATAGAAAACTGCAACTAAACGAGCTCGATGAATGGCGTGCGAACGCTTACGAGAACAATAAATTCTATAGGGAGCGCTCTAAGTTATATCACGATCGAAAAATCAAGTCCCAAAAATTATTTTCTCCGGGCGATCTTGTCCTTCTTTACAATTCACGTCTTAGGCTTTTTCCAGGTAAATTAAAATCTAGATGGTCCGGTCCCTTCCTAGTTGAAGAAGTTTTTCCTTATGGAACCGTGCTCATCTCCCACCCGGACAAAGGCTCTTTTAAAGTAAACGGTCATCGGTTAAAGTCTTACATCGCGGGCGACCCAGTGATCGGTTTTAGCGAAACCATAACTTTCCTCCACTTTATAAACCCGCCAAAATAGTCAAGCTACACGACTATAAACAAAGCGCTCCTGGGAGGCACCCCTCGCTTATCTTTTTCGCCCTTTCCTCATTACCTTTGCTGCTTTTTCTAATAAACGCAGAGTTTCTGATCGGCCTCCCCCTCCGCATTTCAGGGAAGCTTCTACCCCCTTCCCTTTCTTTTCTTTGTACATATTGTTTTTCCATTCTGTTCCGCATACTTACGATACAACATTGGGGACAATGTTGGACTTAAGTATGGGGGTATTTTCGTGCTTTACTTTCTGCACTTCCATTTTTCTGCATTTCAAAAAAGAAAAATACAAAAAAATACATATAACAACAAAACAAAAACAAAAAAATTAAAAAACATCTTAAAATGAAACAAAAAAATTTTTTAAATGAAAAAACATGAAAAATTTAAATGAAAAAACAAAAATCCAAAAAATTTGTTTCTTGTTTTGTTCTCTTTCTCTTTTCCAAAAACTCAAAAAACAAAACAAAAAATTATTTTGTTTATTTTCACTTTGTATATCTTTTTTGTTTTTTCTCTCTCCCCCTTCCTCATTCTTGTACAAACCTTTTTCTTTTTCTCCCTTATTTTTGTACATATTATGAAAATTCTCTTAAAAAATACAAAAAAAAAGATAATAGTTCAAAAAATTTTTCAAAAAAAAAATTGAGAAAAACCAAAATAAAAAAAAAGATAATAAATGAAAAACAAACAAAAAAAAAATGATAACAAAAACTATAAAATCAAAAAAAAAATGTTTTGAATAAATAAATTAAATATTCCATACTTAACTTTTCTGCTATCCAAAAATTCTGTTCTGAGTTTATTTATATGTGAATACTATTAATTCTCTGTTTGTTACTCGTTTGTTAATTATTGATTGAAACATTTAAATAGCCGGGGATAAGTTTTAAAGAATTCTTTATGCTTTGTTAAAACTAGCGGACTCGTTTTAGGCACTACTTCTAATTTTTCATTAATAGGAGCACGTATATTATGTTAGGAAATAACGACTATAGAATTCAATTATACTTACTTTTAGCTTTCTGAAAAAATTGGGACGTACAAATTATTAAGGTTGCTCTCAAAAATTTTTAGGATTACAATCTAGTTTTCTTTTCTCCCCTTACTTTTCATGACCTACTTGGCATGAAAAATTTTATCCTTAAAAGATCTTATGTCAATGGGAACAAGATTTCGTTCCGTAAACATAGGCACCCAATAATTTTAAAAGATTATATAGGGAGTAAGAGGATAAAAATTCATTACTCCTACAAATATACATTGGGTTAATTTTTTTTATGAAGTTGAAAAACAAAAATCATATTAGGAAAATAAGATTTCGTTTTCCTAATAATCCAAAAGAAAAAAAACATGGAGGTTCGAGAAAAAATTACCTCACCTCAAATATCAAAACCCTATTCATAAACCCACTACCCCCTTAGCCAATTACACGATTCTAGAATTAATTCAAAAATCTTTTTGAGAGCATAATTAGTAAATTGTATTATTTCCGGTAGCACTCGTATAAGCTAGAGTTCTTATAATTCCAAACTATTTTCGTTAATCTAACCATTTCAAATGTTGCCTTCTATTTGATTACATCAAGAAGTCTTTTGGCCAAAACTTTTGCGCTATTTAAATCATCTACATAATTTTAGGACTTAACTCTTACACCCCGTATATTTATTTCGATCTCTCTTATAATTGATAAAGCGATAGCCAAAACTTAGAGTTTTTTTTATTCCTTATAGATTCACCTCAAACTTTTGCTCTGGAATAGCAAAAGCCTAAGTATGGGGGTATTTGATGAATTGTAAATATGCGTTTTTTTTATGCACATTAATTTAGTCATTTTCATTTATTTTCGTCGTTTTTACTTATTTTTGTTCAATAAAATGCTCTTATTCTTGTAAATTTTCTCCTAACTTGTTTTATTTTATTTTACAGAAAAATTCCTAAATCTGCCAAAATTGGGCAGTACACGCCCGTGACACTTTGGTCACGCCCGTGACCGGGCCGTGACATTGCATTTCCTGCGAAATTACAAAATTTCTGAAGTTAAAGCTTGACACGCCTGGCGACACGCCCGTGTCACCCGACACGGGGCGTGACCCAAGCCCGTGTCCTTTCCTCTCGACGAATTCCTCTCGACGATCGTCGAGTGTCGACACCAACAATCACGCCCAGTGTCACGCCCGTGACCGAGGGCGTGACCCAATTTCAGCTCAACGATTTCGACTCGACACTTTCCGCTCGACATTCGTCGAGTGTCGACCCCAACTGTCACGCCCATAGTCACGCCCGTGACATGGGGCGTGACCTTTCCAGCTGGCCCGACAAGATGCTGCCGAGGACATTTGACGCAACCCGCGCCCGGTTCTACCTCCCCGACACGCCCAGAGTCACGCCCGTGACCTGGGGCGTGACTGCTGCGAACTCAGCCCGAAGTCAACTTTGCTGTCCAATTGCCGGCCGCCTTCATGAATAGTACTGTCACGCCCCCCCTACACGCCCGTGACCGAGGGCGTGTACTTAGAAATTTTTTCCTATAAATAGCCCAGTTCTGTAAGGTCCAAGGGTTCAGATTTTTGGGCCAAGTTAGTGTCTTTTTGTGGGCTGCATCCGTGATTTTCAAAGCTATGTAAGGAGATTTCTCCCTTTTTTATTTCATTTCTTGTTTTGTCTTAGCTTTAGCCCTTGTAATAGCTTGTAATAGTTCCTAAAAATCAATAAAATGTTAGTTTTTCTCTTCATATTTAGCTTTGGAATGAACACTTGTGCCCACTTTCCTTCTCATTTTTATCCTTGGTTTTATCTTTGTTCTTCATTTAGTTCTTCCTTTATGAAAAGTGTGTGTGTGTGTATGAGTGTAACATGTTTACTTTACATGTTTTTTTACTTGCTTTCATGCTTAGGGATGATAGGTTTTCCTCTTTACATGCCTTTAATTTTTCTCAAGTTAGGTTTTGTTAGAAATTCATGAAATGATGAATTAGGTTTTTCCTTTTTTTCATGTCTTCTTTTAATTTCTTCAACATCTTCACTCTTATGAGTGTGTAAAAGAGTTACTAAGGTTTCTTTTGTTTTTTTTACTTAGCTTTATTTTAGGATGAAAACTTTTTTTTCTTCTTTCTCTTTTATTTCAACTTTTTTAGCTCTTTCATAACATCATAGGAATGAAAATGTTGAAATTTTTATTTTCCAAAAACTTTGGTTTTTAATTTGTTTTGAAAAACTTTTGTCTTCTAAAATTGTAATTTCTTCTTTTTATTTGTTTTTGGCAAAACCTATGCTTGAAAAAGTAAAAATTTTAATTTTTAGGTAACTTTTATTTTGCTTTTTATTTGTGTGTGTGAGTGTATGAGCCTAAACCTCTCTCTTGTTCTTCTTAAATTTTCATGTTGAGTGTGTGAGTGTAGGTGTATAATTTTTCATGCTTTGTTCAATTTATGTAGAGTGTGTGAGTGTAGGTGTATAATTTTCATGCTTTGTTCAATTTATGTAGAGTGTGTGAGTGTAGGTGTTAAATTTTATTGCTTTCTTGAATTTCTTATGGAGTGTGTGTGTCTGTGTGTATTTATTTCCGCCTACTCGTTAAGAGTTAAATGGCGCATCGTTTTCATTTTCAGTCCTACTCGTTCGAGTAGGACTTGTAATTTTTCTTTCTTTATTTTTCCGCCTACTCACTTGAGTTTAAATGGCCGGACTTTATTTCCCGCCTACTCGTTTGAGTAGGATTTGTAATTTTTCTTTCTTTATTTTTTTCCGCCTACTCACTTGAGTTAAATGGCCGGACTTTTTAGCCCTGTAATCGCATTTATTTTCTCCTACTCATTTGAGTAGGACTCGCTTTCATTTCAGTCCTACTCGTTTGAGTAGGACTTGCAATTTTCAGCCTTTATTTACCGCCCCCACTCGTTTGAGTGGGACTCGCAAATTTGAATTATGCAAATTTCTTTTTATGTGTAACTTAGTTCCTTTCTAATTTATAATTTGGAGTGTGCGTGAGTTCTTGTTTTAGCTAACTTTTTAGCTTTCTAAATGTTGTTATTTTTTCTTTTGTCCCTTTCTTATAAACGTTTAGTGTTTAATTTCGAACTCGCGCCTCACTAAATTATAAGCCATCCCCATACTGATGTGTGGCTAATCTCTATTAGCCTCGACATCGAAGAGCATTGGGACATTTAAAATGATTTATAATAATTAAAGTTCTTTATTTTCATTTTAATTTAAGCACTTAGGGTTTACCCCGGGTTTACGACGCGTAGGACCACATATCGATGTGTGGGCCCTATTTCCGTAGTCCATATGCTAGCTAGCCGAGAGGCCGTGCATATGGACCGATCACCCCTGGGTAAATAGAGTTGCGTGCATACCCTCGAGAGAGGACAAGCGTAATTCTACCGGATTGGGTTCCCCACCCAATAGCGGGGTTCTTAGCGTAAAGCGGGCGTTAAGAGGAATCCTTCATCGGACTAACGATCGGTCGAATAGTCTTAACGTTTAGGTGAGCGATATCCCTATAGCTAGGTGAGCTCACATTTGTGGAACCTCCACGGCCAAGTTGCCTTATTATTAATTTGAAAACTAAGTCTTTTTATTATTAAAAATTGTTTTAGTCTTAATCCGATTCGATGCCGAGCGTTAACCCTTCATCGAATATTGTCTAAATCGTTTTTTCGCTCCTTTGCTTTTCCGTCTTTTATTAAGTAAAAAACAAAATCCATCTTTCTTTCAGTAAAATAATAGTCCTCCCGGAGGAGTAAGAATAGTCAACGCGACCCCGAGAACAATACGACCTCGGTATTCCCCCGAATATCGAGTACTACTTGCGATAGGTGCACTTGCCTACCCGAGCAAGCCCGCGGCGATCGACTCACCGAACCAACCACAGTAAGAGTCTGTTCGCGGGCACATCATAATGCCCTTACGTCACCATACGCCACAAAAGGGATCAAAACAATTATTAAAAATTTAGGGGCGTTACAGCCACTCCCCCTAAAAGAAAGTTTCGTCTCGAAACTTGATACGCAAATCGGATTAGAACAAAGGAAGGAAGTAACCAAAGGTTACTGGATAGAAAACTTACCAAGGAAAACTAGGAGAAAAGGTGAGGATGAGCCTCTCTCATAGCTAACTCCAACTCTCACGCCGCGCTCTCGACGTCTTGGTTTCGCCAAAGAATCTTGACCATGGGTATATTCTTTCTCCGCAACACCCGATCCTGAGTCTCTAGAATACGAACAAGCTCCTCGACATAGGAAAGATTAGGCTGCAACTTGGGAACCGAGTCAAGGACACACTAAGCACACACTTTCACAGCTGTCTCACATGAAACACATCGTGCACACCAGGGAAAGTAGCAGCCAAATCCAGCCTATAAGTTGATACTTCGATGCGCTCAACAATCTGGAAAGGTCTCACATACCTGGGATCCAACTTGTTGTTCCTTCCAAATCTCTTAACACCTGACATCAGAGTAACCTTCAGGAAAACCATGTCCCCAACTACGAACTCCAGATCAATCCTCTGTCGATTTGTATACTTTTCATAATGCTCCTGAGCTACACGAAGCTTCTCATGAATGTGCATTACAGAAATACTCATTTCTTCCAAGACTTCTGTTGGGTCCATCAAAGACTTTCAGCTTCCAGACCTAACAATGGTCTCTCACCAACTTCAGCCCAAAACAACAGAGTTCGACAACCCCTCCCGTACAAAGTATCAAAGGGGGGCATCTGCAAACTCTTTTGGTAACTGTTATTATAGGCAAATTTCATCAGTCTAGGATGCTGGTCCCAAGCTCCACCATGGTCCAAAATATAACATCTGATCATGTCTTCCAAGATTTGATTAACTCTTTCTGTTTGGCCATTGGTCTGCGGGTAGTAAACGGTTGAATACCTGAGGTTAGTGCCCAACCCTTCCTGCAAACCTTTACAGAAATGCGACGTAAATCTAGTGTCTCAATCTGACATGATTCTTAACTGCACTCCAAGCAACCTAATAATCTCATCCAAATACAATTTCGTTATCTTATTCATGGAATAGTCAATCTTAAAGGGCACAAGGTGAGAACATTTTGTCAACCTATAAACTATTACCCACACAGAATCATGCCCTCGAGGATACCTCGGCAAGCCAGTAATGAAATCCATACAAATGCTCTCCCACTTCCAACTTGGAATATCCAAAGGCGTCAGCTTTCCATCAGTCCTTCTATGATCTACCTTAACACGCTTGCAGGTGAAGCACTCAGACACAAACTTAGCTATATTGTTCTTCATCCCATACCACCAAACAATCTGCTTTAAATCTCTACACATCTTTGCAGAGCTAAGGTGATATGCAACACTAGACCCATGCACTTCACTGCAAATCTTTGCCCGAATATCACCAACAGCTGGGATACAATATCTGTCGCGGTACTTCAAGGTATCCTCTTCATCAACCGAAAAGTCTGGTAATTCCCCTTTTTCAGTCCTACTACGGAAATTCTCTAAATCGGGATCGTCCTTCTGATGTAGCCTTGTAAGCGTAATCCATGAAGGCTCTGCCACTTCCAAGCTACTTGGCGGGTCACTACTCCCAAAAAGTTATATTCATTAATAAGAACTGCTCCACCAAGGATTGCACCTAAAGGTTGATGATTTGTGCGGTTTTTCTACTCAAGGCATGGGCTAGCACATTAGCTTTGCTCGGATGATAAAGGATATCGACCTCATAATCTGCAACATACTCCAACCATCTACGCTGGCACAAATTCAGCTTCTTTTTAGTGAAGATGTACTTCAAACTCTTATGGTAAGTATAAATCTTGCACAACGCGGCATATAACAAATGTCTCCAAAGCTTCAGGGTGTAGATCACTGCCGCAAACTCCAAATCATGAGTAGGTTAATTCTTTTGGTGAACCTTCAATTGCCTCGACCCATACACAATCACTTTTACCTCTTACATCAAGACACATCTAAGCCCGACGTGCGATGCATCCACATAAACAAAATACTCTACTCCTTCAGTAGGTAAAGTCAACACTAAAGCAATGTACAATCTCTCTTTCAATTCCTGAAAGGCTCCTTATCACTCATCGCTCCACACAAACACAACATTCTTTTGCGTAAGCGTAGTCAAAGGTACGACAATAAAGAGAATCCCTCCACAAACCTTCTATAATAGCCTACCAATCCTAAGAAGTTTCTAATCTCTTTAGGCATGGCAAGTCTTTTCCAGTCCAACACAGCTGCTATCTTTTCTAGGTCTACCGAGATTCCATCCTTATTCACAACATGACCCAAAAAGGATACTTGAGGAAGCCAAAACTCGCACTTACTTAGTTTTGCATACAAACTATGCTCTCTTAAAGTAGACAGAACTTGGCGCAAATACTGAGCATACTCCTCAGCGCTCCGGGAATATACCAGAACATCATCAATGAAAACAACCACAAAAATATCTAAGAAATCACACTTTATTCATCATATCCATGAAGACATAGGGTGCATTCGTCAGTCCAAAGGACATCACAAGGAACTCAAAATGTCTATGCCAAGAACGAAAAGTTGTCTACGAAACATCTGACTCACGGATCCTCAATAGATAGTAGCCCGAACGAAAATCAATCTTTGAGAACATCGTACTACCATGAAACTGATTAAACAAATCGGCACCACAGGCCCGCAGAAATTCCCGAATACAAAAAAATCTCCTCAATGGCAATAATCCAGTCATCCAATGTCATGAAATCGGCACCACAGGCTACTGCCCTAAGGAGGCAGTCAACAAAGCCTGAATCTGCGATTGCATAGCAACCATCTGCCTTGATAGAGCATCACTGCTCTGTCGCAGCCCTTCAATCATGACCTCACTTTGCACACCAGACAACTCACCCTCAGACTGAGTAGTTGACCTCGTTACAACACTCTTCAGCAGCATTCCTAATAATACCACGAACAACTCATCAAACCTAACTTAATATTAGAACTACTCAATTTAGTTCAGACCATACATGATTAGATATTTTCTCTTGCTGCTACCTTGCTCTGCGATTTTCAAATAAAATGATGCTATGCTTTAACTTATGATGATATACCATCATCCTATCAACTCGTGTGCATATTATATGAATGCATGCATTTTTATTTCTTTATTTCAAAATTATGTGTGTATGTATGTCATCATGCATATATTGACTTGGCATGTGTGCTAATGTTATGTTATGGCATGCATATTGTGCTATACATTCTAGTAAGTCCTTAATACATGTTATGAGCGACATACACATGAAATATTATGCATCTCATACTATATAATATCGCATGTAATGGAAAACAAAATCTAATGGGCATCCATGTGATGATTGTTATGCATCTCATACTACATAACAATCATATGCTGCTCCTATAATGATCCATATACAAATACATATTATGCATCTCATACTACATAATATGCCTTATATACTTCTTGTCATTCTTATGGGTGCAGTGTTAATGCTTCAGCCAAGACGTACTGATGACACATTGGTGTGTGTATGCAATGAGATAAGACTACTAAAACTTTACCAGAGATAGTCATTCGACCAACTTGTCAAACAAACCTCCCTCTGATACCAACTGTCATAACCCGCATTTTCTAAACATTTAATAATATATCATAGTAAGAGAAAATAAGCATCGTGATGCCACGCGGTACAGGGGACAACTACAGACGCTCAGGTAGGAACCAACTCCTAACACTTTTCATGAAATTCTCAAGTTTGTTATGATGGAGATATAGTTTGAGTTTACGTCTTAATGGTCGTGTCCCTCGATTTAGTGGATCAAATAGTCCACAGGTAAAAATATACATATATGCAGCAGAAAATACTTGGTTTATTTCATTTATTATTTTATTTGAGTATGAAGATCCAACCGTACTATTCATGATATCCACACCTCTAGATTTAGTATAAGTATGAAAAGAGATATCACGTTCATTAAAGTATAATGATATTTAATTTAAAGAGATGCTATGAGTATGAGGAAAAAGTATTTATCTTTTTATACTTTGAACGTAACTAACATGCATCCTAACATAAAACCATCCCAGAGAGTGATTGGTTCAACAACTAGCTAGGAAATAACACAGCAACAAGCAAATGGTCCAACATTCTACAATAATCCATTGTGGGCGTCATCATCCTGACACGAACCCATAGAACAAAATGTATGTCTGAACTAAAAAAGAAGAACAACAAGACTACCACACGAATACGAGGGAAGAACCACTGCTACAACTACAGAATGCCTAAGGCCACCAGCTCTAACTACTCAGACTGCCACTACTCTGAGCCTGAGGAATTCAAAAGAAAAAATGCCTCAGCAAGAGTTTACAAGTGGTAACAAGAAATAACATCAAGCAATTTAGCAACTTAAGAGGGTTACCAACTCACACCGAGAAATAACTGTCAAACCACATCATAAAATTCATAAGATAATAAGCAATAAAGAATTCACAGAGATTTAAGTGTAAGAAGTTACACCAAGTGTGGTATAAAGCCATGCTTCAATAATATTTGCAAGAGTATGCAAATGAACATATATCTATATGTAACAAAAATGAAAGAGACTGATCAGCTCTGAATAAGTGAATCATTAACACTGATAAAAACAATACTGAGCCGGTGACCACATTGTCCAACACAAATAATTGTCCAACACAACCCGATAGTTCATAAAAAGAGAAGAAAAAACTCCACCAGGCGTAATGATTCACAAACCGGCACTGGGGTGGTGGTACTTTATCCACTACCACCTAAAGGCCACAATGAAATACTTAAAAAAACACTGATAAAGCCCAACTCTAAGCATCAAAATTCCCCAATGACGAAGAGGAATAAAATGTCCCAAAATTTCTCTATGACATTCTCGACGAATTGGACTACATTCGGCGAGAAAATTCTAAGTCCAAGCTGATTCGTCAAATATACTCGATGAATTTGTGCTTACCAGACGAATTGTACTCGGCGGATATGGCTGAAACCTAATGATACTTGATGAATTAACTTGACCTCACGTCGGCGCTCGACGAATTTAACTTAGAAGATTCCTACGATTTCTACTCGACGAAATTTACTTGACGAATTTGACTTCACTCGATGCCAACTGGTTTCACTCGACGAATTATTCTTGGCGAATTCAAAACACTCGATGCCAACACTACAGTCACTCGACGGATTCGTGGAGAATACTCGACGAATCATACTCGACGAAAAAGACTCAGTCTCATAGGATGAATCGATGCTTCACTTGATGAATTCATCGAGAATATTTGACCAATTTCACTCGACAAAAAGGACTTGGTCTCACAAGACTATACTCTACTCAACGAAATCGGTCTTGGTTGGAAATTCTATACTGTTCGACGAATTCAACTTAGCCAACCCTACACTACTCCTACATTCTATGAACAAAAGAAAAGAGAGGAAAAGTCTGAACAAGGAACTAGCAAGTGGGAAGAAATCACCACTTGCCTAAAATCTTCCAAAAACCGGCCTCTCCAGTGCTCCGTTGCAAGGATCGGCCGCAAGAACTTCTCGTCCATGATTTTTGAAACTTTTCAGACAAAATAAGGGTTAAGGGCTCATTCCCTAATGCCAAAAATTCACAAAACGGGAAAACTTTATCGTGCACTCGAAGATCTCGGTGAGAGCTTTTCGAATCTAGGCTCCGTCGAGGATTTCGTGCACCAGATCTCTGGAAAGTGGCGACTGAAAGGCTCGCGAAGGCCGATTCGTCACTTCTTCCGTTCTTCAGGCCAACAGTTTGGGGAAGACGATGAATAGGGCTTCAGTTTAATTTGATATATATATATATACACACATATAATATTATATTATTAATAAATTTCCAAGAAAACCCAAACGACGAGAATTATTAAAACGCCTCAGTTTTCGATGAAATTCGCACCAGAATAAAATGACGTTGCCACGAATCCAATGGCGAAGTCAAAATCAGGATCCGAAAAACCAAACTTGGTGTTAAAATCTCCTGAAGTTAGAACAACAATAATCCTAAAAAGGAATTCGTCGTGATCCCAATTAAACTCGAATCGCCACCAAACTTCACAAACACGCTTAAAATTAATCACTTCAATTTTCCCAAGTCAAAAACTTTAATTACAATGAACAAAATTATGCACTAACGATGGCGTTCCTCTAACTACGCATCAACGTAACGCCCTTACATAACTATACGTCATAAAAAGGATCAAAACAATTATCGAAAATTCAGGGGCATTATAGCCGCTGGTATGTGAGCCCACAGTTGTCGGCCACCGCGACTAGCTTCCTTCTTCGTAGTGAGTGATGCATGGATCATGATGAACGAATGAGATTTACTGTTCGTACATTCACATGGAATTTGTTTTCGCATAAGAACCCACCCCTATATGTATTGTTAAAACATAAGGAGTCACAGTGGTCAGGCAAACAACATTGGCGGATAGATCTTGGCGGTCTGGCGGACAGTATTGGCAGATAGATTTGGCGGTTTGGCAGACATATCTGGTGGACAGTACTGACAGATAGATAGTCTGTAGTAGCTATCTGTCCATGGCAGCTTGGCAGTGCTAGAGCTTGTCAGAACCTGTGGTGTTAGGCAGTTTGGCAGCTAGCACTAGCGAACATGGATTGGAAGTCTGGATAGGCAGACCTGTCTAGTGGTATGCTGATGTTTCTAAGGTAGCTATCCAGACTGCTGAGGTCAGATCAAGTTGACGGTCAGGAGGCTTGCTCCTGCCTAACCGCATGATCAGATGCTTCTATATTCTTCCCTCAGCTGTGCTCTTTGTTGAACAACAAATGGTTGACCGCAATTGGTGTTTGCTATTCTCAAGCAACATCTCTTATGTGATCTGATGGTTAGACTTTATTTAACCACAGCTTTATCTGGCAGTTAGGCTATGCTAACCGTTGTTGTAGTCTTGGAAGCGGGATACTATATGTTGTAGGCGGACAGTCGGCAAAGCTAGCATGTAAGTTTTTGTAGTTGTACAGCTAGTCTGTTCTAACCGTATGTTCTGAGCGATTAAGTTTTTGCATAATGCATATTCACTTGGGACAAACATTGTTTTTTCTCTCTATTGTGTTCTCTCTCTTCCCCCTTTTTCTATAAATATGGGGCAAATCTTTGTATTTTGTAACTTTTTGAAGTTATAAAGTTCTGTTATTTACCTATTTTCTCTTGTGGTATTAGAGCTTTCAGTCTATTTGCTCCAGTTTCTATTTTTTTGGGCAAGCGGTAGTACAAGCGATTATTGTTTCTTTAACCGCCACTCCTTCTTCTCTCTCTTATCGTAGTTTCCTTAACCACGGTCTCCTCTTCTTGCGTCTTGCTTTCTTCATGCAGTTTCTTTCTGTTGTTCACGTGGTCTTGCTTTGCTCGCTTTCTGCAGATTCTTCTTTTTTGGCCTCTTCCTCTCCACCGTTCGGTTGGAGTCACTCTGCCGGTCTTCTTTTTTCGCGCGGCCTGTCGTCTGTGTCCGCGTGGCCTGTCGTCTGTGTCCACACAGCTTATCTTCTTTAAACACGTAGCTTCTCTTCTTTAATCATACTACTTCTCTTCTTTATCTATGTGGCTTGCCTCTTCTTCTCGCTCCTCTTCTTCCACAGAGAACTCAGACTTCTCATCCTACTCTATCCGCTCCTCCGGTTCTACCTGCTCTTGTCTCTGTCTCTGGCAATCTGGCTGCTTCCTCCAAACTCACTGGACCAAATTATCTAGATTAGAGTGTTTCCTTTGTCTTTCTTCTACGCTCTCAGCGTAAGCATCATCATCTTACAGATGACCCTCCTGTCTATGAGTTTGTTGTTTTTGACGACTGGGATGCCCGCGATGCTCTAGTAAGAACGTGGCTTGATAATAGTTTATCTGATGAGTTCCTTCTCGTCATTCAACATGATGCGCCAGTTAAGGCTACCTGGAATCATCTTGCTACTCTATACTCCAAAGGAGATCAAACTTCCCGCATATATACGTTGTATGCAGATCTTTTTGCCTGATAAGTCATTATTTATAGTTGTTTTTATATAGTTTTAATTAATAAATAGTTAGGTTTCTATTTAGTTTTTATTAATATTTGTATTAATTTCTTTGTTTTCTTATTACAGGTCAATCTGGGTTATTAATAGCAATTTGGAGCTGACAGGATTGATCAGGAGAAAATCTAGAGAAAAGCTGAATTTTTCCCAAGTACACGCCCCTGTCACGGGCATGATAGTGGGGCGTGACCATAGTCACAGGGCGTGACCTTCTAAAAAAAATGCCTATAAATTCCAGAGAAAGCCAGGAGCAAAGGGAAGCATTTTTAGGGTCGTCTAATAGCCATATAGGAGTAGTTTTAGTAGCTTCTTTTATTATTTTCATGCATTTTCCTTTATGTACTTTTTAATAGTTAGTTAACTTTTATTTCTAGCACTTTTATTTCAAGCTTGTATTTGTTTATCTTTACATGTATCCCTCTTTTTATTAGCACTTGATTTTGACAAGTTTTAGAATAAGATAATCTTTTTTTGTCAAACTCTATTATTTCTGATTCGATATAACTTTGATTTAAATGCTTCGATTTCTATTTTAGATCTGTATCCAAGATTTATCGAGAGGTTGTGGATACGAGCAGATCACTCAAAGGTAGAAAGAGCCGCATGCATTCCTCGAGAGAGAAAGACACAGATCTTCCGGATTGGAGTCAAATCTAATAGCGGGGTTCACCGCATAAGGCAAGCTTAGGGGTTTCGACTGGCCGAGAGGTCTTAATCGATCAACCTAAGTTTAGTCGAGAGCGTATTCTCGAGAGAGGCGCTTTTGTAATTTAGGAATCTCTACGGTCGAATTAGGTAATTTAGAAGTTAACTTTTATGAAAGGTTTATTTTAGAGTAAGTCTAGATCAAGTATTTGATTTATTTTCATTTTTCTTCATTTAGTTTTAATTTACCTCTAAAGTATTATTAAATAAAATAATGTTAATTTGTGTGAGTAGTAGTACTCAACAGGCCCCGAGTTTAATACGACAATTTCTATACTATATTTTGATAGGTACACTTGCCTATTTCGACATTTTAGTTTGAAATTAATTTTTAAAACTATATAAATTCTCCATCAAGTTTTTGGCGCCGTTGCTAGAGATTTATTTTGTTGATATTTTGAAAGTGCAAATTTTATTACTTTTATCATTCTTCTTCTCTACCTTAATTCTTTTTTCTTTTTCTTTTTAAATTCATTTCTATTAGGTAACAGTTGTTTTTAATTTCTTTCTTAAAAAATGCTATCTCAATTGGCCACTAAGGTTGCCGAGCTTACAAATAAAATTAATCTTTTGCGAGCCGCAAGACAGCGCCAAATTTCTTGTTATGATTGTGGTGCTTCTCATCAAAGTGATAATTGTTATTATTGATAGATTACTCCATCATTTATAATGCATGCTCCTCCATGATCTTCCCCCAAAATGGGAGATCATGGGGTTGACTAGTCAACCCCATCTCCCATGATGAGGAGAACATGGGGGGTGGGGCCCACTCCCTATCTCTCCACTAAAGCCACCCCCATTGGGGGATAACCACCGGCCGGTCGCCACCACTGGCCTCCGCCGCCGGCAGGCCGCCGCCGCCGCCAGGTGGACGCCGCCGGTGGAGTAATCACCGTCGGCCGGGCCGCTACAGCCGGCCAGGCCGCGGCCAAGCCGCGGCCGGCCAACCAGCCCGCCGCGGGCTCCGGCCGGGCTGCCGCCGGCCGGGCCGCAGACACCGGCCAGGTCACCGCCGACCTGGCCGCCGCCGGCCTGGCCGCAGGCGCCGGCCAGGCTGCGCCATGGTCCAGGCCGCCCCTTGGCCGGCCACCGCCGGCGCATGGCTGCCCCACCGACATGGACGGCCTGCCCACCGTCCGGTCACGGTGGGCTTTCCTCGCCGTCCGATCTGGTGGGTAACCACCTACTAGCCCACTACATTGGTGGTGGGGCCAGCCATGATCCTCTCCTGGAGGCTATAAAAGGAGCCCCATGGCCTCCTCATTCTTCACCTTTTGTCTCCTGGTCATCTTCTTCCTCAGGTCAGAGCTCTGCCAGACTCCTCCCTCAAGTCATCCTCCAGCTACCTCGAGCCACCGCGAGCCACCACGAACCACCACGAACCACCAAAGCACCACCAGCTGGAGAACGCCCAGGTCCCAGCACGAGCAGAGAAGGAAGAAGGCGATCGTTGCAGGTAGGTGCACGACAGACCCGCAACCCAAGCTATAGAGCCCCAGTGCCGCCACTCGAATTCTAGTACTCAAAGCGCTCCCGCGTAGTAGCCTATTACACGTGGGGAGCTGCAGTTCTCTTCTCTCACCTCAAGTTGTAACGGGAGCAGCCTGTCACCCCGATTCACCGAACGCCCTGTAACCGCAAGCAGCTAGTGGATTTTGACAAGCACCGACCCCAGTTCCCCATCATCATATCTTGAGTCAATCTCCCCTTTTCTCTGTCTGTGTGCGTGCTCGACCACCCCGCAAGCTAAGGCGGCCCAGTTGAATCCGGTCCAACCGGGACATCGAGTTAGCCCGCAACAATTATTATTATCAAAAATTTTGTTATGAAAATAAATTTACAATTAATAATTATTTTCACTTTGATGCTAAATGTTCTTCATATTTTCATGAAAATAATTTTTCCGATTTAACTAATATTCATAAAAATACATTTTCAAGTCTTAACGAGAATATTTTTTCAAATTTAAATAATCTTTCTTCCACCTCGGATATTAATTTTCCTTGTTCACAGGATCAACCTAAAATTTTTTCGAGTTATGAGAATAATTATTTAGATCCGAATTATTATTCTTCTTTTATCATGGAGCAACCTTCTTCTTCTAATTTTGAGGATTTTACACAATTCATAGTTGATCCAAAATTTAGAAAAAATTATCACTTGTTTTAATGATTCTTCCCCTTCTTCGAATATTTCACCTAGGACAGAACATGAATCCTCATGTTCCCCCTTAGTGGTTTATTCCAAAGAGGAGGAGGAATTATTATATCAAGAATTTAATAAAACTTTTTATAATAATTTTTCTCCAACTTCGAATATTTCACCTATGGAGGAACATGAATCTTCATGTGCCCCCTTGGTGTCTTATTTGGAAGAGCACGGCGAATTATTATATCGAAAATTTAATAATATTATGAGCGCACCAGGTGAATTAGAAGAAAAACATGTTTCTTCTTCTACTACACCCGACTCTTATTTTCATGAATTTTCAAGTATCTCAAATAAATATTTAGAAATTGAAATTCTTGAAAATAACAAGGCCGATAATATTTCTTTAAATGAATTTTTAGATAATGATTTTATTTTAGAAAATAAACAACTGGAGTCTAATCATATAACTTTGCAAGAGCGTCCTCCTTGCGAAAATTTTCTGACGCGCTTATTCTTGATTTTTCTTTCACTAACGAGTTTCACGAAGAAGATGAGTCGTTGCAATAAAACGTTGTCCCCGATCCATTTGCCGCTCATCTACAAAGATTCGAATCACCTCAGGTATGGAGAGGTGATTTGAATATACATTTTCAAGTCAAATGTTCAAAGAAGAAAAATCAAGAAAAAAGCGAAGGAGTAGATGAGCGAGCGTCTTCGGCGTATTCACCCAAGCGTGAATTAACGGAGTTACCCCTTCATTTACATTTTTATTTTCCGTTTTTAACCAAAACCGTCTAGTTTAAAGATGGGAAAAAGAAAAGCGCTCTTGTGAGACACCCTTTGCTTATCTTTATTTTTTTGCAATCTAAATTTCAATGCATTTCATTTTTTTTCTACCTCCAACTTTGCTCATAAACATTGGGGACAATATTTATTTTTAAGTATGGGGGATTCTCATTTATTATCTTTATTTAAAATCCCAAAAAATGAAAAAACCTTTAAATTTTTTTTAAAAAAATCTTTTTTTCTTTTTATTATCAAAAATACAAAAAATATAGAAAATTGAAAATTAATTTCTTGGAAACGGTCGTGTTGGGCTTTCATCCCACAAAACCGCCCAGTATCTTGCGAACCCGTCACTGGGTAGCCCTCAGGAAGTTCAAGAATAACAAAAAATTACGATTTTATTTAAAAAACAAAAAATCAAAACTATAATAAGCCCCTACTTAATATTTTGTGATTTTTGGAAAATAATTTTGAGGTAATTTATAAGAATTTTTATAATTTTTGATTTTCTAATTTTTTATTTTATCAGTGTTAGTTAGATTTAATTTTTATAATTCTGGGGGATTCTCATTTATTATCTTTATTTAAAATCCAAAAAATGAAAAAAACCTTTAAAAATTAAAAAAAAATCTTTTTTCTTTTTATATCAAAAATACAAAAAATATAAAAAATCGAAAATTAATTTCTTGGAAAGGGTCGTGTTGGGCTTTCATCCCACAAAACCGCCTAGTATCTTGCGAATCCGTCACTGGGTAGCCCTCAGGAAGTCCAAGAATAACAAAAAATTAGGATTTTATTTTTTAAAAAATCAAAACTATAATAAGCCCCTACTTAATATTTTGTGATTTTCGGAAAATAATTTTGAGGCAATTTATAAGAATTTTATAATTTTTGATTTTCTAATTTTTTATTTTATCATTGTTAATTAGATTTAATTTTTAGGTGATTTAATTTTGAGAAATACTTTATGAATTAAATTTATTTAGAGTAATCTATTTAGCATCTTGTCTCTCTAATTCAAATTAATTTTAATTTTATAGTGCTTAGTTAAATAATTTCTAGATTTCAAATTATAATCACTTATGCTTAAAGATTTTTAGGAAATTTTAATTTACTATAGTTGCTCTCTAATTATTTTAATTTAATCTAAATTTTATTTAGCCTTCGCTTGTTTTTTATTTTTCTTGTTAGATCATATGTCATGTGGATAAGAGGATAAAATTCATTATCTCTTGGTACACATATGCAATTTTTATTTTTATCTTGTTAGATCATATGTCATGGGAATTAACAATTCTTTAGTACACATATGCAATCCCCAAATAAAAGATGGAGTAAGAGAATAAAATTCATACTCTCATTTTATTTTTGTTTTTGAAGAGAGAAAAATAATATTTGTTCCTATGTCATGGAAAATGAGAGAATAAAATTTATCATTTTTTTGGTAAACATATGCAAATATCAAAAAAAAAAGAAAAAAAGCATGAGGTGAGAGGATAAAATTCATCACCCCCAATCCAAAACCTCTTCAATTTCATTTTTCCAAACTCAATAGCCAATATAATTGCTTTCGAATTAAATTAAAATTCTAACAGAGCATAAGTAGTAGTTTAAATTTTCCTTTAAGTTTTTTTAGTTAAAAAAGTGTTAATAATTCTAAATCTAAATTTGTTTGCTAACTACTCAATTTTGAAGTCTAATTAATTTATATGAGAAAATTTTGGTAAATATATTTTGCTCTTCGCATTTTAATTCCATATTTTAGGACTTATTTTTAAATCACTAAATTTTACTTTTAACTTTATTTTGATTTAATAAATTTTTAGTTTAATTAAAAAATTATATTAATTTCTTATAAGTACTTCTCATAATTTTGCTCTGAAATAACAAGAGTTTAAGTATGTGAGTATTTGATAAGTCATTATTTATAGTAGTTTTTATATAGTTTTTAATTAATAAATATTTAGGTTAGTTTTTATTAATATTTGTATTAATTCCTTTGTTTTCTTATTACAGGTCAATCTGGTCTGCTAATAGCAATTTGGAGCTGTTTGGATTGATCCGGAGAAAATATGGAGAAAAGCTGAATTTTTCCCAAGTACACGCCCCTGTCACGGGCGTGACAGTGGGACGAGACCATAGTCACGGGGCGTGGCCTTCCAGAAAAATGCTTATAAATTCCAAAAAAAGTCAGGAGCAGAGGGAAGCATTTTTAGGGTCGTCTAATAGCCATATAGAAGTATTTTTAGTAGCTTATTTTATTGTTTTCATGCATTTTCCTTTATGTACTTTTTCATAGTTAGTTAACTTTTATTTCTAGCACTTTTATTTCAAGCTTGTATTTGTTTATCTTTACATGTATCCCTCTTTTTATTAGCACTTAATTTTGACAAATTTTAGAACAAAATAATCTTCTTTATGTCAAACTCTATTATTTCCGATTCGATCTAACTTTGATTTAAATGCTTCGATTTTGATTTTAGATCTGTATCCTAGATTTACCGAGAGGTTGTGGATACGAGTAGATCACTCAAAGGTAGAAGGAGCCGCATGCATTCCTCGAGAGAGGATGACGCAGATCTTCCGGATGGGAGTCAAATCCAATAACGGGTTTCACCACATAAGGCAAGCTTAGGAGTTTCGACTAGCCGAGAGGTATTAATCGATTAACCTAAGTTTAGTCGAGAGCGTATTCTCGAGAGAGGCGCTTTTGTAATTTAGGAACCTCCACGATCGAATTAGTTAATTTAGAAGTTAACTTTTATGAACGATTTATTTTAGAGTAAGTCTAGATCAAGTGTTTGATTTATTTTCATTTTTCTTCATTTGGTTTTAATTTACCTCTAAAGTATTATTAGATAAAATAATATTAATTTGCGTGACTAGAAGTACTAAACAGGCCCCGAGTCTAATACGACAATTTCTATACTATATTTCGATAGGTAAATTTGCCTATTTCAAGATTTTAGTTTGAAATTAATTTTTAAAACTATATAAATTCTCCATCATTGCCCGACCTATCATGACTCCTGTTACTGTCTATTAAGAAGTGCAAGCTTTTGGTGTTGCTCTTCTTCAACATCGCCCCTTTTCTATTGATCTTACCGAGCAACATAAACATTTTTAGGAGCTTCTGGTTGTCTGCTATTTGGTTCGCTTACTTAACTCTTATGATATGATTCAACAACAAATGCTGATACTCCTACTCTGATGCTACTATTGCACGTATTTCCACTATTACTACTCTACTCCAGCAGCCTTTGCTTACCTCTCCACCTCCTTCAGACATAATTGCTCATCAGGTCCGTCATGTTATTCCCAGTGGTCATGGAGGCCGCTATAGTGGTCGTGGCTGCTCTAGATATCCTTGTTCTCACCATGGCAAGACTGTTCACCTTATTGATCGTTGTTGGGTCAAACATCCTCATCTTCTCCTTGCTCTGGGTGATGCTACTTGAAAGAAGTCTACTTCTCTTGCTACTTCTTCGGGTAATGCTAATGTACCCCTGCTCTGGGTGATACTACTTCAAAGAAGTCTACTTTTCTTGATCCACGACGAAGAGCTGGTCATAATGCACCCTTGCTCCAGCAGATCCTACAGCTATACTTTAAGCTCGGCTAGCTCCTTTGGTGCCATCCTAAAAGGAGGATGTGATACTGGCCTAACTCCTGGCACCGATTCAACCGTGAAATCAATCTCCCGCTGAGGAGGTGCTCCTGGAAGCTCCTCGGGAAACACACCCTCAAACTCCATCACCACCGACACTTCTCTAATTGACAACTTCAAAAAGTGGACCTCCAACAAAGCTACAAATGCTACCCCTCTTAGGTTTTCTGCCCACACCAACTGCATGGCCAAAATCCGGGAGTAGGACACTCCACTAAGGTCCTCAAACTTGACTTCTTCTTTTCCATCACTCCTCAGGGTCACCACCTTTGATAGGCAGTCAATACTGGCCAGCTGCTCTGCAAGCCAGTCCATCCCCATGATCACATCAAACTCGGCTAATGGTAGGATTGTCATTACCAACACGAAGTCAACTCTACCTATACTCTAACCAATATACCTTTTTTTTCCTGGTAGTCATGAAATACCCATTGGGCATGCACACCCTAAGCTCCGCATTTGCCGAAAAGGGTTCGACCGCAATTCTCTGGATAAAGCCTTCCCCGAGGAAGGAGTATGACGCTCTTGTGTCGAACAACACTCTAGTGGGGTAGCCGGAAACTAGCACGAAGCCTAGTATACATGCAACACACATAAAATGTCCAAAACGTTTTAAGCTAACCAATGAACTTAAACTTTTCATAATTATCACCACATCAGGCTGTTGAATTTCTTCCTACTGCCCAAGATTGTAAGCACTTGCTGCACTGTTTGGAAACATGAAGCGCTCGACTCCGCCGCTTTCCCTTTCTCCGTAATACTAGGACCAGAATGCACTAACAGCTCCTGCCTTGGCTCTGTCATAACACTACCCTCGGTATAATATCGAGCTTTATGTCCTAGCTTGCCACACTTTTAGCATGTTGGTGGTCCCTTGAAACGAGACTCTCCTAACATAGTACCACTCTTCTCTCATGACCTAAAAGGATGGGGCTTCTTACTCCACTTATTCCCTTTTGACTTCCACTGCGACTGAGAAGGCTTTCCTTATTCCTGCTTCACTGCATGACCCTTACAATGTTGGGTTCACTCCATATCACTTTCTAATGTCCTAGTGACTTCAACCAACCCATTAAAGACCACATTCTTCAGAGCTATAAGTGGTTGTCTCAAGTTCTCTCTCAACCCATGATAGAAGAGGTTGTCCCTCTCCTCACCATCAACCATGGTCGTTCCCGCATAATGACCCATTCGAGTAAATTCCTTCACATACTTATCCATGATTTTGTCTCGCTACACCAAGTACATAAACCGCCTCTGAAGAGCTAACCTTGTCGAAGATGGAATATAAATCATTAAGAAGACACTTGCAAACTCATCCATGGATGGGGTGCGTCTAGGAAATTGGCGGCCGCTATGGCTCACCCACCATAGATTTACGTCACCTTCTAACATAATGGCCGTAAATTAGGACTGCTTATCCTCTGGTGTCTTTGCCACTCTCAAGAGTTCCTGAATCCTTGCCAACTATTCCTCGACATCAGTCAGTATGCCGACTCTCTTGAACGTTGGAGGATGAAAACTCAAAAAAAATACTTCATCTACTGGTCTCCCTACCCAACGATAGCTCTCTCAGCCAATGGCTCTGCCTGCCTGGCCCCTCCGCCCGGTATGATCGGTGTCGTATCCGGGGTAACAAGAGTCATTAACTGAGCAGCAGGGGTCACAACTTGTGCTACCATCATAGCTTGGGCCGCTACCATTGACACTACTAGCATGCAACAGAAATCGGCCGGGGATACACCCATGCCCATGTTGTTGGGTACATTGGTCAAATGTACCTGATTTGAAGAAGCCTCACCTAACTCAATGATATGCATCATAATGTATTTGATGTTTGTTTGAGTTACTTGTGCAGGTTAGGAATACACTGGACTGAAGCTAAAAAATTTCTAAGTCCATGTGTCGACACCCAGAAGGAAAGTGTCGACACTTGAGAAAGCTTGTGTCGACACCCAGACAAGCAGTGTCGACACTTGGAGTCATTGTGTCGACACCTGGGAAGAAGAGTCGACACCAGTCAGAAAGTGTCGACACTTGGAGCTGTGTCGACACTCAGTGTAGAAGAATGCAGAAAAGCTGTGTCGACACTTAGCAGAAGTGTCGACACCTAGAAGAGCTGAGTCAACACCAGAAAGTGTCGACACTTGGAGTTGTGTCGACACTCAGCAAAAGTCTGCAGAATCTAAGTACAAGTGTCGACACTCAACACAATGTGTCGACACTATGCTGAAGAGTCAGTATTTGAAGAAAGTGTCGACACTCAGCACAATGTGTCGACACACAACCAGGAGACTCTACACTTGAAGAAAGTGTCGACACAAGGAGCTGTGTCGACACTTAGCAAAGAACAGAAAAGTTACAAAATATTCTAAGTACAAGTGTCGACACTAAAGGAATGTGTCGACACTCAGCTGAAGAAACTAAAGTGAAGACTTGTGTCGACACCAAGAAGCAGTGTCGACACTTGACAGTTTCAACACATGAAGATGTGTCGACAAAAAGGAGCTGTGTCGACACTTAGAAGAATACAGTTAAAGAATGAAGTACAAGTATTTGTGTCGACACTCAATTTCAGTGTCGACACATGCAGAAGAATCTGTGTCGAGACATACAAGGAATTGTGTCGACACCTTGTAGACTTGTGTCGACACTTACACAACATGTGTCGACACTTGGCCTATAAGTGTCGACACTTAAGAACAGAAAGTCTCGACACTATCTGACAGTTAGAGAAATTTCAAGAAGTGACTGGTTGACATGACAGCTGCCGATCCAGCCGGTCTACATCAACTGTCAGAGATATCAGAAGTCTGTTATGAACCGGACCAGCCGGTTACCATGAAGGAAGCCTATAAATAGGCACCCATTGTTTACAGACTAAGATAGATTGAGTGATCAAGATTGATCAAGTGATAAAGAAGTAGTTGAAAAAGTTTTTGACAGAGAGAGTTCAGATCTTTGTAAAAGTGGTATATTGAGTATCAACACAAGAAGATCTTGCTGTGCATCGGCAGATCTAAGAAGTTGGAGAGAGAGAGCTCCAACCAAGAATTCAGTCTTTGGAACTAAGGCTGAGAAGAAGAATTCAGAGTCATCTGGATTTCAAGAAGCAGAGGTCAAGGAACAACTGCAGAAGATTCAGACTAATTCAGTTCTAATCAAGAAGCTTTGAAGGAAGCTAAGTCAGTTTGGATCTAACTGAGTTCTTCCAAGAACTCTTCAATAACTCTCAACTCCTCTCTTATTTTCTGAGTTGTAGAGTTAGCTTTTGTAATTTCTATTTTAACTTGTAGGATCCATTGGATCTGAGAGAATTGTAAGCCTATATTATAAAGGCTGAGGGTAGGGCTTGATTGCCTGAGTGTAGGAGTTGAAGAACTCTGAGTGTAGGCCTTAATTGGCTGAGTGTAGGCCTGGGTGGCTGAGTGTAGGCCTGTTGGCTGAGTGTAAGGCTTTGGGCCTGAGGTAGGAACCTAGTTGGGTTCTGAGCTAGTGGAGAAGTTTGGCCGAATCTAGTACACTGCTAGATAGGCGAAGGGGGAAAGTGGATGTACCCAAAGATTGGGGAACCACTATAAAATCTTGTGTATTCTGTGCTGTGATTGTGCTGTATTGTGAATTGCTGTGTTTGCTGTGAGAACTTATTCAGAAATCTGTGTTATAACTGTTGTGCTGCCAAATAAAAGTTAAAAAGGTTTAGGTCACCTATTCACCCCCCCTCTAGGTGTTTAGGTACCATATCTTTCAAGTGGTATCAGAGCGAGGTTCCTCAAAAAGGACTAACTGTCTGAGGAGATCCAGTTTGGCAGATTCAGTGTAAGTAAGGAAACAGTTTCAAGAAAATCAAGAAACATGGGGTCTTCAGAGAATCACAAGGAATTGGGTTCAATGAAACTGCCCATATGCAGAAAGGAGATTTTTGGAATCTGGAAAGAAAGGGTAAGGCTGTTCATGGAAGCCTCTGACCCTAGGATCTACATCACAGTCAAGGAAGGGCCTTATGTGCCCATGAAGATTTCAGTCTTGGATGCTACACAGAGAACTCCAAAGGATTTTTCTGAGATGACCAAGGATGAGATTGTCCTAGCTACAATGGACAAAAGGGCACAGAACATCATAGTTAGTGCAATTGATGATGCCACCTTCCAGAACCTTATTCACTGTAAAACAGCAAAAGAAATGTGGGATACCCTCATTGTCTACATGGAAGGTTCTGAAGAAGTAAGACAAGATAGGAAGTCCTTGCTTAATCAAGAATATGAGAGCTTTAGGCAAGGAAGAGGAGATAACATCACTGAATGCTACAAGAAGTTTTATAGAATTGTTAATGAACTCATGTCCTATGGAAGAGAGTTCTCTAATTATGAATTGAATGATAAGTTCTTAAGGTCCCTAACCAAAGACTGGGACACTAAGATCTGTGCCATCAGAGAAATGGCAAAGTTGGGAGAAATTCCTCCTCCCACACTGTTTGGCAAGTTGTTATCTTATGAGATGCAATTGTCAGTAAGAAAAGAGGAGGAAAAGTCAACAAGGACTGATCACAGGGAAAGGACTGTTGCCTTTAAGTCAGAAGTACCTAGAAAGAACGGGACTAAGTCATCAACTCCTCCTCCAGAGGTAGTTGAATCAGAATCTGATGAGTCTGTTAGCACTAAATCTACAAGCAGTGAAAGTGATGAAGATTTTGCTGCATTCACCAGACATTTTCAGAAATTCCTTAAGAAGAAACAGTGGAGGTCCAGACCTTCATATTCCAAAGGGAAAGAAGTCCAGTATCAGGAGAAGAAGCCTTCAAAGAAGGATAAGAAAAAGACAAAGACTAGTAAGGCAACTGGGTCTAAGATTGTGTGTTACTGCTGCAATAGACAGGGTCATGTTATTGCAGATTGTCCTGAAAGAAGGAAAGAATCCAGTGACAAAAAGAAGACTCACTTCAAAGGAAAGAAGGAGAAGTCCTTTGTTGCAAAGAATGAGAAGACTCTTTCAGACATTTCTTCTTCAGACACTGAGACAGATGCTGAAGCCTATATATGGCTATTTGCTGAAGAAGAAGAGGAGTTTATGCAGATCATGGAATCAATCTATGAACAAGAAGAGAGTCAGTGCCAAGGACTGATGGCATTGACTGAAAGTACCAAAATCCTGGAGCAGCCAGGACCTAGTCAGGTACAAAGTCCAACTCAAAGTTCAGATTTCAGTTCTAGTTCAGAATCAGATTCATCTTCATCAAGTGATGGAAGTGTTTCTGAATCTGAGGGAGATATTCATCAGCTCTTAGATGAATACCAAGTACTGTTGCAAGCCTATAAGAAAAGCAAGATCCTAGCCAAAAGTCAGGTAAAGGAGATTGCTGATCTCAAGGCAGCTGCAACAGATTTTGAGAAGCAGTATGATCAAAAACTGAATGAAGTAGCCAGGCTGAAACACATTACTGTGATTCAGATGGGTACTATTACATTTAAGAATGATCAAATTAAGAGACTGGAGATCAATCTCCAGAAGGAAAAAGAACTTGCTGCCAGGTTTTCAAAACCTAAATCAGTATTACCATTAATTGATGAATTTGTTCATCAAAAAGGCAAAGCTGGACTAGGTTTTGTTAGACCTGCAGGGACTGTACAGTCCAAGTTCAAGTCCAAGGGTAAAGCCCCAACATTCAACAAGCCTGCTGTAGTCAAGACAACAAAGGTTGTATCTAAGCAAAGGTACAACAAGTTTGAATGCTGGTGCTGTGGCAAGGTTGGCCACTTTGCCTTGGATTGTTGGCACAATGCTAGTGCCAAGTTGAGTAGCAAGTTACCTGATGGAAAGCCAGTAGGTAGCTATGTCAAGTTGCAAACTAACAATCACCAAGGACCCAAGTTTACTTTGGGTTCTAAGGTTCATTAATTTGTTTTGCAGGTGAATCCAAGTGGCCATACCCCTACATGGTACTTGGATAGTGGATGTTCCAGACACATGACTGGAACTAGGGGACTACTGAAGGACTACATCCCAATCAAAAATGGTCCAAAGGTGACCTTTGGTGGTTCTGAAAAAGGAATCATCAAAGGGTTTGGTAACATTTCTTCTAACCTTGTTACCATTACTCAAGTGGCTTATGTTAAAGGTTTGAAACACAATCTTATAAGTATAAGTCAATTAAGTGATGTAGGGTATGACATCTCATTTGTTAAAAATGGTTGTCATATCAAGAGGTCAAGTGATCAAGAGATCATTTTGACAGGATATAGAAAGAGAAATGTCTATTGTTTAGACATTATGGTTGAGAACAATAGTTCTCCAGTTTGTCTTGTAGCTGATGAGACAGTCTCTCAATGTGTCAAATGGCACAAGAGGCTTGCTCATCTTAATTACAAGACTATTGGCAAACTCTTTAGTAAAGAGTTAGTGAGGAATGGTCCTCAAGTTAAGTGTGTCAAAGATGGCATTTGCTCAGCTTGTCAAAAGGGCAAGCAGACTAAATCCACCTTTAGAAGCTTAGACAACAAAGATGCTGTGAGGTGTCTATACCTCTTGCATATGGATCTATTTGGTCCAATGCCAGTTCACAGCTTAGGTAGGAAGGTCTACACCTTTGTAGTGGTTGATGACTACTCAAGGTTTTCCTGGGTGTTCTTCTTAAAGTAGAAATCTGAGACACCTAGTGTCTTCTATAGTTTTGTTAAGCAAATTCAGAATGAATTGAACTGTACAGTGGTCAAAATTAGAAGTGACCATGGTACAGAGTTTCAGTCTGAAAGCATGACAAAGCTGTGTGAAGACTATGGGATATTTCAAGAATTCTCTTCACCTAGAACACCTCAGCAAAATGGCATTGCTGAAAGGAAAAATAGGACCTTGATAGAGGCTGGTAGAACCCTATTAAGTGATTCATCACTGCCAGAGTATTTCTGGGCTGAAGCAGTTAACACTGCATGCCATGTGATAAATAGGGCTACCATCACTAAAAGGTTAAATAAGACCCCCTATGAAGTTGTGAAAGGCAGGAAACCAAATTTATCCTACTTTAGGATCTTTGGTTGTAAATGCTACATACTTAACAATGGAAAGTCTTACCTAACTAAGTTTGCTGCCAAATCCCAAGAGGGAGTGTTTGTTGGGTACATCAATAATAGTAAGGCTTATAGAGTCTACAACTTGACTACACAAGTTGTAGAGGAGACTGTGCATGTAGTTTTTGATGAGACACAACTAATTAACAATGAGTTGTCTAGCAATGTATGCAGCCCCACAGGTCTTACTAAGAAGATGGACAAGCTAGCCATAGAAGATGTACCTGCTGCAAGACAGCAAGTAGAAGAAGATGGCTTATGTCCAGGGGGAGAACTACATGTACCAGGAACTGAAGAAGTACAAGGAACTCAGCATGATGAAGATGCTGTAGAAGTTCAACCAGAAGCAAGGATGCCTCCAGCCAACAGGCATCTAAGAGATCATCCAGTAGAGCTAATTATTGGAGATCCAAGACAAGGTGTTCAGACAAGGAGCAGAAATCAGAATGCTGAAGTATATTCAAGTTTTCTGTCTCAAATAGAACCAAAGAAATTTGAAGAAGCTATACAAGATCCACAGTGGACTGAAGCAATGCAGAAGGAGCTTAATCAGTTCAAAAGGTGCAAGGTTTGGGATCTGGTTCCTAAGCCTAAAGACCACAATGTTATAGGAACTAAGTGGATCTACAGAAATAAGTTAGATGAACAAGGAGTCATCATTAAGAATAAGGCAAGACTGGTTGCAAAAGGATATAGGCAAGAAGAAGGTATTGATTTTGATCAAACCTTTGCTCCAGTAGCCAGACTGGAAGCCATAAGGATGTTCTTGGCCTATGCAACCTATCAAGGATTCAAAGTATACCAAATGGATGTGAAGTCAGCATTCCTTAATGGTAACTTGAAAGAAGAAGTCTATGTGGAGCAGCCTGCAGGTTTTGTTGATCCAACTTTACCTCATTATGTCTATAGACTTAGGAAAGCATTATATGGGTTAAAACAAGCACCTAGAGCTTGGTATGAAACCCTATCTAGTTTCCTCATTGAGAACAAGTTCTCAAGGGGGAAAATAGATAAGACTCTATTCCTTAGGGAATCTAGAGGCAAAGTAATACTTGTCCAAATATATGTAGATGACATTATATTTGGGTCTACTGAAAGTAGCCTTTGCAAAAAGTTTGCAAAGCTTATGCAAAGTCAATTTGAGATGAGTAGTATGGGAGAACTGAAGTTTTTCTTGGGTCTCCAAGTTAAACAGACTGGAAGTGGTCTATCCATATGTCAGTCCAAGTTCACCCTAGAACTCATAAGGAAGTATGGTATGGATTCATCCAGTACCATGAAGACTCCTATGGGGTCAAGTATGTCTCTAAGCAAGGATGATGCAGGGAAACCTGTAGATGAAACCTTGTATAGAGGGATAGTTGGCTCCCTACTATACTTGACTGCAAGTAGGCCTGACATTATGTATGCTACATGTGTTTGTGCCAGGTATCAAGCCTGCCCTAAAGAGTCTCACTTGACTGCAGTCAAGAGAATCTTGAGATATCTAAAGGGCACTCCTTATCTAGGCCTCTGGTACCCTAGGAATGGAGATTTTGATCTAACAGGCTATTCAGATGCAGACTTTGCAGGATGCAAAGAAGATAGAAAGAGCACAACTGGATCCTGTCAATTCCTAGGTGGAAGACTCATTTCATGGAGTAGTAAGAAGCAAACCAGTGTGGCTATCTCCACAGCTGAGTCAGAATATGTAGCTGCAGGAAGTTGCTGTGCTCAACTTCTGTGGATTCAACATCAGTTAGAAGACTATGGATGTCAGGTAAGTAGAACTCCACTTTATTGTGATTCTACAAGTGCTATTTCCATAGCTAATAATCCTGTATCACATAGTAGAACTAAACATATTGAGATTAAATATCACTTTCTTAGAGAGCATGTAGAAAGAAATGATATTGCACTTGAATATGTTAGAACTGATAATCAGATAGCTGATATGTTCACTAAGCCCTTAGAAGAAGCTAAGTTCAATAGGTTCAAAATTGAACTAGGAATGATAAACTTAGACTAAGTTTACAGAACTAAAAAATTGGCTAAGTAAAAAGGTGTCGACACATAGACAAGTCTATGTCGACACAGAATAGTAAGTGTCGACACTTCAGGAAAATGGTGTCGACACATCTAGGAAGTTGGTGTCGACACTTCAGAATGTTAGTGTCGACACATGTCGAGTAGGTGTCGACACATCCAATAAAGTGTCGACACTTAAGTTTTACTCAGAATTTTCTAAGTAAAGTCTCGACTACATGTCGAGTATAGTGGTGTCGACACTTAGCCAAGTGTCGACACATAAAATCTGTTGACTAAACTTGTGTCGACACATGTGTGTCGAGACATTATAAGTCAGTGTCGACACTTATTGACAGTGTCGACACATCTTTAGAAATTCATCCCGCCTGTTCGTCTTCAAACAAGAAAGGTATAAATAGGGTTCTGTCTTTGTTTGTCGACACGCTTTCAGAGTTTCGAGACCAAACTACAATGTCGACATTTCTCTTCTCTAAAGACTAATTCTCACAACCCTAATGGCTCCCAAGCTGGAAGAGAATGTTAATGAAGGCTATGAGCTCGTGCGAGGCGCATTCGACGACGGTGATCATGAAATCAAATCAGTGATAACCCTAGTCAGCGATTCAGGATTAGAGTTCATGGTTTCAGAACCAACCAAAATTTGGAAGAAAGAAGTGCTTGAATTTCTTACTGGAGCAACTGTGGATGACTCAGGATACAGAATCAAATCCAGAGTGCATGGAACCAAGGTCAAGGTATCACCCAAAAGTCTGAGAAAGGTACTTCAGCTACCTAAGACTCAAGAAGAAGAAATTTCTACATCCAAGACCAGGGAAGCTTTGGTCTGGTGTGGTCTTGATTCTAAGATGAAAATAGGATCAGTTTTCAACAGGAAGGGAATGAATAATCAAGGCAAATTCCTGTCTGAAGTTGTAGGCAAGGTCATTCTCAGTAAAACTGGAGGGCATGACAGGGTGTCAGCCTCCATGTTCAATGTCATGACCAGAATTATCTTCAATCTAAGAACAGATTGGTCTATGATTGTCTTTGAGAAAGTGAAGGAAAGTCTGAAGAAGCCCAATCTGGGCAGGATACTAAGTCTCTACCTGGCTGGATCCATTCCAGAGGTAATGAGCACTGCTGCTGGAACCAAAATCAACCACATGAGAAGGATGGACATGAGAATCTTCTCCAGGTGGGAAAGGGTGCTGTCAAAGGAATTGACCACCCCTGAAAAACAAGTTACTAAGAAAGACTCTCCTCCCAGGAAGAAGAGGAAGACTGCTGCTGTGACTCAGGAGTCCTCCAGCAGCTCAGGCAGTGAAGAACATGTTGTTTTCACTCCTGATAATCATGAGGATGAGGCTGCAGAGAAGTCACCTGCTCCTCAGGAGCCAGCTGACATCCAGGGGGAGCCACCAGCTGTAGAACATCCCACTACACTGGAGAGTGAGCAAGCCACCATCCTCATCCAAGAGGTACTTTTTGATCTTAATACATTAGATTTTTCTGTAGTGGATTCTGATTTGTCTGATGTTCCTCAGCAAAATCCGCAAGCAACTCAAGAACCAGATGTTGTTCTCCAAGACACATCTGTTGTAGCTGATGAACACAGTACATCTCATGCACAATCTCCACCTGAATATACAATGGAAGATCTATTTCTGAATTTAGATCAAGATGATTTTGACATGGAAAAGAATGCTGCTGATAAAGAGAAGGATGCTGCTGCTGAGGGGGAGAACTTGGATGTTCAAGAAGAGCCTATAAGGCTAGATACTGAGAAGGCACAAGATGTGCAAACTGAAAAACCATCCAGCCCTAAGGATAGGGTGGATATAGCCAGTACATCAGAATCTGAGGATGATGAAGCTGAGCAAGCTCAAAAGAAGAAATTCTTTGTCTTCAAAAGAAGGAGTCAGAGCTATAAGAAAGCTCTACAAACTGTAGCTCAACACTCACTAGTCCAACAAGCTCCATCAACTGATTATAGTAGCCTAATGGTAGCACTGCAAGTAAAGCTGGATGAGCAAAGAAGGGCAATAGAGACATATATTGATGAAAGCCAAAAGTCCCTACAATTTGATCTAGCTCAAGATATCAAATCAATAAGGTTTGAGATGAATCAGAATAAGAAGGAAATGAATGAATGCTTCCACAAGGGTGGAAATGCAGTAGTATTCCTGGCCAAACATCAAGAGACAATAAAGACTCAAGTGGATGATATAGCACTAAAGCAAGGCTATGTGCTGGAGAATCAACTCCGAATGAATGATAATTTGACTGCATCCCACAATGCAATAGTCACTGAACTGAAGAGTAAGTCTGTTGAACCTTCAACATCCTCTGCTGCTGCCAAGACTGAATTTGATAAGGTCTTTCAGGAAGAAATTGCTGCTGTCAAGAATGCAATCAAAGAATCACAGAAGGTCATATCTGAACAGCTTACAAAGCTTAGACCTTTCTTTAAGGATGGAATAAGGTATTTGGATAGCCAAATCAGGTTCCAGAAAGATGATGTGAGAGATCATGTAGCACAAGAAGTCATAAAGGGGGAGAGGGTGTTAGTCAAAGCTAGCTCTGACCATGCCAAATGGATTTCTAATTCCATCAGAGCTACACTGGGCTATCCTCTCCTGTGTGATGATGACAATGTAGCTGAATCTGGTATTCAAAGTGCATATCTTGGAGGTGAGCAACAAGAAGTAGCTCAGGTGATCTATCCACCTCCAGATTTTGAAATGGTTCATGCTGATGTAAGCACAATGTATAGTCCAACTGCTGTCAAGCCCAATGTTATTCTGGAAAAGGTTGTTAAACCTATTACAGCTGCTATGCAAGAGGCTTTGGACAAAGAAGAAGAGACTAGACTATCAAAGAAGAAGTTCAGGGAACTTGCTGAGCAAAAACCTGATTTTGAACAGTGGAGCCCTACTTCTAGGAACATCATTCTCACAGCCTGGAAAGCGGCCAAGGACAATGCCCATGAGAGGAACAAGTGGTTCTCAGAGACAGAATGGAGGAAGCATGAAAGTAGGCAGGAAGCCATTGTCCAACATAGAAGGAAGGCTAAGTTAGGAAAGCTACCTCCAACAGCTGTGGAGCCTAGCAAGTACTTTCCTAAGCCCTATCATTACTTTGAGAGGCAAAAAATCAAGGCTGAAGAACAGAAGAAGAAGGACTCCAAAGGGAAGAAGACTGCTGAAGCTGAGCCTGCTGCTGCTGCTGGTGTGAAGGCCAAAGTGCAAGCTGGAAAAGGCATAGTCATAAAAGAACCAGAGCAGAATTAGACTAAGATTAAACTGAAGAATGTTGTAATCTGTTACATCAAACATTTTATTGTAAATCTTTGAAAATAGATTGCAAAGCAATGTATGAACAATTTTTGATAAATATATATTTCATGATTGTTCAGTAGAATGTGTCTAATTCTTGTTGGTTCTGTAATGCTGTATGAGTATACATGTGTGCTTTATTACATGTTTAAGTTTAACTCTGTTGACATATACCTGTTTTACATCATTTTATAATTTTTAATTATGAGTGGTGTATATCATTGACTAAGGGTTATGACTTCTCCAAATAGGGGGAGATTGTTGGGTACATTGGTCAAATGTACCTGATTTGAAGAAGCCTCACCTAACTCAATGATATGCATCATAATGTATTTGATGTTTGTTTGAGTTACTTGTGCAGGTTAGGAATACACTGGACTGAAGCTAAAAAATTTCTAAGTCCATGTGTCGACACCCAGAGGGAAAGTGTCGACACTTGAGAAAGCTTGTATCGACACCCAGACAAGCAGTGTCGACACTTGGAGTCATTGTGTCGACACCTGGGAAGAAGAGTCGACACCAGTCAGAAAGTGTCGACACATGGAGCTGTGTCGACACTCAGTGTAGAAGAATGCAGAAAAGCTGTGTCGACACTTAGCAGAAGTGTCGACACCTAGAAGAGCTGAGTCAACACCAGAAAGTGTCGACACTTGGAGTTGTGTCGACACTCAGCAAAAGTCTGCAGAATCTAAGTACAAGTGTCGACACTCAACACAATGTGTCGACACTATGCTGAAGAGTCAGTATTTGAAGAAAGTGTCGACACTCAGCACAATGTGTCGACACACAACCAGGAGACTCTACACTTGAAGAAAGTGTCGACACAAGGAGCTGTGTCGACACTTAGCAAAGAACAGAAAAGTTACAAAATATTCTAAGTACAAGTGTCGACACTAAAGGAATGTGTCGACACTCAGATGAAGAAACTAAAGTGAAGACTTGTGTCGACACCAAGAAGCAGTGTCGACACTTGACAGTTTCAACACATGAAGATGTGTCGACACAAAGGAGCTGTGTCGACACTTAGAAGAATACAGTTAAAGAATGAAGTACAAGTATTTGTGTCGACACTCAATTTCAGTGTCGACACATGCAGAAGAATCTGTGTCGAGACATACAAGGAATTGTGTCGACACCTTGTAGACTTGTGTCGACACTTACACAACATGTGTCGACACTTGGCCTATAAGTGTCGACACTTAAGAACAGAAAGTCTCGACACTATCTGACAGTTAGAGAAATTTCAAGAAGTGACTGGTTGACATGACAGCTGCCGATCCAGCCGGTCTACATCAACTGTCAGAGATATCAGAAGTCTGTTATGAACCGGACCAGCCGGTTACCATGAAGGAAGCCTATAAATAGGCACCCATTGTTTACAGACTAAGATAGATTGAGTGATCAAGATTGATCAAGTGATAAAGAAGTAGTTGAAAAAGTTTTTGACAGAGAGAGTTCAGATCTTTGTAAAAGTGGTATATTGAGTATCAACACAAGAAGATCTTGCTGTGCATCGGCAGATCTAAGAAGTTGGAGAGAGAGAGCTCCAACCAAGAATTCAGTCTTTGGAACTAAGGCTGAGAAGAAGAATTCAGAGTCATCTGGATTTCAAGAAGCAGAGGTCAAGGAACAACTGCAGAAGATTCAGACTAATTCAGTTCTAATCAAGAAGCTTTGAAGGAAGCTAAGTCAGTTTGGATCTAACTGAGTTCTTCCAAGAACTCTTCAATAACTCTCAACTCCTCTCTTATTTTCTGAGTTGTAGAGTTAGCTTTTGTAATTTCTATTTTAACTTGTAGGATCCATTGGATCTGAGAGAATTGTAAGCCTATATTATAAAGGCTGAGGGTAGGGCTTGATTGCCTGAGTGTAGGAGTTGAAGAACTCTGAGTGTAGGCCTTAATTGGCTGAGTGTAGGCCTGGGTGGCTGAGTGTAGGCCTGTTGGCTGAGTGTAAGGCTTTGGGCCTGAGGTAGGAACCTAGTTGGGTTCTGAGCTAGTGGAGAAGTTTGGCCGAATCTAGTACACTGCTAGATAGGCGAAGGGGGAAAGTGGATGTACCCAAAGATTGGGGAACCACTATAAAATCTTGTGTATTCTGTGCTGTGATTGTGCTGTATTGTGAATTGCTGTGTTTGCTGTGAGAACTTATTCAGAAATCTGTGTTATAACTGTTGTGCTGCCAAATAAAAGTTAAAAAGGTTTAGGTCACCTATTCACCCCCCCCCTCTAGGTGTTTAGGTACCATATCTTTCACATGTGACCCGGAGTAGTAACACTACTTGTCAAAATCTCCTCTCGCAGCCTTGACGTCCCTACATCGTCTCTTTTGTTGAAACCGAAAACTCATTCTCTGTGGAGTTCACCCTTGGGGAAGGGGTGATCACACAATTACTTCTCTCTCACGAGCCGAACGACTAAGGAAAAAGAATAAGGGACAGACCCAAGTGCTTGGTGTGGATGTCACACCACACACTCGAAAGATCTTAGAGCGTTCCCCTCCCTAGCCAAATGTCGAGCTAAGGATACCTCAGAAAGAGCAAGAAGACTGGGGCACAAGTGAGCATGCCTTCTGAGGTACCCCCTTGGGTCTATTTATAGATTTCTGAAAACGGCCTGCAAATAGCTAATCTCCGCTGTTTTGAACAGCTTGGACAGACCAACGAGGGTAAAATGATAAAAACACGTCACAAGAGACCGGGCGAGTGCTCCTCTGGAAATTCCACTAGTCGGGGGGCGGTGAGTGCTCAATGGAGCTGGAACTCGATGCCTCTATCCCCCCAAGGCAAGTACGAGCCGGGCCTACCCCGCTCACTAGATGCCTGTTGAGCCTCCTGGGGTGAGTGCGAGCCGGCCTGCTCCACTCGCCTGCTGCTCGCCGAGCCCCTAGGGCGAGTGCGAGCCAACCCGCTCCGCTCGCCCCTCAAACGTTCTACCCCACTTGGGCGAGACAGACTGCTAGACTTTGGACGATCTGGTTCCGGTCGCCCACTACGCACCGGATATGGGGTTGTACACAATCCTCGCTCTTTGCAAGGTTGGTCCAAGCTCGGAAAGAAATATCCAACCCCACGATATGTGACGAGTGCGATAGGGACTAGATAATCTTTTGGTGGGCTCCACCAGCGGCTATAAATATATGCCCGTGTACTTGGATGGCCTCTGTCATTCCCCTTACTTGAGTTTTGCCGAGATGCCTCTCTCCAAAGAGATCCAAGAGAAGCTCATCCGCGCCCGCAAGCTCAACGCCGCTCGCACCGACGCACTTGTCAACATGTCCACCAATACAGCACTGCGCGAGCATTCTAAGTACAATCCTGCCAAGAAGGCGAAGCCCACCCCCAAGGATTCCGAGTCCATCTACCGTGACCTGGAGTCCACCTTGACTCCCCGGCTCGCCTCCTCAAAACCGGCTCCCGACCTCAAAGGGAAAATGTCCGTCGACATTCCAACCGGCACCGAGATCCATCAGATAGATGCCGAGTCCTCCGCCATGTGTCCACACCCCGCGCGATGACTCGTGGTCTCAGAATCCCCCAAACACTCACCTGCAGAGCAAATCACCTCCCTTTGTGACCACGAGGCTGGACTCGCTGAAGCCCAAGTTGCCAGCTCGCACTCCTTCACAGCAGCATGCATCCGCTCCTGCGCTCATGGGGGAAGGGCCGGGGACATCCCGGTTCCCACATTAAACCTCATTTCCCCGGAGGCCCATCCTCCTGGTCGCGTAAAGAACTTGGCTTCGCCACCTCCGCACACTCTCTAAGACTTGTCGAGCTCATCACGTGAGCCTCACATTTATTAGAACATTTTTCCTAGACATCTTTGCTGCGCTTGCACATTCTTACTATCATGATTGATTATTTATTGCAGAGCTCCCTGGTCTGTCTGAAGTCGAGGAGTCTTCGGAACCAGCTCGCCACTCGCTACCCCCTGAGCCTGGGATGGAAAGTTTCCTGGATGAATTGCTGGATCCTGCCGAGCTGAGGCGGTGAATGATAGAGGTACTGAAGAAGCAGAATGCGGCCCTACATCAACTTCGAGTGGATGGCGCCTATCACGAGCAGAGAATACGGGCGCTGGAACGGGACTATGTACTACTCACGGATAAGGTGGAGCACGGCTTGGAGGGCGAGATAATGTCACCCACCCCAGTTATGGAGAGGATCCATGCGAACATACAGACCTTTAGCCATGACCCATACCTGGTCCCTGAGTTCCTCAACCCGCGCCAACCTCCGGGGATGGGGGCGCGAGGCCGGGGTAGATGGAAATGGCTCCCTAGCTGAGCCTACCATCCCACGCCCCCTAGCAGCCCAGGTCGTGCGGACTGACCGAACTGCTTCTGCTCACTAAGAACCTCCTTGTTTTCGGGGCTGAGATAGTCCTTCTCTGTAATAACTTTAAACAATTTTTTAGAATTCTATATGCGACTAGAAATAATGCGATGTGTCAACTAGATCTCTGCTTACACTGGGATAGGTCAGGTTGCCAGAATTGTGAACTGGGGCTGGCGAGCGGGGGCAGGCAAGCTGGACTGACCGGTCAGCTTGGCCATAAATTCTTATTTTCTATAAATAGGTCCCCTCACCAACCCCCTGGCTCATCGCCTTTATTACATTCAGACCCCTCCTTGCTGCCCTTCTCTCTACCTGTTCTCACACCCCAACCCCTTTCACGAGCATGGTCAAAGCACAATCTGATGCCGACGGGCGCTCCAACTATGCTCGGCAATTTGTTGAGTACCTATTCTTTGATGAAAACACCACCGAACACGAACTCGCCACCTTCAAGAAAGATTACCTGCCCCCCGGTTATGAGGCGCGCCGTCCGATAGAGGGCGAGGCCATCAACACCTTTTACGTGAACAAAGCTCGCATTCCCCATCTCGCACTTCGAGGTGGGGTTACGCTTGCCCCTCTGGCCGAAAATTCACCAGATCCTCAAATACTTCGGCGCGATGCCCACACAGCTGAACCCGAACGCGATCACCATGATGATCGCATTCTCTTGTCACCTTCTCCGCGAGCGGATCGAATTCAACCGTGCCATCTTCTGCAAACTCTTCACCTACCGCGCGACTAGCGACGGGGTCACCTTCTTGATGGGCTCGTACATCAAGATCCGCGAGACCGCAAACAAAAATCACAACCGGGTCTCCAAGGTTGTCTTCGTCAAGGGAGACCTGGACAACATTCCGTTCTTTCCCCCCAAAAAAGAGCGAGGAGGTATATCAGTCTCCGACGCTATCCAATGATGACGCCGAGCTGCACAAGTTCTTCATGAGGAAGGACTTTGAGGTCGCCCACCTTCGAAGGGGACTCGACTCGCTCATTCAGGTTCCACCCGGCGATGGTACAATTTTCCCTTCTCTTTTTTCTTTCCCACTAGCTCGCTTATCATCATCAATTTTTCTAACTCATTTCCTGCAGGGGAGCGATCAGTTCCCGAGCATCCGCCTCATGCAGACTTATGACTATACCCGGACATGCTCGCGTGTGAGCAGGCAGCAGCGGCTGCCTGTCGAGGCGATCTGGAGTCAGGTGGACCCTCCTCCAGCCAGAAACGACCTGGCCTCAAAGGGTCCAACTCACCTCGCCGCCCCCACCGCCAAAGAAGATGAAGGCGACGGTGGTCTCTTGGGGGGTGGGGGGGGGGGGGGGGGTGGGGGTGGGGGTGGGGGGACTACAGCAACAAGTTCAGGGGAGACAACAACAATATATTTACATAAGCTCGCCGAAGACCACCCCCGAAGGATCGCCAGCCAGCTCGTTGAAGGGCACACCAGAGAAGGACTAGGAGGGTGGCGAGCCCTCTCCCCCTGCTGTAGTGGAAGTCGTGGCCCGCGAGCTGGGTCTGCTGAAGAGTCATCCACTCTTCAGCTTTGGGGGGAAGCAAAAGGACTCGGCCGGCGAGCCGATGGTCTGTGGGGATGAGGAGTCACATATGATCTCCATCTCCTCCATCCACCCCTCCTGGTCAGGTCGCCAAACCCCCTCGGGTCATGCCTATGCACTCAGCTTCGGCCTGTATGGCCGCAAGGATGCCAAGGCCTACAATGGCATGACCCTGTGCCTGCTCGGCCATGAGGGCTTGCATGCCCAAATGCATGCCCTGGAGATGCACCACATGGTAGTCCGTCGAGGATTCAACCTCAACAACCTCCTGCTGCAAGCCGAGCAGGAGCGGGACCTTGCCAAGGATAATGCTGCCGATCTGGAGAGGTAACTTGCCGAGGACATACTTGCGAAGGCGCCTGGAGGGATGGTAAGCGCTGGCTACCCCTTTCCTTTTTCCCTTAGGTTTTTTCAAGCATATTAATCTTACCTTGCCCTTCTTTCCAGGATGCCGAGGCCGCGAGTAAGATGCAAGTTCGCACCGCCGAGCTGGAGAAGGAGAACCTGAAACTGAAGGTTGGAGAAAGAGCGGCTCCAGAGCGACCTCATCCACCTGAAGGATATCTTCATGCCCCAGGATGGCGACGATCCGGGCATCCCCACTAAGTGTCCGAATGTCTACAACGAAGCTGAGGTCACCAAGAGGTTGCGGATCAAATCCATCAGCACCAACGACTATACCCTCTAGATGATGAAAGACATGGAGGTGTTGGTGGAGGGATGCGAGGAGATCACGACAATGGACCTTGTGCCAAACCTGTTCCCGCCGGATATCCCTCCCAGTGAGAAGGAGGAAAGCTTCGAGTACCTGTTCAAGGATGTCAAGGGATACAAGGACGACCACACATCTGGGGGGGGGGGGGGAGGCGAGGAGGACCACCCATCAGGAGGGGAAGGCGAGAGCTAACTCGCGCCTCCTGCTTTTTTGTTTTTTTTTTCTGCTGTAATTCTCTCCTCCCCATTTTTTGTAACCTCGCCGAGGCGAGCTTCCTCTATGTAAAAGTACTTGTTCATAAAAAGAACACTTTTTCTTCCCCCCTTTTTTGAATTTACTTGTTGCAATGCGCTCGCCTGCGAGCTGTCCTCCTTCAGAGAGCGACTTCACCAGGGTGGAGCGAGATGCTAGAATGCATTTGAGTTAGGATTCGTTCCCACAAAGAGGCCTTGAGTGCTCTCCAATCTCGAACTATCAAGGGGGGATTACTCGCCGCGCTAGGCTCACGACTACCTGGCTCGCCCGCGAGCTTTCCTCTTTCTTACCGACGTCAAGCTGAAATCGTTTTTAATTCATAAGTAAAATTTTAGGAGGGTAGAAATATACCGCTGAGGACCACCTCCTTTTGCCTTCCTCAGCGGATGCCGAGACCCCAGCTCGCCATCCTTTTTAACTTTTATTTTTCCCACGGTGACTGGGCTGGTAGCTTGCCGAGCTGGATCCGCGAATGGCCAGCCCGCCTGTCACGACTCTTCTTCTTTAAGAATTGGAAAAAAGCAAGGAATCTTCCAAGTGAAAGTTTGGTTGGATGAACTGTAATAGATGACAGTAGTCCCGGCTCGCCGACTTGCCGAGGTCTTGGCTCGTCACTTCTGGCTCGCCGACCTGCCGAGTACTTATCTCGTCACTTCCGGCTCGCCGACTTACCGAGCTCAATCCTATCACCCCTGCGATCTTTGCCTCTAAAGTTCTAATGTTTGGGTCCCCTCTTTAGATATCACTACGTCCACCGAGACACCTAGCACTGCCAGCTAGATAGAAGCTTGACAGTGGGAGCATCTCGTGACCTATCCTTAGAGTGAGAAAAACTATCTATCTATCAATCAACCTCCGGGCTCTACCACCTGCCCAATCAGCTCGGTGGAAGCCTGACGGCATGTTGAGCATCCACCAACTCATTCCTCCAGGGTCATAATGACATCACTCGAGGATCCCGACCCTACCAGCTAGGTGGAAGCCTGACAGCAAGAGCATCTCGAGACCTAACCCTAGAGTGAGAAAACACTTTATCCATCAATCAACCTCCGAGCGCTACCACCGGCCCAATCAGCTAGTTGGAAGCCTGATGGAGCGTGTTGATCATCCACCGGACTCAGCCCTCCAGTATCATAATGACATCACTCGAGGATCCCGGCCCTGCCAGCTAGGTGGAAGCCTGACAGCGGGAGCATCTCAGGACCTAACCCCAGAGCGAGAATACTTGTCATCCATCAATCTTCGGGTGCTACCACCGGCCCATCAGCTAGGTGAGAGCCTGACGGTGGGTGTTGAGCATCCACCGAACTCAGCCCTCCATTGTCATAACGACATCACTCGAGGATCACGACCCTTCCAGCTATGTGTAAGCCTGATATTGGGAGCATCTCAGGACCCAACCCCAGAGAGAGAATAACTGTCATCCATTAACCTCCGGGCGCTACCACCGGCCCATCAGCTAGGTGAGAGCCTGATAGCTAGTGTTGAGCATCCACCAGACTCAGCCCTCCAGGGTCATACTGACGTCACTCGAGAATCCCGGACCTGCCAGCTAGGTGAGAGCCTGACAGCGGGAGCATCTCGGGACCTAACCCCAGAGTGAGAATACTTGTCATCCATCAACCAATCTCTGGACCTGCCAGCTAGATGGAGGCCTGGAAGTGGGGGAATTTCATGACTTAACTTGATAAACACTTGCCACAAGCTCAATCTGTAAAAGAACCTGAGCATCAAAGAGTTTCATATTCATTAAAGGAATGGACATATATAATTCTACGGGTAGAAACGCTTCAAGACATCTCCACTCCAGGTATGAATTAGGGTCTCGTCCTCCACATCTCAGAGGCGATACCCACCTACCTTAGAGCTTCCTGGACAATGTACAGACCCTCATAGTTAGGGTTGAGCTTCCCCACTTCCGCTGATCTCCCTACTGCATCCACCTTCTTCAGGACCAAGTCCTCTTCCGCAAACTGCTTAACCCTGATGTGCTTGTCAAAGTACTTAACCATTCTTCTTTTCACCTCTTCCTGTCGGATGACGAAGAGATCATGCAACTCCTCCACCATGCCAAGGGAGAGCTGTAGCTCCTCCTCATTTTCAGCTTACCATTCTTCCTTGCCTTCCTATGCCTCGACCACCCGAGGCATTCAGACTTCTAATTTTATTGGAAGTACTGCCTCACATCCATGGGAGAGCTTGAAGGGGTCTCCCTCGTGGCCGTGTTGGAAGTGGTTCTAAGGGACCAGAGAACCGAAGGAAGCTGCTCCACCAAGCTACCCATAAAGTTCTCCACTTTCTTCTTGAGGAGGTTCACGATGATCTTATTTGCTGCCTCCACCTGCCCGTTGCTCCTGGGATGGTGGACTGAAGCAAACCTGAGGTCAATCCCAAGATGTCCGCAAAAACTGATGAACTCGGTGCTGACAAATTGAGGTCTATTGTCCATGACGATGGCCTACGACAACCCGTGCCAGTAGATGATCTCCCTCCAAACAAAGTTCTTGATTACCTGAGAGGTCATCTTGGCCAACACCTTCACTTCCAACCACTCAGAAAAATAGTCTATCATGACAAGCAAAAACCTCCTTTGCCCTCTGGCCTAGGGAAAGGTCCAACCAAATCCATCCTCCAAATGGCGACGGGCCAAGGGGCCGTGATACGCCTGAGCCGGTTGAAGTTGGAGGGGGGCAAACAACTGGCACTTATGGCATTTCCTTGTGAATTCTGCAGCATCCCGACTTAGGGTTGGCCAGAAGTACCCTTGCCGGACTATTCTTCCCTCCAAAGTTTTGCTCCCTGAGTGGCTTCCACACTCTCCTGAATAGACCTCTTCCAGGATCCTCTGAACTCCCTCTCACCCACACAATGTGCCAGCATCCCTGAGAGGGTCTTCCAATACATCTAACTGTCACGCATAAGATAATACGCCGACTTGTGCTTGAACTTCTTCTTGTTCATCCCTTCCAGGAACTCCCCTGTGGATAAGAATGTTTCGAAAGGATCCATCCATGAGGGGTGTTGGTCCACCTCCATCAGCTCCCCTTCTTGGATGTATGGGCAGAATAGGTCGGTGATGGTACCCCCCTGGGGACCATGCTTGGCCATCTGGAATATACCGATGACTCCCTTCACCTTTACCAAGTACAACTGGAGAGTGGGCTCTCTTACCTCAAACTACCTATTGATCTGGGAGGCCGCCATCATGGATTCAGTGAGGACTTCCATGTCTTACAGCCCTAGCTCCCTGGCTAGGCACAGTCCTGCTATCACGACCTCATACTCAGCCTGGTTGTTGGTGATTGGAAAGTGCTCCACCACCATTTGTTAGATCCTTGTCGCTGGGGGCTCTCCAAGATCACCCTTACCCCAAGGAATGTCATGCTGAAGCGTCGTTCACCATCACTTTTCAGGGAACCGGGCGAGTGAGCTCTGCCTCCACCACCTCGACCATATAATCTGTGAGAAACTCGGCCATCGCCTGGGCCTTGATCGAGAGGCGGGGGACAAATGAGATATCAAAATAACTCAGCTCCACCGACCACGTTGCTAACCTTCCTGAATGCTCCACCCCCTCTAAGATGTTGTGGAGGGGATGGTCAGTCACCACTCGGATGGAGTGTGCTTGGAAATAGGGTCGGAGCCTCTAAGCTGAGATGACCAGAGCAAAGGCCAACCTCTCTAGGATGGGATAGCGGAGCTCAGTCTTCCTTAGTACCCAACTCACGTAGTATATGGGCAGCTGCTTCTTCCCCTCTTCCCGAACTAGGATGGAGCTCAAGGCCTCTGCTCCGACCCTGAGATACAAAGATAGGTCTTCCCCTCCTTCGGCCCATGAAGCAGGGGGTCTTGAGTTAATTGCCTCTTCAAGGACTGGAATGCCTCCTCGCATTCCCCTGTCCATTCGAACTTCTTGCCCCCACTCAACGCTTTGAAGAAGGAGTGCACTTCTCCCCAACCCGGGAAAGGAACCTACTTAGCCCTGCCAACTTTCCTGTCAGATGTTGCACCTCCTTAGCATTCCGAGGCGACCCCAACTCCATGATCGCCTTGACCTTGTAAGGATTTGGTTCCACCCCCATTGGGGTGAGAAGATGGCCCAAGAACTTCCCCCTACTGTCCCCGAAAATACATTTCAAGGGGTTTAGCCTCATTTTGTATTTGCACAAGGTGCCAAAAGTCTTCTCTAGGTCCTGGAGGTGGGAGTCCACCCCTCGGCTCTTGATGATCAGGTCATCCACATATACCTCGAGGTTCCTCCTCTTCTGCTATTGGAAGACCAAATTCATCATCTTTTGGTATGTTGCCCCTGCATTTTTCAGCCCAAAAAGAATTATCTTATAGCAGCAACACCCGTCCCCTGTGATGAAGGAGACATATTTCACATTGAGGGGGGGGGGGGGCATCTTGATATGATGATACCCTAAAAATGCATCTAAAAACTCATTACAGAAAAACCGACGGCTGAGTCAACCAACACGTCAATTCGAGGCAAGGGGTAACAATCTTTGGGATCTGATTTATTAAGCAAAGAGAAATCAACACACATTCTCCACCGACCATCTCCAATTTTTACCATGACTACATTGGAGACCCAATCGGGGTTTTGAATTTTGGATGCAAAGCCAGCATTTAGGAGCTTGGCCACCTCCTCCCCGATGGGTTCATACAGCTTGTCTGCGATGCACCTCTTCTTCTACTGGATAGGGTGAGCTTCTGGGTCCAGGTTGAGGCGGTGGCAAAAAATGTCTGCATCGATCCCTGACATCTCCGCTGCGCTCCAAGCGAAGATGTCTATGTTGTTCTGGATGCATGCTAACATCCTCTCCTGGTCCACCGGGGTCATCCCCCCGCTGATTCGCACCTTCTCCACCATGCCTCCAAGGGTGAAAACTTCCATCTCCACTACCTCCTCTGCAACCTTCAGACAAGACTGCTCTCCCCATTCTCCCACGTCCCCTCTCCCGGGACAAGGACCTGCTCATCAGCCTACTCCACGACCATCACCTTGGCTGGCTCTTCCTAAAATCCCTCCGCCACCTCCACCTGGGTGCGAATCTCCTCCACCTCCATCTCCACTCCACCTACCTCATGCTCCGCCTCCTTTATCATCCGCTCCATCTCCTCGGCTCCCTCATGGCAAGACATGGAGTTCACTACGATGACATAGCACTCTCTCGCCACCTTGGGGTCTCCCCAGACCAGGACCTGGATCCCTTCGGCATTGAACTTTAAGCATTAATAGAAGGATGAGAGAACGCAGTGGAAGGCGCTGATGAGAGGCCGTCTGAAGATGACATTATAACTGCTGGGGGTGTCCATGATGATGAACCTGCAGTTTCGGGACTGCCCCCTAGAGTGACATAGAGACCCACTCCCCCTTCAACCTCCTTCCTCTCTCCTGGAAATCTGAACAGGGTCCCATCAGAGACCAGCACCCTCTTGGCCTCCACCTTCATTACGTCAAATGCCTTCTTGAAGATAATGTTGACTGAACTCCCATTGTCTATGACGATCCGGGAGACGGTGAAATTCTCGACCGCAGTGTGGATGACCAACACATCACAGAAGGGATCCTCATGATCTGGCATGCCCTTTCTATATAAGGTGATCCTCACCTCCAGGGGTGGGTTCTGGGATGCGGAACCAACGCTCCTTCGATTCATGGTGTGGAGGCATGCCTACCGGGAAGCCTCGACCCCCACCCACCGAAGGATCACTTCGATCCCTCCTCAGACTCCCACATCGGCCCGTTCCTCACACTTGTCCTCCTTTGCCTGAGGCAGTACCTCCTCGATCCGCACCTCCTGACGGTCCCGCTGCTGTTGCTGCTCCCTGTTTCCTCTTAACTTGAGGAACTCTGGGCACGTGGCCGTAGCATGGCCCTCCTCCTAGTGGAAGTCATAGTAGGGTAACTCCACCCTGACCTACCTTCTCTTCCTCTGCTGGCCCCTCCTCCTATGCATGGCTATTGTCATAGCCTAGTGCTGATTGGGGAGAGGAGGCCTCTGGCCCTGCATCTATCCTGGAGGGTGAAATTGGCCCTGGACCCCTTGGCGGTAGTCTCCTCCGTGGAAATCTATTCGCTAGCCTTGGTCTTGCTACTTCGGCTGCCTCCAGCCGAGACAGTTATTCTACTCCTGACGCCCCCACTTGGGCTGCTGCTGCTCTCTTTATCATGGCTTGGCTCTCCTCACCTCCTGCCCCCGACCACCTCCTAGCCCCTTCTCCTCTTTTGTGGCCCACCTGGCCAACTTCTTTGCGAACTCGGGGTTCGATGCCTCCCCGTCGACTTCTCTCACCGCCCTCTCCATTAGCTCCTCGTTGGATAGTGGTGGTACTCTCTTCAGCTCCATCTTGAAGAAACCCTGCTATAGTACCAGGGTGAAGGCCATCATCAGGGTATGCCCTGGCATCTCCTGGACCTGGGTGACCTCCTCTTGGAACCGATCTATGTAGCTCCCCAAGGTCTCGTTCGCCCCCTGCTTGATGTGGAACAAGGACTCTGACTCTTTCTTCCTCTTCTTGGAAGTGGTGAACCTCAACATGAACCCTTAGCGCAGGTCCTCGAAGCTACATATTGGGTTGTATGGTAGCTGGTGGAACCACACTTTCGCCTTCTCCTTGATAGTTATGGCGAAGAGTCTGCATTTGAAGGCATCTGACATTTGCCTTATCGAAATAACATCCTCAAACCACTGGATGTGCTGGACCGGGTCGTCCTTCATGGTATAGTAAGACATCTTCGGTTCCCTAAACCCCTCTGGAACTGGGGCAGAAGAAACCAACTCGCTGAAGGGGATGTATCCCCCTGCTGGGCGAGCCAGAGGGTCTCGCACCCCATCTCACCGAAATAGCCTTCACTCACTGAGCCTGATAAAAGCACTTACCGGGGAGCTCGCACGCTCTCCCCTGCTTTGCAACCTCCTTCCCGGCTTGCCGAGCTGGGGCATCCTCGCTTAGAGCCGAGGCGGCGGCGATTGGAACAACTGGTGTCGAGCACTCGACTCGTGTGCCGAGTGCGAACCTGACAAGGCCGAGCACTTCCTGCCTCAAGTATTCAAACATCCTCACTATGACAAGAGGGGGAGGGGGTGTCGAGTTGGCCCTGTCCGAACCTTGCCCTTCTCCTCCAGCCATCTAGCATGCTAAAGATTTTCTGTGCTTACCACGCTCCACACTCACCACACCAAAAATGTTGAAACTGAAAACTCGGTATCTGTGGGGTTCACCTTTGGGGAAGGGGTGATCGCACATTTACTTCTCTCTCTCTCGAGCCAAACGACTAAGGAAAAAGAACAAGGGACAGACCTAAGGGCTCGACGTGGAGGTCCCACCACACACCCGGAAGATCTTAGAGCGCTTTCCCTCCCTAGACAAATGCCAAGCTAAGGATACCTCAAAAAGCGCAAGAAGACCGGGGCACAAGTCAGTATGCCTTCTGAGGTACCCCCTTGGGTCTATTTATAGATTTCTGAAAACGGCCTACAAATAGCCAACCTCAGCTATTTTGAACAACTATGGACAGACTAACATGGGTAAATGATAAAAACACATCACAAGAGACCGAACAAGTGGACCTCTAGAAATTCCACTCGCTGGGGGCGGCGAGTGATTGATGGAGATGGAACTCGCAGGGGGCGACAAGTGTTTGATGGAACTGGCACCCACCGCCTCTATCCCCCCTGGGCGAGTGCAGGCCTGGCTTGCCCTACTTGTCTGCCACCTGCCGAGCTTCCTGGGGCGAGTGAGAGCCAGCCTGCTCCACTCGCCCCCTGCTCGCCGAGCCCCTGGGGTGAGTGCGAGAAGTCCCGCTTTGCTCGCCCCTCAAACATTCTACCCCACTTGGGTGAGACGGACTGTTAGACTTGGCTGATCTAGTTCCTATCGCCCACTACTCACCGGATATGAGGTTATACATCTTTGTCCCTTAACAAAAGCAAGGTAAACCAAGAATAAAGTTATATTCATAAAACTTGAACACAAGGACAGTCATGGCCCCTCAACACTCCTATGTGGACAACTTCTTTACGCAATCCAATTATATTAAATCGACCACTAAATATAATCTTGGACACTAACCTCACTCTGATACCGAATTGTAACCCCTCCCTTGTAATGACCATATAATATGGGTCTGGTCGGGACCCGACAACATAAAGACACCCCAAATTCCGCATTATAAAGTGATATAAAAGAACTACCCAGCTCAAAACTCAGAAAGTATGACAGCGGAAACACAACATCAAGACTAAAAGTTATCCACAACTACATATGAGTCCAAAATGGCTTTGGGGCCTTACAACATTCAAGCATCCAAAACAACGTCAACACCAAACATATCAATGTGCCATAACACTCTTAGGATACCACCACATTCAAGCCAGATTGTAGTGAATGAAACATAACATGCAAACACATAGGAAAAATTAAAAATGCTACACTTCATGAGGCTTAGGCCTTTTTGGCCTGCGAGCTTGCTCCAGCTTACGATCCTTGCCCTGTAAGAATTTGTTGTAATGTGGGTTAACAAAGGCTGACTTCATATGTGTAATCAACACCCCTCCTACCGGTCATCCCTAGTGGACCCCGACGAACTCCATCACCCTGCAGGTCAGCACTTCATATGTATATGTAAATAAACATGAACAAACATAGAAAATAATAGGTTTTGGTGTCTCACACATCAAACACATTTATATGTTGAGCATTTAAATAAAGAGGCCTACAATGAAGCATGTTGAAACCAAAAACCGGTCTCTTGTGGAGTTCGTGGTCACAAAAATGGGTGTGGCTTCACACTTACTTCCCTTAAGCTAGCACACCAAAACAAAGACTTAGAAACTTGGGAACAAAACCGAGGTCTCAGTAAGGAGGTCCCACCACACACCTAGAAGATCTAAGAGCGCTTCCCCTCTCAAGCTAATGCTGAGCTTGGGCACCTTGGAGGACACTCAAAGCTTGCTAAGAAAAGCATGAGAAAGAAGAAGTTAAGAGAATCTGTCCCTCCAAAGGTGCCCACACGGGTCTATTTATAGATTTCCAAGTTTGGTCTGCCAACAACGTAACTCTGCTGTTCAGAACTACTATGCATAGCCCAATTGGGTCTATGAACAACGTAACTCCACTGTCAAAAATGGTTATTTGCAGGCCCCCAGGGGCATCTAGGTAATTTCACCCTTGGACTCCACTGGGCGAGTGGTTCGTAAAAACACCACTCACCTGAAGAAGCGAATGCTGGATAAGCCACGCATTTACCTCCTAGATGAGTGCAGGCTTTACCCATCACTCACTCGTCTTGGAGAAAACCATTATACATGTGAATTAAGGCACGAGCTTTAGGCGAATGCATGATGAAGACAGCTCCTGCTCGTGGGCCCGACTGCCCCCTGACTTGGGCGAAAGCTCACTAATGCGCTGGGTGAGTGCGGGCCAGCCTACCCCACTCGCCACTCTGACTAATCCTGAATCGAAAAGTCCTGATACTTTGCCTTGAACTTGTCAGAAGGTCCCACTCAACGTGTATGATTCTAATACATCATCACGCATCATCACATCACATCATTCACATGGGTACTTCTAATTTCCCCCATCGGCTTCCAAGCCGCAAAATGATACTCTTGCATAGGCCCCACCCGCTTATGGGTCTCAACACCTGGGCTTGTGTAACGTCCCTTTTCGCGCTTGACCACTCGCACACGTTTTGAGTAAAGAGACCTGACTCGAGCTCGGGGTGCTCCAGATTCAACAAGTAAAAGTCATCGGATATCATCATGGATATCCGACGAATTCGTCGAGTATATAAGATGAATTAGACTTAGAATATTTGGGCCAGATGAATTCATCGAAATGCTTTGAGTTATCTCGACGCCATTTGATGAGGCGTCAAGTAATACTCGACTAATAGGGCGAATTTCACTTAGAAGAGTTCTGGACTCAAAAAGCATCGAGTGCGTCGACGAGACTCAACAAAGCATTCAGTGCGTCGACTTGTGGACATGCATCGAGTGAAACTCGACTAATAGGGCAAATTTCACTTACAAGAGTTCTGGACTCAAAAAGTATTGAGTGCATACTGGACTCGACGAAGCGTTGAGTGCGTCGATTGGTGGGCAGGCATCGAGTGAGTTGAGTGATACTCAACGTATAAGAAGAATTTGACTTAGAATAATTCTAGATTCAGGAAGCGTCGAGTGCACTGAGTGAACTTGACACCACTCGACGAAGCATTGAGTGATACTCGACGAATGATAATTTAACTTAGAGAATGATTCTAGATTCTAAAGGTGTTGAGTGAACTCGACACCATTTGATGAAGCGTTGAGTGATACTAGATGAATGATAATTTAACTTAGAGAAAGATTCTTTATTCTATAGACGATGAATGGTCTCGACGCCATTCGATGAATCATCGAGTGATAGTAGACGATTTTGACTTTGAGCATTTTTCGGCCCAGACTGTGTTTGATGGTCCATATGTACGGGCTGAACCGGGTTTTCGAGATAGGCTCTGATGGCTCATTTGGACCCAGTCTTCTCAAACAAGACCTATTTAAAGTAATGATGGACAGTCCAATGTTAGGGTGACACGTGGAAACATGACTTAACCCTAATACGTTGCTAGAAAAAGGAAGAAATGGGAAACCCTAGCCGTCACTTCCATTTCTTGCCGAGTTGTTACTGTGCAAACCAGACGGAAGCAGAGGAACGATGAGATCGCCGGTGTCAGATTTTTTGAAGGCCGAACTTCCTTTCGAGATGATACTAGCGAGGAAGAATGATGCCTCCGAGGAGAGTGACGTGATCCATGGCCGAAAATGAGATGAGCTTCCAACCCACTCCCTTGGTGCTAGATCTTTAGTTATAATATAGGAGAGATGTCGACTCAAAAGAATTGGACTTGTGCGAGATGAAGATCTCCTAGGAAGAGACCATGCTAGGACCTTGTCCTAGAGATTAGTTGTCTTCAACCTCTCCTCTCTTCGTTGTGAAGATGGTGGACTTGGTTTCATGAAGAAGAATGACCTTTTGAGGGTGAATAAGGGAGGAAGAAGTACTGTGTGGGGATTTGAACAAATGGCTAATGGAAGAAGATGAATCGATGACGTTCGTTTTGCTTTAAGATGCGTGCAAAAATCTGTTTTCTACGCGTAACGGACTTCAAGGCCGTTTTCATGTGTGATTCGGCCAAATCCAAGTCGGGGCTGAGTATGAAAGTTGTAGTCCTCAAAAAGACCCTTCCAATGGATGGTTACACATTTTCATAGGAGCTTTGTAGCTCCTGGAAAGTCCAGTCAAATTTGATGCATGGTAACAACTTATGTGCGAAATGCTTTCGGGTTAGTGTCTAACCGATTTTGGACTAGGGAGAAGAAACATAGCAAGATGATGTTGAGGTTTGGATGAGCCTATTTATATGTAGACGATATAAACAAATGGTTTGGAGGAATTTAATTAAATGCATGGTTGGGAAAATTAGTGAACAAATGGTTTGATGAGATTTGTTTGTGCAAATAGATACTTGTGAAATCTGGTAAGGATGCGCGCGATTGTAATCTGATGAATGATACAAGTTTTGAAAGAGGGTATGGTGCCCGATAATTGAATGTGTAATCTCTACTTATGTTATCATGTTTGATGAATACGAGAAGAGTTAATATATTATTGTGATAAATATATGAACACATAATTGTTTGTGAATGCTTGATTATAAGGAAGGAATCAGATGAGGTAAATCTCATAACCATGAAATGTATTGAATCGTGATCTCAGGTATTGGAAGGTCTAATTTGTATAGTCCACTGCTTAGAGGGTGTCTCCGTACGGGTAGCTGTGTGGGATTGTATATTTTTCAAGGTGGCTTGCCACTTGTCTTGATGTTGAACCCTTGAGTGCTTGGGAGCTCAAAAATGTGAAAGGGTGTAAGTGCGTGAGTATTTGACCGCACTGGATTGGTAATGATTATAAGGGATTCAGTGTAGAGCCCTTGAGTGCTGCTGAGTAATGGATTGGTAAATATGAAAGGGATTCGGTTGGAGCCCTTGGATGGTTGATGGCAAGCACATGTGAATTTGCATGTGGTTTGAGTTGACACGTAGTGTCATAATCATTGGTTAAGGATAGTGAGGCAGGTCTACGGGCTCGCCAGTCGTCACACCGACGGGAGTTGACAGATAGACTTTGGATGGTTGGCCTTGGTCCCCAGTGCTCATTCCCGGGGCACCTTCCATGCCAAGTGGAAGGTTGGCCTTGGTCCCATGGTGATACGCTCCCATAAGCACCTTCTATGCCATAAAGATAGGCCAGTTGGGTTCAGCTCTTGGTGCATATCTACCCGAGACCCCTTCTGAGCCGTAGTATGTCGGGAGCTCCGCTGTTGTGTTCTTAGTGTTGAGGCATACAGAGGCCTAGACTTGGTAGTGTGTATGCCCACCTAGTAGTGGAAAACCCATTTCACTGTCACCGTCTGGCCATGACGGATGACGTCTGAGAGGTTAGCTACCTGCTCGAAAAGTGGGAACTATAAGTCTGTGTCGACATAACAGTGTGTGTGTGTGTGTGTGCATGGGTGAGTCATCACTGTGCATTCATAACATTGCATTGCATTACATATACAACATCCTTATTATATAAGTTTGTATAGGCACTCTTATATGATGAGTTACTTTACTGTTAAGCTGATCCTTAACTTATAAATCTATATAAGCATTTTTATAAGTTAAGTTACTTTCCTGTTGTAGATTTATATGCTTAATGGATTGCTATGATTTGAGCAGAACTGCTAGAATAGAATGTTGATAATAATGTTACACATTGCTGCTATTACTACTCATGATATAAAGATATACCACCTACTTGTTTTTACTGCTTATATATATTGTACCTTCTTCTTTCCCCCGCTCGGAGCATAAGAGCCGCTGGGGTGAGAGGATGAGATAGCCACTTAGTCTTTATGATTAACGGTTGCTATGACTACCATTTTAGGAGGACATACAGCGGATGGAGCCGCATCAGCAACATGTTTTACAGGAGGGCAGCCAGGCTAGTGTGATAGGGCCTGAAACGACGTTACCTTCTCTACCGTCAGTTACAGATATGAGTTTTTGGAGAGACTCATTTCGTAGCCCTTAGGGCAATTTTTGTGTACTTTGATTATATAGGCCATTGTTGCTTCTTATTATTGTTGTACTTGTTTGGACTTATATACTTGTGTGGATTTTGACTTTTATATATTCTTTATGTTGGGTTGACATGGATAATATTGGTTTTAGCCAGCAGGATATGCGTCTTGTAGTATCGGTCGACCCGTGTGTCAGTGTTACCGCAAGACGACTGTTTTGAGCATAAGACTCCCCTCGGTCATGTCTTGTGTTCCGGTAGGGGGGTCTTATAGCTTGCCTGAAAGCTCTGACTCTCACGTTAGTTCGGTCATAACAATCCAACCAATGCTAAGAACCCTTACTTAACCCTTCCTGCTCTTGGGCTTCATCGCCTGGGCATGTACAAAATCTTAGCGTTCTCGTCAGTTTCCACAGAAGGGGACTTGTCTTGCCATGATACTCTCCATACATGACCTGCAACATCACGTGCTAGCCAACCTACCACAGAGACAAAGTTATGCCTTTGCATAACATTCAACAATCACATCCTTTCCCGCCCTAAACCACCATTTATTCTCACATGAAAATGAGGGCATCACAAACAGGAACTTCGACACGATCCAATTTCTAGCAAAAATCCCCACAGTGCATGTTAAGAAACATCATCGAATCGGACCACCGGTCGCGATTACGGCTTCACTTGCAATGCCTAATCCCCTAACAGAGAAGATATCTAATGCAACAGTATGTTGGGGATGGACTCAATCGACCCAGTGGTTTCTCTTAAACCATGGTGACCCGAATCCATCTCATTTGAGAGATCTGATGCCTAAATGCTTAAATAAAGGCATACACGAAATGGATGTAATGTACACATCCTAAAACTAGGAGGATAAGTGTCGTTACCTTACAATTCTTATTCCTAGCCATGAAGATCTTAATTTGCATGGATGGAAGTGTGCCATTCAAGCCCTCTCCACGAATTCAGCCTCAAATCAACGAAAGGAGCTCCAAAGCTTTGTCAATGATGAAAGATACCGTTTCATTCTCCTCCAAGCTCTCTCAAGACCCTAACCTCCCAAAATCTCAAATGAGGAATGAAGAGGAGAGGATAACCCATCTGCCCTACTTATGGTTCACAGACGGGCATTCCTGAGCCACCCGATCAAGTTTTAAGAAGATCAGACGGCCAGAAATCATCACTTGTGGAACTGGTTTCGTCCGCTATCGCCGGGCGGTAGCTACCTACCGCGTCGCGATAACTCACAGAGCTGCTAACCACCTCAGGTAGTCGCTCTATCAATAGCGGTAGAGCTATCGTCGGGCATTAGATACTCAGTGCTATTGCCTTCCTCTCAACGCATTTGACCATTAAAAACTATCGCGAGGCGGTATCTACCTACAATCGCGCGGTTGTTTCTAGAAATTCCAATTTCCTTGAATAGAAAAAATTGTGTGTTACAAAACTAAACACTAGTTGGGGTTCAGGTTATCTTGGACCTATTGCTCCTTTTTCCATTATAAGGGGTGATAGAAAGTATAAGAAGGCCTTTCATAATACGCCTTGGGATAAAAGAGTGTTGGTCTGTTAAACCAACAACTTCCAGCTTCATGATCTCTTATAAAACACTTTGTACAGGTACGATATGCAAGGTGATAATAAAAAACAATTTAAAACTATGATCTGCGGTTGACATTCAACGCGACTTTCTGTTTATATTGATTTGACGTCGACGTATCACAAAGGTTGAGTCAATAAAAAGTCGACACATGTTCCCATCTAATAGGATCTACAAAATTCAGTACATTATTTTCTACAGGTTTCTTCCTTAGAATACCCTTACCTTTAGATACATTCACTCTATGAAAAATTGTGATTCTTTCAGGGGCATTATCTGGGTTTATGATAGGTTGATTTTATTTAGCCTTAATGAAGGATACAAGATTCATCCAAGTAGGTGTGTTGGTAATTTTCACTATTCTGGTGGGGTCAGCTCCCAATCCTAGGTGATTAAATCTTTTCTTTATGTTTTCAGTAATGTTCCTAAGCTATTGATTCCTTCTATTTAAGGAGTCCTTAAAGGCTTTTGCCTTTGTTAGCTCTACTTTAACAATGTGTTTTCTTCTCTTAACTCTATTGCTTGGTTGTTAAGGTTTTCTACTTCAAATTTTAGAAGATCATCTTGTCAAATTTGTTCATTATCACATGGATAGCTTTTAATTAGTTCAATTTCTCTTATCAATTGTTTTATTTGTTTTCTTGTTCTATCTCATCTTTACAAAAATATTTAAAACATTCTTTAAATTCTTCAGATGAAAAATCAGTATCATCAAAATAACATACCTAATCTTCTTCATCATCTAAGCATATTCTTAGAGCCATCAGACATGCTTCTTCTACAACAGCTTCATCTTGACTCTCTGATGATGAGCATGACTTTGAGTTAGAGTCACTCCAGGTTTCTACAATGAAACCTCTTCCTTTATTCTTATCCTTCTTATTTAAGGGCTGCTTCTTGTGCTCCCTTTTGTTTGGATTGTCCTTCATCTCTTCAGGACATTCTGTAATAATATGGAATGGTTTCTTGCAGGTAAAGCAGATGACCTCCTTGCTTGGAGTTTTATCAAACTTGGGCTCGCTGAAGTCCCTTTCTTTTCTCCTTAAGTCGTCTACCTTTACCTACCTTTTGAACCTCCTTGCCAAGAGATTATACATCTCCTCTTCAGAGGTTGAAGGTTCTCCATCTAAAGCCTTCAGAGTAATGAACTTCTCTTTAAGGGTATGGAGTATGTCCTTCACTTCAAACTCAACCCTACTCTTTAGTAGAAGTTCATAGGACTTGAGTTTACCTAACATGAAGTTAATGGTGATTTCCCCGTGCTATTTGGACTCTTTGATGGCCCAGAGTCTTGAATCCTAAGTGCTTGGGATGCACATTAGAAGCTTATTATTGATCTCAGTGAGTGAGATCTCTTTGTCTTGTCCTTTCAGTTAATTTAGCATACCATTGAATCTTTCATACATTTATGTCACTATATCTTCATAATTCTTCTGGAAGTTCTCATACTAGGATATGAGAAGGGATCTCTTATCCTTCCTTTCATCTGAGCCTCCATCTACAGTCATAGTTTGTGACACCCATATTTCTTTAACTAACTAACAATAAGCAACCTTTTGGAAAATTTCATCTAAAATGGTTGATGCTAGGATGTTAATGGCATTTGCATCCCAGTCCTTCACCTTCTTCTCTTCATCTATCCATTGTGATCTTGGAACAGGTTCTGATGTGGTATTGCCATCGACATCTTTCTTATATGGCATGGGAGATCTTGTCAAAATAGAACCGAATATACCCTCATCAGTAGAATTCATATACAACTTAATTCTGGCCTTCTAGAGTGTGAACTTATCTAAGTTACACAATGAAGGTCTGATAGATGCAAATCCATTGAAATTATTTGAAGATATGTTTGAAAATAGATTTTTATTTATAAGCGTAACTTTGAAACTATTCAGATCTTTGCCAAGGTATTAGCCTTTATTTGATCAACGCGCCTCTTATACCAATTGAAAGTGAGAATAATTGTTGAAATCCTATAAGAATTCTCTAGAGGGGGGAGGGGTGAATAGAAATTTAAAAACCTTCTCAAATAATTTCAGTTAACATTTGATTTACACTCACACAAATTTCAGATCAAAGATTATTCACAACATATCACACCACAAAAATAAAGTAAGAAAGAAAATCAGAAAACACAGAAGACACCAAAGCTATATTGGTTACCCAAAATCTATGTGCATCCACTCTTCTACCACCTTTGTAGGAATACACTACCCAGTGCCTGAGTCTTTTTATACGAAGAATCTTAGAACCAACAAGTAGATATTTTAGTAAGGAGATCTTGAACCACTACTAACTATATCTTTTGACAAGGAGAATTTCAGAACCACAACCTGAATCCTTTGAAGAAGGTGAAAGTCCACCTAGTGTCAACTATCTTCACCTATGGGGGGGGGGGGGATTAGGTGACGTGCAGCATTTTTGCGGAATTTAAACTTGTACCAGCACAATAAAAATAAACAGCACAACACACAGAATATACAAGCTATTTATAGTGGTTCCCCGATTTGGTTACATCCACTTCCCCCTTCGACCTATCTCCCAACACGGGACGACTCGGTCTCTTTACCAACAGGATTGAAATCCAATCCTTACACTATCGGAAGGAACCCTTCCACACGTAGGAGTCAACACTCCCACAACACGGGTTGCACCCAACCCTTACAACTAGGAACCTACGTTCCTTTACAACAAAAGTAAAACTGGAATGTACAAAAGATACAAACTACGTTTGGAGACCAAGGTGTCCCTCTTCGTTGATGACGTGTTCTTGAAGTCCACGAAGAGTCCACAACCCTAGAACTCTCTTGGAGAGGATCTCCCTGGAACCGGCGACGGCAAGATGGGCGACGGCAAGGTTCACGGGTTCGGCGGCGACGACGATGTGCGACTGCTGTAATTTGGAGATCCAAACTTCGTAGCGAAGCTAGCTAGGTCTACCAACGGTCACACGAGGATCGGTCGTCTCGATCGATTCGGACGGGGAAGTTTTTCCCGATCAACAAATCGAGAGACAAGGGATCTCTGGATAGACGCGTGAGACTCTAAGCTTGGCTAGGCTTCTGTCGCCGGAAGATCAGGAAGAAATCTCGATCAAAAGCGGCGACCAACTTGCTCGAGCGACGACGGCGGCGGAGCGGAACTCACGATTTTAGGTCAAGATCGGCTAGGGTTCTTTTTTGTGTGTCCGTCTCTACTGTTCAAAAAATACCCTGTATTTATACTGTAGACAACTTCAATATGACCGTTGAGGGACCCACAAGAAGAATCCCAAAATCCCGGTCCAGAACATTGTCAGCGACAGAATCCGGTTCAGGAAGTTCCAGAAAATCGCCCAAGTCAAAATCGGTGAGAATCGAAAGTGAATCTCGTCGAGTCGTCGAGAATCAAAGGTGATTCTCGACGATTCGGTGAGAATCAAAGATGATTCTCGTCGAATTTGACTTGGTTGCACGCACTGATTTAGCCGGGTCGAGACGGCGAGAATCAGCCAGTGATTCTCGACGATTCGGCGAGAATCACTTGGTGATTCTCGACGATTCTTACTTAGCATCAGAATTTGCGCACTTTGAAGTAGCTGGATCGAGTCGGCGAGAATCAGCCACTGATTCTCGACGATTCGGCGAGAATCACTAGTGATTCTCGCCGATTCGGCGAGAATCACTTGGCGATTCTCGTCGATTTACACTTAGACGAATTTTCGTCTTTCCACCCATGATGTGCTCCTTGACCCATCTTTGCTCCTTGTCTGCTCTTGCAAGATCACAGCCCTGTACTTGAAAGTAAGTGCACTCCAATAGAGAGAGTACACGTAGGTCAACACACTGATCTGCTCAACGAGGGATTACGTCGTGCAGACCCGTGTATATTGACCTACTGCACCCTGACATTGGTGTGCACTTAGCGTGAAATAACTGCAAGCACAACTTGAAATATTTTGTCAAAAACATTGCCTATTTACCTTAGCTTGTTCAGGGGCTTCTTCAAATCAGGTACGTTGTGGATGCAATGCCCAACAATCTCCCCCTATTTGAAAAAGCCTAAACCCTACAAGCTAAGGTGAATAAAGCGTATGGGAATGAAAGTCAAAACCTTAAAATTGAGTTGAGAGAGATATTCATTACCCGTACCGATTTCTTGAGAGCAAACTTTGGAGCCACCTTAGCTTTAGCCGATAGGGTAATCTCCCCCTTTTCGGCTTCTGCAAATCTGGGTCTGTTGCATTTGACCCGTTGCTCCCCCTCAGTTCTTGCATCTGTGCTCACACTTGAGTTTCTTGCTCCCCCTCAGATCTTGCACGAGCCTGGAGCCTCTGTAGTCTTCATTCCTCATAGTTTAGCATTCCCAATTCAGTTTTGAAAAGACTGAACTTGACTTCGTCTAAGGGCTTTGTGAATATATCTGCAATCTGCTTGTCCGTGGGGACATAACAGAGAGAGATGTCCTTGTTCTCCACGTGCTCCCGAATGAAGTGGTATCGCACTTCAATATGCTTCGTTCTGCTGTGCGATACCGGATTGTTGGCAATTGCAATTGCACTGGAGGAGTCGCAGTACATTGGTATTTCCTTGAACTGAAGGTCGTAGTCGGCTAACTGGTTTCTGATCCATAGGAGTTGTGCGCAACAGCTGCCTGCCGAGATGTACTCAGACTCTGCTGTGGAGGTTGCAACACAATTCTGTTTCTTGCTGTTCCAAGAGATAAGCCTCCTGCCGAGGAATTGACACGTCCCGGAGGTGCTTTTCCTGTCATCCCTACTCCCTGCAAAATCAGCATCTGAAAAACCTATTAGCTCGACATCATTGTTTCTCGGGTACCACAAGCCAAGATTGGGAGTACCTTTAAGGTATCATAGAATTCGCTTTGCAGCGACATAGTGAGATTCCTTAGTGTTCACCTGATATCTGGCACAGACACATGTGGAGAACATAATATCCGGTCTACTGGCAGTAAGGTAGAGCAGGGATCCAATGATGCTTCTGTATTTGGTTTCATCGAAAGGTTTACCTTTCTCATCCTTATCCAGAGACATAGTGGATCCCATTGGAGTCCTCATAGAGGTTGCACTCTCCATGCCGAATTTCTTGAGGATTTCATTTGTGAACTTCGTCTGAGAGATGAAGATTCCATCCTCAGACTGTTTCACTTGAAGTCCCAAGAAATACTTTAGCTCTCCCATACTGCTCATTTCAAACTTTCCTTGCATAAGTTTGGAAAAATTTTTGCAAAGATTGTTGTCCGTTGAGCCGAAGATTATGTCATCGACATAGATTTGCACCAGCAAAATCTTGCCTTTGACTTCCCTGAGAAACAATGTTTTATCTATTTTACCTCTAGAGAACTTGTTCTCAAGAAGAAAACTAGATAAAGTCTCATACCAAGCTCGCGGAGCTTGTTTTAAACCATATAGAGCTTTATTAAGGAAGTATACATGATTGGGATAAGTAGGATTGACAAAACCTGGTGGTTAAGCGACGTATACTTCCTCCTTCAGGTCTCCATTCAATAAAGCCGATTTCACATCCATTTGATAGACTGTGAATCCTTTGTGCGAAGCATACGCTAGGAACAGTCTGATTGCCTCGAGCCTTGCCACTGGTGCGAAGGTCTGGTCGAAGTCAATCCCCTCCTCCTGTCTGTAACCTTGAGCCACCAGCCTGGCCTTGTTCTTTACGATGACACCATGTTCATCCAGTTTGTTTCTGAAAATCCACTTGGTGCCAATCACATTCTGCTTGAGTGGTCTGGGAACCAGCGTCCAAACGTTGCATCGTTCGAATTGATGTAGTTCATCTTGCATGACGAAAATCCATGCCGCATCTTTGTTTGCCTCGTCGAACTTCTTTGGCTCAACCTGTGACAGGAAGCTAAGATGCAAAACTTCGTTCATAGTACCTCTTTGAGTTCTGACACCGACACGAGGATCTCCGATGATCTGATCTCTAGGATGATCCCTCACGTGCCGGAGCTCTAGAAGTCTGGCGTCTGGAGCTTTGACTACTTCTTGGGCTTCTCCTTCTTCTAAGAGATTTGTTCCATTTTGATCTTCAACATTCCCAGATGACGTGGAGGTGGAAATTTTGACATACTTAGGAGTTTCATCTTTAGCGGTCTCATCGAGATCCAGCTGTTCAAGCCGTGCACCTGCATCTTCAAGAATAACACTGGAAGAATTGCTATTAAGCAAACTTCCTTCATCAAAAACAACATTTATTGATTCTTCTACCACTAGGGTTTTCTTATTGAAGACCCTATATGCCCGACTGTGGGAACTATAGCCCATGAATATGCCTTCGAAGCATTTTTCACCAAATTTATTACGCGGGTACTTCCCATTATTCAGTACATAACATCTGCAACCAAAGATCCTCAAGTAGGACATGGTTGGTTTCCTGCCTTTCAGTAGCTCATAAGGCGTCTTACGATGATGCTTGTTGATCAATGCTCGGTTTTGTACATGACAAGCTGTATTGACCGCCTCTGCCCAGAAGTATTCTGGGAGAGAAGCGTCTTTCAACATTATCGTGCATTCTTCAATGAGAGTTCTATTTCTCCTCTCCGCAACTCCATTTTGCTGAGGAGTGCACGGGGAGGAAAACTCATGAAAGATACCTTGTTCTTCACAAAACTCTGTCATAGCACCAGATTCGAATTCTGTTCCATGGTCACTTCTGATTTTGACCACTGAGCAGTTAAATTCGTTCTGAACTTGCTTGACAAAGCTAGTGAAGATGTCAAACGTATCTGACTTTCGTTTTAAGAAGAACACCCATGTAAACCGAGAATGATCATCAACTATCACTAGCGTATAGGACTTGCCTCCCAAGCTATGAACTTGCATTGGACCAAACAAGTCCATATGTAAAAGATAAAGACACCGGGAAGAGTCTTTGTCTGCAATGCTCTTAAAGGTAGCCCGAGTCTGTTTGCCCATCTGGCATGCAGGACAGGGGCTATCTTTGATGCACTTGATAATGGGCGCATCCCTTACTAAGTTCTTAGAAACAACATACCAATTGTCTTGAAATTAATATGTGCCAATCTCTTGTGCCATTGATCACAAAGAGATGCACTGACTGTTGCCACAAGACATACGGGGGTAGATGAATCTACACTGAGAAAATCTAAGCAGAAGATATTTCTGCTCCTAATGCCTGATAATACCGTCTCAGAAGAGGTACGTGAAATTATCAGACATTTATCCTTGCAGAACTTAACGTCATAACCTTTGTCACATAACAGACTTACACTGATCAGGTTATGGTTTAACCCTTCAACATAAGCCACGTCGGTGATAAAGATTATACCGTTGGAAATCATACCGTAACCTCTGGTGACTCCTCGATCTGACCCTCCAAAGATGAGTTTGGGTCCATTCTCGACTGGAGTGTAATCACGCAGCAGGATTCTTGTCCCAGTCATGTGCCGGGAGCATCCACTATCCAAGTACCAGATTGGCGTTTTGGTGGCCTTTGGACATTCCTGCAAAACAAAATTAATTTCCCTTAGGAACCCAATCGAACTTGGGTCCTAGATTCCTGGTTAGCATACTCCCCCTCGGTTGGTTAACCCTATGAGTGGTCGGCCTCGCATTGCTAACATAGGGAGTCTCGAGATACCTTGGATTAAACCAACAATCCACGACAAAGTGACCGACTTTGCCACAACACCAACAGTCGAATCTGTTGTACCTCTTCCTAGGCTCCTGCCTTACCCTGGGAATGGTGGGTGCAGCCGGGGCCTTGGATCTGGAGGTGGAGGCCTCATAGTGATTGCAGTCACATGACTTCTTCACCTTCTGGTTCGTCAGTATAACATGCTTGACTCTTGGTGCCTGCTTTCCATTATGGCCGCTAGAGAATTGACCATAATTTCCCATGTGGATTTCCTCATAAGGTGCCTTGAAGGCACTCTCATCGAAGTTTCGGGGAAAGGTCCAACCATCATATCGGCTCTTTGGCTTTGCAACCGAGGGCCAGAAATGATGACCAAAGGTTGATTCAAAGTCATGTTGGTTGCAAGGAAAGCTAGGCTTTCTGAACGCAACAGGACTAAGAGGAGCCTTTCCCTTTTCATCAGCAGATGCCTTCTTGGCGGCCTTATTCTTCCTCTGGTTCCTGTTTCTCCTGGATGAGGAACCAGATACCCCTACATGCCCCAAGCCAGCTCCTTTGGCCTGAGCAGAGAAGGTATCAACAACTGGAAGAACTGTTTTTGGCATAGAGAAGATCTTGACGATCTTCCTTTCTGCCGCAAGTTGTTCTTCCAACTTGTCGACTTCCTCCTGCTTAAGATCAAAGAGCTTAAGAGACTCTGAATGCTTAGAAGTCAGGTCAAGGTGCTCCTGTCGGAGAGAAATCAAACTAGTGACTTCTTCCCTTAGGGATACACATTCACCCTTAAGGAATTTCACTTCCTTTTTCTCAGCCTTCAGTCTCTTACGACACTCCTCGAAAGTGCTGAGCAGAAGCTCATACTTCTCGAGGAGCTCCGCTTCACGGGCCGAAGGGCTATCCTCAGGTTCATCATCCTGAGACTCAGGATCAGAGTCGGAGTCGGAGAGAGGGGTGTGAGCTTTTACCTTCCCAGTAAATGGGGGGCATTCTCCTTCTGAGTCGGAGCGACCCACCAGCCCGAAGTAGGCTTCCTCATCATCACTGGAGTCTGAGGAATCAGACTCACTCAGTGTCTTTGGCCTTTTGGCGATGTAGCTCCGCTCTTTCTTCTTATCTCTCGAAGATTTGTGCTCCTCTTCTTTCCCTTTTTCTCTCTTGCCTTGATAGCAGTCGGCCACGACGTGTCCTGGCTTATTGCATCCAAAGCAAATAATGTCAGAGGAGTGATGTTTGTTCGGTTTAGAAGCATACCTGTCAGAAGAATAATTTTTCTTCTGATGCCTGGAGGAGGAGCCGTCTCTCTTTCTTTGATTCCTCATCTTGAGGAACTTCTTGAACTCTCGAGTGATGAGGGAGAAATCCTCCTCCGATAGCTCTGAGCTGGAGGAGCATGGCTCGGAGTCCTCCTCCTCATCCTTTTTCCTGGCACGGTATGAAACCGCACCCTTGCCTTTTCTGGAGTGACTGGCTTTTAGAGCCACAGTATTTTCTTTGGCTACAGCCTTCTCTGCTTCTTCTTCTGCTTTCCTGGTGTTCAGTTGAAGCTCATAGGACATCAGCTTCCCGAACAGAATTTGCGGGTCTGTTTCAGCTAGTCTGCCAAACTCTCGGATGGCACAGATCTTTGTGTCCCATTCCTTTGTAAGGGACCTAAGGAATTTATCATTGAGTTCACCATTAGTGAACACTCTTCCGTATCCTTTGAGGGCGTTGACAATCTTGAAGAAGTTCTCGTAGGTGACTCCGATCTCTTCCTTAGGCCCTTGTCTGAAGGCCTCATATTTCTGGTTCAGGAGGGATCTCCGATCATCCCTCACTTCATCAGTGCCCTCCATTAGGATGATCAGGCAATGCCAGATCTCCTGAGCTGTCCTGCAGTTGCTGAAGTTCTGCATCATTGAGTCATCAGCCGCGCTGACCAGAATGTTTTGCGCCTTCTTGTCAAGTCCTACTAGCACCATCTCGTCCTTGTCCATTTCAGAAAGTTTCTTTGGCACTTTCTGGGTAGGATCAATGGTGGAGGCCTTAGTGGGGACATAAGGTCCCTCCTCCACGATCATGAAGAGTCGAGGATCAACTGCTTCCATGTAGAACCTGATCCTTTCCTTCCAGATAGGAAAGTTGAGCCTGGTGCACACTGGGATCTTGCCTGTGAACTTGAGCCCGTCCATAGTAGATGTTTGCCTCCTTCTTGACACTAGCGGCAGGATTCAACTCAAGGTGTTAACCTTTTTGATGAGTAATCTCGCTTTGATACCACTTGAAAGTCCACCTAGTGTCAACTATCTTCACCTATGGGGGGGGGGGGATTAGGTGACGTGCAGCGTTTTTGCGGAATTTAAACTTGTACCTGCACAATAAAAATAAACAGCACAGCACACAGAATACACAAGCTATTTATAGTGGTTCCCCGATTTGGGTACATCCACTTTCCCCCTTCGACCTATCTCCCAACAAGGGACGACTCGGTCTCTTCACCAACAGGATTGAAATCCAATCCTTGCACTATCGGAAGGAACCCTTCCACACGTAGGAGTCAACACTCCCACAACACGGGTTGCACCCAACCCTTACAACTAGGAACCTACGTTCCTTTACAACAAAAGTAAAACTGGAATGTACAAAAGATACAAACTACGTTTGGAGACCAAGGTGTCCCTCTTCGTTGACGACGTGTTCTTGAAGTCCACGACGAGTCCACAACCCTAGAACTCTCTTGGAGAGGATCTCCCCGGAACCGGCGGCGGTAAGATGGGCGGCGGCAAGGTTCACGGGTTCGGCGGCGACGACGATGTACGGCTGCTGTACTTTGGAGATCCAAACTTCGTAGCGAAGCTAGCTAGGTCTACCAACGGTCACACGAGGATCGGTCGTCTCGATCGATTCAGACGGGGAAGTTTTTCCCGATCAACAAATCGAGAGACAAGGGATCTCTGGATAGACGCGTGAGACTCTGAGCTTGGCTAGGCTTCTGTCGCCGGAAGATCAGGAAGAAATCTCGATCAAAAGCGGCGACCAACTTGCTCGAGCGACGACGGCGGCGGCGGAGCGGAACTCGCGATTTTAGGTCAAGATCGGCTAGGGTTCTTTTTTGTGTGTCCGTCTCTACTGTTCAAAAAATACCCTGTATTTATACTGTAGACAACTTCAATATGACCGTTGAGGGACCCACAAGAAGAATCCCAAAATCCCGGTCCAGAACATTGCCAGCGACAGAATCCGGTTCAGGAAGTTCCAGAAAATCGCCCAAGTCAAAATCGGTGAGAATCGAAAGTGAATCTCGTCGAGTCGTCGAGAATCAAAGGTGATTCTCGACGATTCGGCGAGAATCAAAGATGATTCTCGTCGAATTTGACTTGGTTGCACACACTGATTTAGCCGGGTCGAGACGGCGAGAATCAGCTAGTGATTCTCGGCGATTCGGCGAGAATCACTAGTGATTCTCGCCGAATCGGCGAGAATCACTTGGTGATTCTCGACGATTCTTACTTAGCATCAGAATTTGCGTGCTTTGAAGTAGCTGGATCGAGTCGGCGAGAATCAGCCACTGATTCTCGACGATTCGGCGAGAATCACTAGTGATTCTCGCCGAATCGGCGAGAATCACTTGGCGATTCTCGTCGATTTACACTTAGACGAATTTTCGTCTTTCCATCCATGATGTGCTCCTTGACCCATCTTTGCTCCTTGTCTGCTCTTGCAAGATCACAGCCCTGTACTTGAAAGTAAGTGCACTCCAATAGAGAGAGTACACGTAGGTCAACACACTGATCTGCTCAACGAGGGATTACGTCGTGCAGACCCGTGTATATTGACCTACTGCACCCTGACATTGGTGTGCACTTAGCGTGGAATAAATGCAAGCACAACTTGAAATATTTTGTCAAAAACATTGCCTATTTACCTTAGCTTGTTCAGGGGCTTCTTCAAATCAGGTACGTTGTGGATACAATACCCAACAGAAGGATTCTAAAAATTCTTTACTCAATTAATACAAAAGAGATAAAAATAGATTAAAAGATGGTTAAGTAGAAGAATTCTTCTAGATGAGTACTCTCAGCAAGAATCTAAGGACTATTATGCAATAAGTATTTTTAATCCTTTAATATGATGAACCCTTTTTCGATAGAATATTTATAAGGGTTATAAGCTTTGGATTCAGTGATCTTCTTCGAATATTATAGTTGATTGTTCATTTCAGCACTAGCATAGATGATTAAGTATCGAGAAGTTGAAGAAGATCAAGAACAGTCGGCTATCAATCTCTATTCTTATTCTCTATGTATCAGTTCTCTTTGTTCGTTGTGTTTTACATTCCCTTCAGTGATTATGTCATTGCTGGATGATTTTGAATTGTCCCTTTCATAACATGAAATCTTTCGAAGGAATGCTGATATATACTTCAAAAAATACTTTCATCTATCTCGATTTATTTTTCCAAAAAATTCTATAAAATCATCTCTAAATCTGATAGACAAATCTTTCTTTTAGACCATCTTCCAATGATTAAAATTGTTTGAATAAATTCCATGAAAGTCTCTTGGAATAAGCCTGAAATAACTCTCTAAATTTTCCATTTTGGATTGTACTCGACGCTATGTCGACTTAAAATAAGAGTAATATCGACTTCCTGCTTCTGTATAGAATAAATCTATTGTCGAAGTTATGCCGATATCCTATCGATGTATGCGTTGACTCAGTATTCTGTAGTTGCTCTGAGTCCTAGTCATAGTAACGTCAACTTCAAGTCAATGTTGAGTCGAATTCTAGTCGACACAAGTATTATTTTCTTGACTTTTCTCTACCAATCAGATTGCCTAGCTCTTGTCCTTGACTCTATTGATTTCCTAGAACTTCTATGTCCATATTACCCTCTCTATACAACATGAATAGTAAACTTAAGATGTAAAATCACTTTAAAAATAATTTTTTAAGTGAAATCATAAGAGTTTTCCTAACACAGTGCCACCCTCATAATTGTTCAATCCCTGTTTCTTGATCTGCAATGGACTTCTAGAAATTAGTGAGCCCAATATCATATATTTTGACTCAACCAAGCATGACCATGCATTTATCAGTCCTATTCCATCAATAGGACTGTGGATGCAATTCCTGTCATACATGAGAATAAATCCTATATCTGTCCACATACAATCACCTAAATGGTTCGTAACATACCCAATAACCACCCTTTTTATCAACCTTTCTGCGGGAAGACTTTAGATGACATCAAAGTATGCTCTTCCTCACTTGATGAATGCTGTGAATTCAGATCAAAGAACTATAAACACCATTGTCAATTAAGATCTACTTGTGATATAGTTGTATAACATATACAGTACAACTTGTTCACAAACAAGTACCTATGTGATGACCTGATATTACAATATCATGACATGTGAAAACTGGTCATTAGTTAACCATATGCTAATCTTAATATATCAGTATCGCCCTAATTTCTAAAATGATAGCTCAATTGGGGAACGGTTAAGAATGATGCATCTAATAAACATTGGCCCTCATTTTCAAGTCACACACTTGAATTCCTACGGAAGAAAACATTCTAAGTATATTGATTATGTTAATAATCTATCACATATAAAATTTTTTATATAATAAAATAACTTGTCATAAATATAAAATAAAATATATTGTATTCTATTCATAGCATGAATTACAATCGACACACAAAAAACCCACAACTCCAACTAGAGTTGATCATTCAAGTATTTAATACCCATTGATCTAGTATGCCGATGATGCTTCCTCTATGAAAGAGCCTCTATTAGAGGATCCACAATATTTTCTTCAGCTGGTACTCTACATAAGCTCACATCTCCTCGATTAAAAATATCTCAAATAAGATGGAACCATCAAAGTATGTGCTTGGAGCGCCGATGAGATCTAGGATCCTTGGCTTATGCAATGACACCGTTATTGTCGCAGTAAAGAATTACCAGATTAATAATGTTAGGAACTACATCAAGCTTGTCAATGAATTTCCTAATCCATACAACCTCCTTCACCGCATTTGCAATAACTATATAATTGACCTATATAATTGAATCAACCATGTTAATCCAGAAATCGGTGATCCCTCCCAAGGTAGTTAGCTCGCAAGTCGCGGCCTGCTCCAGGTTCCCCCTGGAGGTCGCGGCCTGTCTCAGCCCTCCTTGGATCTGGCGGATAGACTCCTCTATCTGCTCAGGCCGTGCTGCTAGGGAGGTCTCCCCGATCTAACCGCCCAGGTCGCGCAACATTGTTCGTTATGTAGGGGTTGCGGACTGCTTTCGCAATCTGCCCCTGCAGGATGCCCAGTTAGATCGTCTAAATGCGTTGTGGTTCGCTCTACTCCAACAGGTGCGGAATACCCAACTAGGTGGCGGACTCTCATTCCTATCTGCCCAGACCGCTCGGTAACCGTACGCTCAAAAGGAGGCGCGATCTGCTCTTTAGCCCGCTCATGCAGTTCGCCTGGCTAGCAAGACTACGTCATTACCAGGCAACCTCCCATTTCTTCTACAGGTGCGTACATATCTCTGCTACATCCCAGTCTGCAAGAAGTAGACGACCTGCCTCCAGGTCACCCCACAGTACGCAACAAGCTTCAGGTCGCCAGGCAGGCGATAACTCCTCAGGCCACCCAGCAGGGGTGACAATCTTGTCCATCCAATAAGAGACAGACTTTAGCAGCAAGGGCAACCTGCTCCTTCACTCCGCCAGGTCACCCAGTCGGCCACCAACCCTCCTATCAGCCAGCAGTTCGCGGATTCGATCTCTGTCCGTCCAAGGAGGGTGGATGACATCAGGACCATCAACTCGCACATCATCCAGCGACCTGCTTCACCTATCCGCCAGCAGTGGGAAGACTCGGTCTCAGTCCGCCTGAGAAAGGACTTGGCAGCAGGATCGACAACTCTTTACCAGACCACACAAAACAACGTGGATTCAACTCCAGCCAGCCAGAAGGTGACGATCTCACTCCTCCATCATGGGTGATCTGATCTTTCTACCCTCTAGAAGGTAGTGAAATGGCTACATCCAGTAGCTGAGGCGGACTCAACCTGTTCGCCGCGAGCTAGGCGGACTCATCATGCAGTCCTCCATGAGCACTCCATCTTCCCAGCACACACTTCATTCAACAACATGCGCGACCAGCTCTATTCAGTCTGCCAGGTCGCCAAGCTCTTGTCTCCCAATAATGACAAGCCTCCAGCAGAAGGAGGAAACCTACTCAACCTGTCCGTCGTGATCTAGGCGGACTCATTTTGCAATCCTCCAGGAGCACTCAAGCTTCCCAGCACCAGCCTCTTCCCAGCGGCAGGCAGACTATTCATCAGCCCGCATAGCTTGACATAGGCTCACTTGGTGCAGCAGAGGCAGACTCGTCCTAGTCCTCCAACAACAGATCAAGTAGGCAAGTCATACGGACAATATGGTGCGGACTCGATAGATTCCATGTATACTCACACAACTCACTAGCATACAAGGGGTAACGCTACCAAGACCATCACCTCCTCGGGCCTATAAATAGACCCCCATACCTCTCATTCAGGGACACAACTCAGAGGTCCCCGGGACACACGAGGGTCGAGGACCAACCAACACAGCAAACCCTGCAGACACAACTTTCCTATCTGCATGGTTACCCCCTGGCCTTGTTCCCGGCCTTAGCTCCAGTGACCTCGGTGGTCTTCTCGGCCTGATCACGTAGTCTGCCTGGCTTTCTAGCGAGCTGTAGGATTAGCTGTCCACGCAGTCTGCTGACCTCTTTGGTCAAACCGCACGGCCTCTGACATCTTTTTTACTTTAGCCGCCAGCTTCCCCTTATACCTTTATTTTCTCATGTAAAGGACTCAGCTCAAGCTATAATATTGATTCATAATCAAAGGAAAGCCCGTCACAAGAGTGGCATTTAAGCCGCGACGGACGAAGTCTAATGTTGCCGCTGCAAGAGACCCCTCTTCTCTTCTCCTCTCCTATCTCGGCATCAACCACTACAATAAAGTCGCTATATGGTGATGTTTTTTATAACTTTTGTGACGATTTTAAAGCGTCACGATAGTTTTCGCGACGTTGATAAAACCGTCACTAAACCGTCACGATTGCGGCCGTCACCGTACCTCATTGGGACGCTTTCAAAAAAAGTCGTGATTGGAATGTACTATATCGTGACGTTTTCCCAAAAAAATGTCATGCATGGCAATGTTCTATAGTGATATTTTTTCAAAAAACGTCATAGTTAACAATTCTTCTATCGCGATACTTTTTCAAAAAAATGTCTTGATTGATTGCTCGATCGTGACACTTTCAAAAAACGTCAAAAAATAATAATTCTACCACGATTTTTTTACAAAACGTCGACGCAATTAAAAATCTATTATAACTTTTTTTTAAAAAACATAACATTGCATTTTAAGGAAAGAAATTTTAGAAAATAGAAATTTATGATAATTTAAACTCTAAAAATTAATTTAGCATCTAAAATCTTAATTAAAATTATAAATATTACTTTTAATATATTTTTTTCATGTTTTAAATATTTTTGAGAGTAATACTAAGATATATTGAGAGATATTTGCAACATGTTGTCCAAATAATGAGAGCTTGAGTTCTACAAAACAAAATAATTAAAATACCTACATATTACATCATCATTAAGATTGAATTGTATAAACATGCAAAAGAACACATTATTGATAAACAAACTTGTTCCAAGTAGTATAACTTGCAAAAAAACATAATCTTTCAATATATACATTATGTTCAATGAAAAAAACAACTGAAACAAAACAAGCACTATGAGCCTTCAAAATTTTCTTCTTTAATCATTAGCTTCATTGACATTGAAACGAGCATGATGAGCACTCAACTTCATTTGTACACCATCTCCCACGTCATCTTTTCAAACTTCAAGCAAAACAAATAAAATTGATCAATTGCCTGCATAACAAACAAAATTGAAACACAAGATTAAATATTTATTCTAATTGCATGTAAGGTTAACATAAATAACTTGAAAAACATTATAATAATGTGAATAAGAAAATATAAAGAGCCCACAATATGTATCCATAAAATGCTGGCAGCAGTTTTTACCAAATTGGTGGCAACAACGCCAACAGTTTGTGCCAAACTGGTGGCAGTAGTTTGTGGCCAGTTACAAACTGTTGTCAGTAGTTTGCGCAAACTGCTGGTCCAGCAGTTTGTGCCAACAAGACAAACTGCTGGATATTAACTGCCAGCAAGCCAAATTGCTCCACTTCAATGTGAAGTTGTACTTGAAATTGTGATTGCTAGCAAGCTACTAAGATTAGTTTTGGGTTGTTTGAATATCTATTATTAGGCAAGATCTTTTCTAAGCTTGTATGAATTCTTGATGATTTCATTCACCATGGTCATGTCGTTCAGTAAATGAATTTAGTGAGGTTGCTAATTCTTGTGGCATTGCTAAGCGCACCAAGTTGTATCAATGTTTGTAAGTTAGAAAGTAGAAACTTGATCTATACTAAATTTTGGTGCCGGACTAGTTATGAATGAATATATATCTTCAAATGTTTAATAAAATTGCAACCTTATTGTTAAGCTTCATCAAATGCTAAGTTTATGTTCACTAGAAACTGGAATTCGAATTATTCTAAAAGATGCTAGGAATTTACTTAATAATCTTCTGAAAATTTACCAACTTTATGGGGATTGGTTTTGACCATTGTCTTTTACAATGAAGATGTCTTTATATTATGGTTAGGACAATTTAGTTGTATCAGCATATGTACTGCATATTTATCTTCAAACTTATGACACTTGTGTGGGTGGTTCCATTACTTATTGCTTTAAATATTCTCACTTCTACTGTAGTTGAATTTTCCTTAATTTAGAAGGCAATATCTAAACAGATTGAAGGAAATCATAGGAAAGGTACTTTTGGGATACGATATAGCCATGACAATAACATCATTCTAGTTTCTACTATGAATTCCTATCCTATAAGAACACAAAGATATGATATGACTAACCATATAAGTTATCATCTTGTAGAGTGTTTATCATTTTGCTCCTATGAGAATGAAAGATTGAAAGAAATGGTTGCTGCTTCTTTAGTGTACAAGTGTGCAGAAGTGGCATATTTGAAGGTTTCACATCTCAAGCTCATCATACTCAACTTTCTGTAACCTAATAACTTTCTGCAAGACTTTCAGAGCTTCGTCATATTCCCCCTACTATCTAAAACCTTAAAATTTCCCTCATAGAGTTCAACATTTTTAGGATTAAATAAAATACCATTAGTGAAGTATTATAAAGCTTCCGGATATATATTGCTTTATTTGAAGCAATATATCTCCTGCTTGGTAATATGAAAAAGTATCTTTATGATCTACTAGCTTAATAATATCCTTACAAGTTTGTAGAGCCTTATCATCTTGGAGTGTGCTACGTAAAATGTTAACATAGGCTTCTAGAACCTCTTTATACGGACTCAGCTTGGAGAGTATCACACCTTTATGATGGTAAGCACGATCATCTTTAGAATCTCGATCAACTACTTCATTAAATGCTTCTAGAGCATCTTTATACTGATTCATAATTATCCTCATTGTTGGCGGACGAATACTCCTCTTCTCTATAAGGCTGTACCTTCCTGTTATGTAAAGGTCACCCAATTTAAAGATAGGATGGTAGAACTTAATCAACAAATTAATTGGACCCCTTTCCATGTGAAAGATAATTTATTTGGTAAATGGTTAGAAAATGCTAAAGATTGTTCAATTAGCCGTAATAGATATTGGGGCACACCGTTACCTATATGGAAATCAGATGATCCAGCCTATCCTAGAATTGATGTATATGTTTCAATACAAGAATTAGAAGAAGATTTTGGAGTAAAAATAATTGATTTACATAGGCCCTACATCGATCAATTAACTCACAAAAATCCTTCTGATCCAATCGGTAAATCAATGATGAGGAGAATTGAAGATGTATTTGATTGCTGGTTTGAAAGTGGATCTATGCCATATGGGCATGCCCATTATCCATTTGAAAATAAAGAATGGTTTGATGTAATCTAAATTCTCAAACTGAGTGGTGACGATGAAGACATTTCATCGCAGTTCATTACACTCTCAATCTCTCAGTAGATTACTGTCTTAAAGTTACCAAGTTTCAAGACGGAATTTTTGTTGCACTTGCGATTTGACTCTTAACGTACTTAAATAGTTCCACATGCAAAGTGTGCATAAAATAACTTATGGAAAATAATGACAATTGCGAATTATTAAGGAGATTAGGTATGCGCAGGCTTATTTAAGAGACCCAACAAAAATTTCATGATTCTTACACCTTTCAATGTAAAGTCATTACAAAGGGTAAAATTGAATATCATAATCATTTCCATTCAATTGAATCTCAAACATAAATAGAAGAAGAGAGAAACCAAACCTTGATTCAAATTGATATTTGTAGTAGGAGATGGTGTTGGGGTGTTGTTAGGGGTAGTCTCATTTATATTTGATCTTTGAATAGAAGCCATCATTCTCAAGAACTGCACATATAATAAAAATTTCTAAAACAATTCTAATTAATCCAAGCATTATTAACTTGATTTAAACACAATTATTACTTGGTCTGGTGATAGATGTATCCCTTGCTCCACTGATGTTCCAGATGAATCATCCCTAGAATTTTGTTGTGACTTGTCATCCATAAGACGATCTATGGTGTTTTGCATGATAGACATTTGTAATTTCAATTGTTCAATCTCCCTCAACACTTCTGGATTTGTATGTTTCAAGCAAGTTATTCTTGCGCGGCGTGATAAATCAAGGTATACCTGAATCGCAGTGACACCTATTCCCATACCACGATATTGACCATAATATTCTGGTCCAAATGTAGATCTAAAAGAGAAATAAATTTTATTGTACAATACTCTAAATTGAAATAAAGTATTATGTTTTTTTTACCTAAAAACACCTTCATGAATTCATCTATTGGTGTGTCAGGAGGATGCTGCGATATTTATTCATCTATAGCCTTGTCCAAGGCAACCTAGAAAAAAGTATACAAATGAAATCTTCAGTAAACAATTTGGATATTATTTAAATGTTTAATAATAAAGCTAAAGAATGAAACACTTACTTTTTTTGATATTGCATCATCATTCACCAAAGTTTTCCCTTTTTTCTTGCTTGTGCGACTATCTAAGAATAATTCAATGCGAGTTGGCTCTCTGCCCAATTCAATTTCCTCATAAAAATAAACTATTTAGCTTTATGCAATAAAGTAAGAAACAAAAAAGATATATATTATATATATGTATATATGTATACCAAGTCTTTTTTCGACTTGCAAGGCTCATCCGTCCAAGAGTATGTGTGTAACACCCCAAATACCACATTTGGGTTCAGGCTGGGCGACATGGCCTGGGACACGAGCATGTCCCAAGCCATGTCCTGCTCTGTATGGCAGAGCAGTCTGTCGAGTGCTCGACGAAATGCACTCGACGAGTTCTCGAGAGGGAACATGCCCTGCGACACAGGCGTGTCTGAGGGCGTGTCCTCCTCTGGTTCGACGAACTCCACATGAGTACATGCACTTGACAATCCTCGAGTGGTGAACACAGCCTGTGACCCGGGTATGTCAACTGTCACACGGGCGTGTCACATGGCCATGTCCTTCTCTGGGTTTGGCCAGAGATATGAGGCCTGGTGAACACGGGCGGTACACGGGTGTGTCTCTGGGAATATGGCCTGTGATACGGGCATGTCATATGGCCGTGTCCTGTTCGGGTTGAAATAGTTGTGTGCCGCCTGAGGTACACGACCGCTAGACACGGGTGTGTCTGAAGCCGTGTCAAGGTACACGGCCTGTGACACAGGTGTGTCACATGGCCGTGTCCTGCTATGGGTAAGTTGGTTATGTGCCGCTTAAGGTACACAACCTATGACACAGGCATATCACAGGCCGTTTCAGCCCAAAAATAGCCATGATCAGGGAATTTGTAGTCGTTCATTTCCTTCCTCTAGGATCTGATGGCCTAGGCTCATCCCTACTACTTTATGGCCGAGAAGATAAGTCTCATTTACCTTGGCCATTCTCTTTTTACAAGATCTAGAGAGAAGGGAGAGCAAGGAGGAGGAGGAGAAAGGGATCTGGCCTCCGGTGGAGCTCCCAAGTTCCGAATTGAGAACCGAGGCCAGATTTGTGGAGGCAAGGCCGCTGTGGTGCTTTTCAACTGGCTAGATTTCCATGGCGCCAAAGAGGTCGTTAAGGGTAACGATCTTCCTTCTTGGACATGTGAAGTCCTTCTTTTTGGCATGTGCATGGATTTCCCCCACCATAGGGTGGATTGCGGAGGGATTTCCCTTGCGTTGATTCTTGGAATCCCCAATAGTCCTGCATATAGATCCGGAAATGTATAGTACATAATAAGCATACTGTGTGAAGTCCATCTGGTCAGGTTGGTCTGGATTGGTGATGTTTTATGTTGCACACCGGAGAAGACTCCGCGTATCAATGGATATGCTTGCGAATTCAGTGGGTTGTACCTGTGAAGGATAGTTGTAGGAAGTACTGGTGTGAAAGTCCAGGAAAATACCCACTACGTGCTTGTGCTGAATGCTATGAACGATAAGGTTAGGGCTAGGGATGGAAAGTGAGTTATGTCATTAACGCCGCGAGATAATAAGTGTCGCTGTCAATGGCTCCTAATTAACCTGTAATTATGCAGCCAGTCCTTCGCGGACAATATGGCTATTTGTGAGCTTGATGAGCTCTTCAAAAGGCCTCGTGCCGAACTAAAAAGGGGATGCCAACCCGCGTTAGTATTAGCATTAAACTAATGATTTGAGCAATGGGAAAAGGCTGAACTGTATCCGCATTATGGCTGTCCTCCATGAGTGCTTGGGCTATTGGCATTCGGCAGAACCCATAGCAAGAGTCTTAGGCCTGCGCGCCATTAAGACTAAAGTCTCCAGATGAAAGCCAGGGAGCAAAATGCTCAAGTTTGCCATTGGGCTTCGGTCCTTGAATGGCGGTGGGTGACTGGTTTATCCGGTACACCAAGAATGTGCCCCGAGTGCATGGAGGATCGGGCCGTGTTGTAACGCCCCTGATTTTTCGATGATTTTATTGGTTTGGGCACGTCAAATTTATGACGTCGTGGCATTACCTTTAACGTCGAGTGTTGGATTTGAGTAGGTTTGGACGTGCTCATCCAGTTTCGTCGCAACCCGAGCATTTCTGAAGTCTCGGCACGCGATCGAAGTTTTGGGTTTTGTTTTTGTTCGCCGCATGTTTTGGCGGTTAATATGTCGGGAATGGCTCGTAGGATTTTGGATTTGACTTCGCCGTTGTGTCCGTAGTAGCAGTTTTCTCCTACGGCGTGAGTTTCGTTTAATTCGGCACGTTTGAGCCTTTGTTTTGATCTCATAGTTCCTTGTTCAACTATCTGAACACGATAATTTCTATATTATTGACTACTTGTGTTGATTCTCGGGAAGCCCTCCTAAAGGTGTGGGTTTTCGTCGAACCGAGTTTTCTTCGGTTTTTTTTTCTGAGCTCGACGATTGTCGTGCTGAGCTCGACGAATCGTCGAGCGGAGATTGCTGTAGGTCTGGCCCTGCGTATTGAGTTCGATGATTTTCAATTTGAGTTCGACGATCAGGCCTTGCGTTCGACGATCTTCAAATAGATTTCGTCGAGTGGATCCTCCCTTGTACTCGAGTAAGTCCCTTGTAGTCGAGTTGTTTTCCCGTGCTGAACTCGAGTAACCCTTGTACTCGAGTAGTTTCCCCGTGCAGTACTCGAGTAAGTCCTTAGTACTCGAGTAATACCCTTGCTGTACCCGAGTATGTGCCTTAGTACTCGAGTAACCCTTGTGCTGTACTCGTGTGATTCCCTTGGTGCTCGAGTACTCCTCCTCTGTTACCCGAGTAGTTTTAATGAACTACTCGAGTAGGTCTCTGTTACTCGAGTAGTTGTGATGAGATACTAGAGTAGGCCTTCTGTTACTCGAGTAGTGGTATTGAACTACTCGAGTAGGTCTTCTGTTACTCGAGTAGTTGTATTGAACTACTCGAGTAGGTCTTCTGTTACTCGAGTAGTTGTATTGAACTACTCGAGTAGGTCTTCTGTTACTCGAGTAGTTGTATTGAACTACTCGAGTAGGTCTTCTATTACTCGAGTAGTTGTATTGAACTACTCGAGTAGGTCTTCTGTTACTCGAGTAGTTGTATTGAACTACTCGAGTAGGTCTTCTGTTACTCGAGTAGTTGTATTGAACTACTCGAGTAAGTCTTCTGTTACTCGAGAGGTGGTATTGAACTACTCGAGTAGGTTTTCGTCTGATACTCGAGTATTCCATTCCCTCTGTTTCGGGAAAACCGGTTCAGCTGAACCCGCTTTATTTTATTGTTCTTCCTGTTATCACCTTTGGTATAAATACCTTCTTCATCTTCTTCTCCGATTCTTTTTCCTCCCGAACCAGAGCGGCGTGAGCGTGATAGAGGTCGTTCGTCCTTATTCCTTCCGGTGGCCGTTGGCGGTGCTCCGGTGCTCGGAATTTCAAATCGGTTGTAGATCTGGAAAGCTCTCGTCGAGAGCTGCGCCCTCGTGGTAATTTCTTCCACGTTCCTTGAGATTTTCTCGTTAGGGTTTTTTCGGCCCTAATCCCCTTTTCGACCCTTTTTGTCTAGATTTCAACTCCTCCCGCAGTCTTTTGCCCCGATCTTCGACGTGGAGCGATTCAGAGGACTTTTTCGGTAAAACCAAGGCAAGTGGTGGTTTCCCTTCGTATCTCTTTGTCCGATCTGATGGTAACGACTTTACTTTCATGTTCTTTAAATTTTCTGCACTTATTCTTCCAAAACATTGTCGTGATTAATCGTTTCAGCGATCCTTGTTATCGTAAAGTTTTGTCTTGGAAAGCCCGACTTTTGCCTAGTTTTGGTTAATTGTTCCTGGTGCGTCTTAGTGATGGCTGTGCAAGTTTTAGTTTTCGTTATTTAGCGCGTTAGACTTTATCTAGGACAGTAAATTGCTCCTAGAGGTTGATCCACCGCGTCTTGAGTTTGGTAATGTCAAGTAGAATCTGTCGAGCCAAATCTCGAGATATTTGTGTTGTGGTTTCTTTGGGTTTCTTAAATGCGTGAGTTAGTGGACGATTCCACCTCCGCAGCGTTTGTTGCCTTCATTAGTGCCCTGTGGAAGTCTACCTGGTTTTTGGATGTCTGCGGTGTATGGTGGAGAGTATGAGACTCCCTCACAGTTAGACAGATTACATATCCGTTTTGTTTTTGGGTGGTGTGTCCAAGAGTGAAGTGGCCACTTCGCCCGTGTTTTTGGGTAGAGTCGACCACATGTGCATAATAAAGGCTTTGTATTTTCCTTCTGGTGAAATAATCATGTAGTCACCTTATAGCCTAGTGCGTCTGGTGTACTCTTGTGGAGCGTGACAAGTCACGTAGGAGTTATTTTCCTGTTGATGCCCTGTTTTCTTTTGTACTTTACTTCAGTGCTTTTGGTCTTGGGTTGGTACCCCTGTTGACCTTTGCTTATTTTGGCTAATTACTTTTTCCTGCCACCATTTGTACCTTCTTGTTGAGGTGTTCTGTTTTTGGAATGCCTCAGGTTCAAAGCAGTAGCAGTTAGCGGTGCTGGTTTTGGAGTTTTCTCAGCGGCAGTGTTGGTCGTGGTTGTTGCCTCATCTTAACGAGGTAGTTTGTTGTTTGTTTAGTTTTACTAGTTCAGACATACTTTTGTTCGTAGGTTCGTGTCAGTTTGTTGGCGCCCATTGAATTTGTTAGTTGCTTGATACTTGCTAGCTCCCATTTCTTTAAATGTGGATGTGGATTACTTGTTTTCTGGGAGGATTTATGCTAGGAATGCATGTTAGGTATTTTCAACTATAAAATCTACTACCATTACTTCATGCATTGCATAATTTGAAACTCTAACTTGTTATTTTTGGCGACCGTAAAAGCTATCTTTCCTACTATAATAAATTTAGAGTCTTGCATAACATGAGTTGTCCTAAAGGGACGTTTTTACTCATGTAGGATGTCTGACTTAATCTAATCAAGTATTTTTTCCGCAGCGTATAATATATTTTGATTCGTGGACTAGATGAGCCACTAAGCCGAGGAATACGACTAATTACTGCATTTAACTGATTTTCCGTAAAATAACTTAAAAAAGGACCTTTCTTCATGTTTAGTTGGGTGTCTGTCTGAGCGTCCGCAGTTATCCCCTGCTGACGTGGCATCATGACGCACATTTTCCCTTACTCTGATAAGCTTTTTTTATGCGGTGAAAATGCGGGTTGTGACAGTTGGTATTAGAGGGAGGTTGCTTGATAATTTGTCGGGCAACCTTTCCTTGTTGGTATTAGGTGTTTAGCATCATATCATACACACACCGATATGTCATCAGCACGTCTTGGCTGAAGCACGAATACTACACTCATGGCATAACATGAAGTATACGGGGCATATTATGTAGTATGAGATGCATAATATGTGTCTGTATATGGATCCACCATAGGGGCAACATATGAGGGTCATGTAGTATGGGATGCATAGCCTCACCACATGAATGCGACTAGCACGTTTCTTTTTTGGTACATGAGAATGTTATGTAGTATGGGATGCATAACATTTTCATGTGTACGCCGCTCATGACATGCATTAGGGCCTTTTTAGAATGTATAGCACAATCATGCATAACATAACATTGCATAAGCACAACGTGCCTGTTGGATCCCTAGTTGATTTGGGCTAGGTTCACTGACTTAGGATGTGACCCATCATGTATAGCCAGGGTCAAGTTTGTGTCCTAGAGTCTAGGTCAAGTCCTTAGGTTCAACTTCAGATGGACCATTATTCATCAAGACCATCAGAGACTCCAGTCTTAGGAGGATTTCAAGACCAAGTAAAATGAGTTCGACGTTCGTCGAACTCAGCTCGACGAAAGGAGTTCTGCGCTCGATGATCGTGAGACAATTCTTTGTGCTGAGCTCGACGATCTTGGTTCTCTATTCGACGAACTCTCAGTTTCTACATCAATCTAAATGCAGGACAACTTCAAAATTTTTCTAAGTTCAGTTTCAAGCTTTGGTCGATGAATTAGATTCTGAGCTCGACGAACTTGGACCTCAAGTTCTCAGCTTCTCAGGTCGACGAAGTTAGCTTCTTAGGTCGACGAATTTGGATCTTAGCTCGACGAATACTGTCTTACAGTGAGAATTATCTGTTCAACGAATGAAGATTGTCTGTTCGACTAATGAAGACTGTCTGGTCGACGAACTCTCTCAAGCTCAGCTCGACGAACTCAAGCTCAGCTCGACGAACTCAGGCTCAGCTCGACGAACTCAAACTCAGCTCGGCGAATTGCGTTCTTCGTTCGACGAATCCAGACTAGGTCATCTTCAGGTTTCCCATCCCGTTTCTTGGTGATGATTCCGGAGCTATTAATGCCAGATCTTCTCGGAATGTTACCGTTAGTACGCGCATTGACTATGGATGATTACATGCCGTTTTTCTATGGGACAGTTGGGGAAATCATTGATTGTCGCTTCCTTTCAAGGCCGACTGCAATTACTGCTCGACATTCAAATTTTTGAATATTCCTCGGTCAGAAAAGACACACAGAAAGGAGAGAATCAATTAGCAAGAGAAACACAGTCAGTCATACAGTCACATACACTGCAAGCAATACAGACAATCAGAGACAGACACTCAGATTGCACAGAAGAACAAACTCACAGAAATCAAAAGTTCTTCTGCAATCAGCCTGAGCAGAGAACATCTTCAAGAAAAAGAAGAACAATCAAATTCAATCAAGAGTCTTCTTCTTTCCTTCAATTCTACAGGACTACTTCAAAGGACAACAATTATTCAATCTGTCAAAGGAGTTCCTGAAACAAATCCTGGTACAGGCACTTTAGGTCTTTGAAGACCTATCACCATGAAGCAGTGCTCCAGCATTCCTGATTAACTCAAGATCTCAGGGGGAGCAAAATCTGCTACATTCAATCCACAAGTCTTCTCTCTGACTGTTGACAGAGAAGACACCATCTCCTTTACTTCCAATTCCTGTATAGGGTTTTAATTCCCTTCAAAATTATTCTGGTTGCAAGTCTCCTTCCAAAAGACTTGAGGTTTGGTTTTTGAGCACCTGAACAAAAGCTCATTGGTGTCAGACACCTGATCAAAAACCTGAGTGGATTCCTACCAGGGTGGTAGAAGAGTGGATGTACCCAGGTTGGGGAACCACTATAAAATTTCTTGTGTCGTCTGGTTGCCCTTTTCTTTGTGTTTTGGCCGTGCTCTGTGATTGCTTAGTTTGCTGTGCGTGGTTTTATTTACTTACTGACTTGTTCACTTAGGAATACAACAAAAGTTGTAAAAAGTTTTTAGTGAGCACTATACTCTATTCACCCCCCCTCTAGAGTATTTCAGATCTAACTTGCACTTTCAATTGGTATCAAAGCAAGGTTGGTTAGAATACCACACCTTAGTGGTTGTACAGGCTAACACCAGAACCACAAAGATCCCTCTTGTTAGATCTGCCTGTTTATTTTTGTTATTAGATTTATCTCTTCACAAGACATGGCCCAAAATAAAGATTATGCAAGCATCAGACCTCCAGTTTGCAATCGTAACAAGTTTGCCATCTGGAAGGCAAGAATCAGAGTATACATGAACTCTATTGATGATGATATCTTTTCTGTTATCTTGACAGGTGTACCTCCAGCACCTGCAACTTCTACCAGCACTTCAACCAACATGACTGCAGTTCCTCCTCCAGAGAACAATGAAGCCTACAAGAAAGCCAAGATGGTTGATGCTAAGGCAATGAGTATCTTAGCCCAGACTATGTCAGATGACATATTCCAGAAGGTGGCTGAGTGCACCTCAGCCAAGGACATTTGGGACTCTCTCAACCAAATGGTAGCTGGCTTAGCGGATGAGAGAAAAAACAGGAGATCCAGCCTCATTTCACTATATGAAAACTTCAAAAAGGATCAGACAGAATCAGTGGCTGACATGTACAACATATTGAGTTCAATCATCAATGAGCTCAAAAACCTGGATAAGGACATCACCTTGACAGAGGTGAATGATAAGATTCTGATGTGTTTCCCTAGATCTTGGGATTCCAGAATCTGGCCAATCAAAGAAGCCAGAAGCCTCAATGAGATCTCAACTGAATCTCTACTAGGCAAGTTAAAGTCATATGAACAACTGATAAAATCAAGAGAAGCAGCAGAACAAAAGGTAACAACTCCAGTTAGAAAGGAGCACAGCTTAGCCTTCAAAGCATCTGAGGAAAGTGAGTCATCAACTTCCAATGAAGAACTCATGAGCCTCTTTGCCAAAAGGTTCTACAAGATGGTAAGGAAGGATTTCAGAAGGAAATCATCCAGACAGGATGATAAGCCCAAGTATTACAAGACACCAACCAAGGAGGTTGTGTGCTTTGGTTACAGAAAGCCTGAACATTACATCTCAGAATGTTCAGAAAACTAGAAGAAAGATAAGAGCAGAGAAAAGGATTAAAGGAGAAAGCATAGCAGCAGACCCTCCTCCAGCAAATATAAAAAGAAGGACAAGTGATTTATTGCTGAGACTTGGAGTGATACAGAAGAAGAAACATCTTCCTCCAGTTCAGGTGAAGAAGAGGAAGAAGCAAGATCCAAGGAGGTGTGCCTAATGGCAATTGATGCCTCTAGGAGCTGTTCTGGATCAGAAGAAGAATCAGAAGAAGAAGCAGCCTCAGACTCAGAGGCAGATCAGGTTCTTTCTAATTTTGATTTTAATTCTGATTCATTCAAAATTGATTTCAAAGCCATGTGTTTAGACTTGATTAGCTCAGAAAAGGAAATAAAAACTCTTAGGGAAAGATTAGGAAATCTTGAATCAGTTAACTCAGAAAATGTAAAGCTAACAGACCAACTAACTCTAGCTAATGAACAAATAATTAAACTAAAATCTGAATTAAGTGAGGCCAAACAACTTGAGCGATCTCTCAATGGGAGAAGCCTCAAGCTGATGGACATTACAAGCACAGTGAATGCTAGATTAAATGGCAAGCTGGGCTTGGGTGCTTCATCAAGTTTACCCCCCATAATTAAGAAAAATATTCTTTCAACCCCCATCAAGTTTATTTCTGCAAAGGGAAAAGAAAAGGTAATAGATAAACAATTGTCAGAAAGCAATCCAAGACCCATAGACAAGAGAAACAAAAATCTGAAAACAGCAAATAAAAACAAAGTTCAGCAGCATTCGTCGAACTTAGATCGACGAAATGTAGCCAGTTCGTCGAACCCAGATCGACAAACGCTGAACGCAAACTTCAGATATAATAATTCGTCTAACTGCGATCGACGAACTATGTATGGTTCGTCGAGCAGAGGTCGACGAACTTGGGGAATAGAAAATGACTACTGTCATTCACTGAGCAGAGATCGACGATCTCAACCCTATTCGTCGAACTCTGGTCGACGAACTTACAACAATTCGTCGAGCCCAGAAAGACCAAACCTAAACCATTTCTCTTACAGAAATTTTAAACCAACTAATAAGACATTTAATCCAGTAGCTGATTGGGTAATTCCACCTAGGAGATATCACCCCTTAGGTTACAAATCTCAACCAGCTTTATCAGTTATCTCCAGCTTTACTTTTCAACCAAATAATGGACCCAAGGTAACCTGGGTCAAGAACAATTGAGTTTTGTTTTTCATTGCAGGTACAGGTGAAGAGCTGTCCAAGGGTAAGTCAAACTTTGTACTTGGACAGTGGTTGCTCCAAACACATGACAGACAACAATGACAATCTATCTAATTACAAGCCCAAGCTAGGACCAAAGGTGATTTTTGGAGATTCCAACAGTGGTCAATCAGAAGGATATGGGACAGTGAAGATTGGATCAGTGACCTTCAAGAAAGTAACTTATGTAAGAGGACTTAAACATAACCTTATATCCATAAGCCAATTATGTGATGAAGGTTATCAGGTACATTTTAACTCTACTTCCTGTTCTATTATTGATAATAAAAACAAAACTGTTTTAATTGGACTTAGACAAGGCAACATATATTTAGTAGATTTTATATCTGCCACAACTGATATCTGCTTACTGAATGTTACTAGTAATCAAAATGAGTTATGACATAAAAGATTAGGACATGTAAATCTTAAGAATATATCTAGGTTATCTAAAGACAACCTTGTTAGAGGTTTACCTTCTGGCCCCTACAAGAAGGAAAGCCTATGCAGGGCTTGTCAATTAGGCAAGCAAACCAAAACTAGCTTTAAATCCATTAATAAAAGTGATTCACCTAGGATTTTATATTTGCTTCATGTGCATCTATTTGGACCCATTGCAGTACAAAGCCTAGGAGGGAAATCTTATACTTTAGTGATTGTTGATGATTTCTCTAGATTCAGTTGGGTAGCCTTTCTGAGAGCTAAGTCAGATACATTCAAGGTTCTTACAGATTTTCTCAGGACCATACAGATTGAGTTCTCTACTCATGTTACATTGATCAGAAGTGATCATGACACAGAGTTTGAGTCTCTTCTTATGCATGAGTTCTGTGAGAAGGAAGGTATCAGGCAGTGCTTCTCAGCTCCTAGAACTCCCCAACAAAATGGGGTTGCTGAAAGGAAAAATAGGACACTCATTGAATCTGCAGGTACATTATTGGCAGATGCTTACATGCCTCTATCCTTTTGGGCAGAAGCTGTAAATACTGCCAACTATGTCCTGAATAGAAGTCATATACATAAACTGAAAAATAAGACCCCCTATGAATTACTTAAAGGGAAGAAACCAAAAATCACATACTTTAAAGGTTTTAGCTGCATTTGTTACATTCACACTAATAACAAGAGATACATTAGAAAGTTTGAGGCTAAGGCTGAAGAATGGATTTTTCTAGGATATTCCCAAGTAAGCAAGGCCTATAGGATTTTTAATAAATCCACCCTTAAAATTGAGGAATCTGTTCATGTATCTTTTGATGAAGCTAACATGTCTTATAAGGAGAAAGAGATTTCTACCAATAGATTTTTGCAGGTTCCACAACTGTGTGAGTCTATGGATGGACTAAACCTTAACCAAGAGGTATCAAACCATCCTACTCCACAGGTTGCTGAAGAAAGTGAAGAAGAAATTCAAGAGGAAGTGGCTGAACTTCCCTCAACAGCTAGTACCATTCCTCAAGAGGAATTAATTACAGAAGCTGTTGCTCAACCAACTTCATCAACTGATCTTGTCACACTTAGAGATCACCCCAGATCTCAAGTGATTGGAGACATTTTAGCAGGTGTACAGATAATGCATCAACTCAACCAAGAATTGATGCATGCCTGTTTTCTCTCTCAAATTGAACCTCTCACCATCCATGAAGCAGAGCAAGATCCCCACTGGATCATTGAAATGCAAGAGGAACTAAATCAGTTTAAGAGATGTAGAGTTTGGGATTTGGTTCCAAGACACCATAACTACCCAGTTATTGGAACCAAATGGGTCTACAAGAACAAGCTGGATGCTCAAGGCAACATTGTGAGAAACAAGGCTAGGCTTGTTGCTCAAGGCTACAGGCAAGAGGAAGGAATTGATTATGACCAAACCTTTGCCCTTGTTGCAAGGTTAGAGGCCATAAGAATATTCCTTGCCTATGCAGCTCACAAGAGATTCAAGGTCTACCAAATGGATGTCAAAAGTGCATTTCTGAATGAAATACTTCAAGAAGAGATTTATGTAGAACAACCTCCAGGTTTTATTTCTCCAACTCAACCCTCTTTTGTTTTTAAATTGCATAAAGCTCTCTATGGTTTAAAGCAAGCTCCAAGAGCTTGGTATGAGACCTTAGCTAGCTTTCTTTTAGAGCATAAATTTACAAGAGGAACCATAGATAAAACCCTTTTCACTAGACATCATAAGGACCAAATATTGTTAGTACAAATATATGTGGATGACATTATTTTTGGGTCTACTGATCCCAAATTGTGCAAGAGGTTTGCTGACCTCATGCATTCTAAATTTGAGATGAGTACTATGAGTGAGATTTCCTACTTTCCTGGTCTCCAAGTGAAGCAGCTTCCTGATGGTATCTTCCTCTCCCAAGCTAAGTATGCTAAAGAGCTTATCAAGAACTTTGGGATGGGTGATGCTTCAGGAATGAAAACCCCTATGGCTACAAATGATGTTGTGGATTCTGATGCAGCAGGGAAACCTGTAGATCAGAAAAATTATAGGGCAATTGTTGGATCCCTATTATACCTAACAACTAGCAAACCTGACATAATGTTTGCCACATGCCTTTGTGCTAGGTTCCAAGTGAAACCTAAAGAAACTCACCTTATTTTCCTATAAAGAATTTTGAGATATATAAAGAGTTGCCCTAATCTAGGACTCTAGTATCCTGCAGAGTCAGAATTTGAGTTAACTGGATACTCAGATGCTGACTATGCTGGATGTATATTGGACAGGAAGAGTACCTCTAGAACTTGCCAGTTCCTTGGTATGAGACTTGTCTCCTGGTTTTATAAAAAGCAGACATCTGTGTCCACATCAACTGCAGAAGCAGAATACATGGCTGCTGGCAGCTGCTGTTCACAGATGCTATGGATACAAAATCAACTCCTAGACTATGGTGTCAAGTTAAATAATTCAACATTATTTTGTGATAATACTAGTGCTATTGCTATAGCACAGAATCCAGTTCACCATTCTAAGACTAAACATATTGAAATAAGACATCATTTCATTAGAGATAATATAGACAAAAAGAAAATTTACTTAATCCATATTCCTACTGACTTACAGAGAGCAGACATTTTCACCTAGCCCTTGGATGAGAAAAATCATCTGTTCTTTGTAAATCAACTGGGAATGATTGATGGATAAGAGTTAAATTAGTTTCTGTCTGCATTCGATGAATTTTCCAGAGTTCGTCGAACGGAGGTCGACGAATTAGGGAAAGTTTGAGAGATTCTCGTCGAACGGAGATCGACGAATTCTCTGTGTGTGGAAACAACTTTCGTCGACCGAAGATCGACTGTAAGACCCCCCCTCCCCGGATCCCAAAACACGGCACGAAGGGGGAGTCTTATGCCCGGAACAGCCGCCTTGCGGTAGCATTAGCACACAGGCTAACCTGTACCACAAGACGCCTATCCCGCCGGCCACAACAATATCAATAAATCATGCCAACCCAACCAAATAAATAAACATGAGAAGTCAAATCCACACTAAGTTATAATGTCCAAAACATCAATAAAGAGAAGCTAAAACATGCTTCTACAATATATAGGAGTACAGCTAATCTTTGCCCAAACGGGCTACATCAGAGTAAGCAAAACACTAACATCAGTAACAGACGGTATCGACGCCACCGTCACGTCAGGCCCTGTCGTCCTGGCCTGGCTGTCCTGCGGCGTAGTCTGCGGCTGCTCTACCTGCGGCGTGACCTCCTAAAAAGGAAGACGTAGCAACCGTTAGTCGAAACGACTAAGTGGTTTCACATCCGCTCCCCCGGCGACTCCTCGGCACCGGGCGGAGAAAAGGAACAAGAGTATAGTATATGTAACAAGTAAGCAAGTAAAGGAAGTGCAAACAGGTGGCAGTAGTGTAAGAGAAACAGTATCATAATCAGCATTTATATAAGAGCTACAACTAGACTAGCAAGTATAAGAGCTACAACAGGAAAGTAACTTAACTTATAAGGATGCCCATACAAACTTATAAGTTAAGGATCGGGTTACATAAAAGTAACTCATCGTATAGGAGTGCCCATACAAACTTATACGATGAGGATCTTGTTGTGCAATGTATGAAATGCTATGAATGCTATGTAATGACTCACCCATGCACACCCATGCAATAGCTATGTCGACACAGACTATAGTTCCCACTTTTCGAGCAGGTAGCTAACCTCTCAGGCATCAGCCGCCGTAGCCAGGCGGTGACAGTAGAACGGGCACTTCTACTACTAGGCGGGTATCACACTACTTCACCTAGGCCTCCGTACGCCTCAACGCTAAGAACACAACAGCGGAGCCCATGCGTACTATGGCCCAGCGGGGTCTTGGGTAGATGTGCACCAAGAACACAGCCCGAACTGGCCTTGCGTGACCCGGAAGGGGCCTCGGAAGAAAGCACGAGGACACAGCCCAACCGTTCACATGGTCGGAGGGGCCTCGGGACATGAACACCGAGGACACAGCCCAAACCGACCAAGTCTAACCGTCAACTCCCGTCGGTGTGACGACTGGCGAGCCCGTAGACCTGCCACACTATCCTTAACCCGGGATTACGACACCGCGTGTCGACTCACACCACATGCAAACACCACATCAACATATCATGGCCATAGTTTAATCTTCTAAATGTCATTCCATATGAACTCTACATAAGACTTATATGATGCGCATATGTTATAATCTATCAACATCTTATCAATTCGATTCGATTAAACATAAGGAAACCATCCAAATCTCAAGACAACTTGCAATAATAAATCAATTGTATGCATCCTAAATAATAAACACCATCATTCAAAGTTCTTCGGTGATTAGCATCAATTATCTAATCTTGACAGAATTCCACCGACTCTAATTGCACTTTATATTAAACCAGAATTCTAAGTGTATCACTAATCTGGACAGCAATTTCGACCGGAGATTCCCGAGGCTACAGGAATCCGGTGAAGTTGTGTAACCCATCGTTGGAAAGATCTTTTCATGATCTACAACTTTCATATTCAGGTCACAACCCAGCTCTAACAATAACTTACTCGAAATCGGCTTCAAAGTTCACTGCGCACAGAACACAATTTCTGTGTACAGGAATTGCCGGACAGCAAACTCGATTTGGTTTTCCCGGGGCCGCAGACATCACCTGAAGTCGTGCAACCACTCGTTGGAAAGGTATTTCCAAGGGCTACAACTTTCATGTTTAGCCGAAAGCCCAGATCTGCACATATCCATCGGGAAAATGGCCTAGAAGATCGCTGCGCGCAGAATACAGATTCTGCGCGCATCTTAAAGGAAAATGAACGGCATCGGTTCGTCTTCCTCCTCAAGGCGATCGTTCCTAAATTTTCCAGAATTATTCTCCTCCCTTATTCAACCTCAAGGCCATAAACTCTTCACGAGACCATCCACCCATCGTCATATTGAAGAAAAGGGGAAGGGTTGAAGAGATCTAAAACCTAGGATTCAAATCCTAACATGGCCAAACCTAGAAATCTTCTCCTCTCCATCAAGTTCTCTTGAACCGATGTCTCTCCTAAAGCATAACTATAGATCTAGCACCAAGGGAGAGGGTAGGAAACTCACGTTGACTCCAGCGGTACCACCATTTCCGGCCATGGATCGCGTAGTTCTCCTTGGCGGCATCTTCTCCTTCGCGGCGATGGCGGAACTCCTCCGGTAGAACTTGCTCCAGCGGTTTTCCTCTCACCAGGAGCTCTCACAGGAAATAGGGGAAGGAAATGAGAGTGAAAAACGGCTAGGGTTTCTCTGCCCCTTATAAGCAAAATGTGACACGGGTATGGACACGGCCGTGTCCGTACCCGTGTCCTGCTTCCGCGAAACGGCCGTGGCGGTTTCCATGCCGGTTCACTGTTTGACACGGGTAGGGACACGGCCGTGTCCCAACCCGTGTTCACAGGACACGGCCGTGTGCCTGGCCGTGTCATTGGCCGTGTGCATCTTCAGTTACATATCAACACTTCTCGTCGAGCTCAACTCGACGCACACGGGTAGGGACACGCCCGTGTCACTACCCGTGTCACGCACACGGGTAGGGACACGGCCGTGTCACTACCCGTGTCACCATCTCGACGACTCTCGACGATTCGACACGGCTCGTCGAGATCATCTCGACGCACACGGGTAGGGACACAGCCGTGTCACTACCCGTGTCATGATCTCGACGACTCTCGACGATTCTCGACGATCTCGACACGCCTCGTCGAGATCGTCTCGACGCACACGGGTAGGGACACGGCCGTGTCACTACCCGTGTCACTTCTCTCTACACTGATTTCTCCACTTCTCCACAAGTGCAGCCCAACTCCCTGCACTTCTCAGGACTTGAGTCAACCCTCCTGACTCAAAAACTCACACACTAGGGGCCTAGAGCGATTCGGGTCGTTACAAATCCTATAAACAAAATAAAAGATTTCGTCCCCGAAATCAGGCTTAAGCTGTGTGGAGAAAACTTAACAGGAAGTTTATCACATGTTTTTAAATAAGGTTACCTTGGGCAAACAGCTCCGGGTAGCGTTGCTGCATCAAATCCATTGGCTCCCAAGTGTACTCCTCCTTCCCATGATTCAACCATAGCACCTTTACTAAGGGAACACTTTTGCGGCGCAAAGTCCTTGTCTCGCTGTCAACAATCCGTACCGGCTCTAGTCGCACAGACCTATCTGACGCCACCGCACCATCAGTAGTGGGAATATACTGGTCGGGCCGCAACAATGCTTTTCGAAGCGACGACACATGGAACACGTCGTGGAGATTTTCTAGTTCTGGTGGTAACTCCAACCGATAGGCCAACGGGCCGATCCTTTCTAGTATAGTATAAGGCCCAACATACCTTGGGCTGAGCTTTTTCACTCCACGCACCCGCGACACTCCATGCATCGGCCGAATCTTAAGGAACACTTTTTCGCCCACCTGGAACTCCACCATCCGGTGCTTTTTATTATAATATTTCGTCTGTCGACTTTGAGCCTCCAACATGCGATCCCGTATCAATCTGACCGCCGCATCAGTATCATCTATGTATTCGTTTCCCAATGCCTTCGGATCTTCATCTTGCACCCAAGACAAGGGAGTCCTGCACCTTCTTCCATAAAGGGCTTCATGGGGCGCCATACCGATGCTTGCTTGATGACTATTGTTGTAGGAGAATTCCACCAGGGGCAAGAGTCTTTCCCATGGCTCTCCTCTGTCCAACACATATAGCCTCAACAAATCCTCCAGCGTTCTGATTGTCCGCTCTGACTGTCCGTCAGTCTGAGGATGAAAAGCGGTACTAAAGGTTAGGCGTGAGCCCAAATACGCCTGCACCGCCTTCCACTCATTTGATGTAAACCGACCATCCCTATCCGAAACAATCGTCTTGGGCACGCCATGATACCGTACAAATTGCTCCACAAAAAGGCGTACCAAAACATCCACGTGTGCTTCCTTCTTCATTGGAATGAACCGGGCCACCTTTGTCAGTCGGTCCACAATAACCCACACCGAATCATTCCCGGAGCGGGAACGAGGTAGCCCATGAACAAAATCCATGGAGATATCCTCGAACTTCCATTCGGGGATGGGCAGCGACTGCAACAAACCACCGGGACTCCTGCATTCAGCCTTCACTCTTTGACAAGCTTCGCAATGTGTAACATAGTAGCGAACATCCTTCTTCATTCCCGGCCAACATATGGTCTTCCGCAGTCCGGCATACATCTTAGCAATACCCGGATGCACTGAATATTGAGAGGAATGCGCCTCTCTCAATATATCTTCCCGAATTTTGCCGCCCTTGGGAATATAAAGTCGGCCACGAAAATAAACGAGACCGTCTTTTAGTGTGTACTCATCGGTGGTCCTATCTTCAATTGCCTTGATTGCCGGGGCCAAGGACGCATCCATTCCTTGCTCCACCCGTATCCGGTCTTGGATATCACAAACTATGCTCATGTTGGCCAAATACTCCGCATATTCCGCCGAAGGATCCTTGAATACTAGAGTAATTTCCATCTTCTCGATCATCCGAGCCAACTCCATACTCATCAGCCGAGACTCTGGGCTAGAGCCTGGCACTTTTCTACTCAAGGCATCGGCTACCGAGTTCGCTTTCCCGGGGTGGTAGCTCATGGTGAACTCATAGTCGCATAGAAATTCCAACCACCGCCGTTGTCTCAGGTTCAACTCCTTATGAGTGTGAACATACTTCAAGTTTTTGTGATCGGAAAAGATCTCGCAGTGGACGCCATATAAATAATGCCTCCAGACCTTCAAAGCGAACACCACTGCTCCTAACTCCAAATCATGAACCGGGTAATTGATTTCATGTTTCTTTAACTGCCTTGAAGCATAAGCGATCACATGCCCGTGCTGCATCAGCACCGCTCCCATCCCTTGATATGATGCGTCTGTGTAAACCTGAAATCCTTCCTTCCCAGACGGAAGTGCAAGGATGGGGGCGGAGGTAAGCCTATCCTTCAACTCTTGAAATGCTGCTTCACATTTAGGTGTCCACTCAAATGGCACACCCTTCTTCGTCAAGGAGGTAAGAGGAAGGGCAATCTTGGAGAATCCTTTCACGAACTTGCGGTAGTAGCCAGCAAGTCCAAGAAAGCTTCGTACATCGGCCGCCGACTTCAAGGGCGACCACTCCTTCACGGCCCGCACCTTAGCTGGGTCCACAGCTAATCCTGCCCCACTGATCACATGCCCCAAGAAGGCAACCTCCTTAAGCCAGAATTCACACTTGCTAAACTTGGCATACAAGACGTGCTCCTTTAATTTCTTCAAAACTAAGGTCAGGTGCTCGACATGCTCCACCTCCGTCTTTGAGTAGACCAAGATGTCGTCGATGAAAACAATGACGAAGATGTCCAGATATGGTTCAAACACCTTGTTCATCAGGCTCATGAAGGCCGAAGGTGCATTTGTGAGCCCAAACGGCATCACTGTGAACTCATACAAACCATATCTCGAACTGAAGGCTGTTTTCTGAATATCCCCCTCTTGTATCCTCAACTGATAGTATCCAGAGCGCAAGTCTAGTTTAGAGAACCAGTGTGCTCCCACTAATTGATCGAACAACTCGTCGATCCGAGGTAGCGGATAAGTGTTCCGCACCGTTAATCGATTGAGTTCCCGATAATCTATGCACAATCGCAGGGTTCCATCCTTCTTCTTCACGAACAGCACCGGGGCACCCCATGGTGATGAACTGGGGCGAACGAACCCTGAATCTACTAGTTCTTGCAATTGAACTCTAAACTCCGCGAGTTCTTTCGGGGCCATTCTGTACGGGGCCTTAGATACAGGCTTGGCACCTGGTACTAAATTAATCTGAAAATCGACCTCTCTATGCGGTGGTAATCCTGGTAGCTTCTCAGGAAATACCTCGGGAAAATCCCGCACAACCCGTACATCCTTTAATTCCAACGCTTCCTCCTTCAACTCGAACCAGATCATGAAGACCTCGTCCCCCTTCATATGAGCTTTTACAACCTGGACGGAAGATAACATCATGCGAGGAGCGAAGCCAATACCTTGGAAGATGACGTCAGAGTCTCCATGTCTCAAATAGATCCGCTTCTCCGCGCAGTCGATCCTTGCAAAGTGCCAATCGAGCCATGCCATGCCCAAAATGATGTCAAACTCCGGCATTCTCAGAACCGTGGCCGGTGTATCAAAGGCCTTCCCATCAATAAATAACTCAAACTCGCACTTGGCGGTCGCGATCATCTCCGAGCCATCCGGAAGGCATACACGTCGGGCTATTCCCGTGAAGTACTGAACATCCCCCATGTCTTTTATGATATCCTCGGACACAAAAGAGTGTGAGGCACCGGTATCGAACAGCGCATAGGCCGTCTTCCCGCCAATACTCACGGTGCCTAAGTGCCAACGACCAAAACTTATTGCTAGTGTCTAATAAGTTCTAAGCAACTCATGTTAAACCATGCAAGTATGTAAACTAATTAAATCATACCTGCAATCACATCTTGTGGGTTCCTTTCCTGCGCCATGTCAAGCGCGTACACCTGATCCCGGACCGGTCCGGGGTTTCCTCTTGGCGGTCCTCGTCCTCGACCACGCATATATCCCCGTCCTCGTGGAGCTGGTGGAGGGAGAGCAGGAGGGAGAGCAGGAGGGGCGTTCCCATATAGCTGCGGGCAGAAACGCCGGATGTGGCCTGGCTGGTTGCATTCGAAGCACACCAGACCATGACGCCCTTCAGGTTGTTGAAATCGCTGAGGCTGTGGGGGTGGAGGCAACGCAGGCGGCTGCGGAACTGGATGCTCCACCCTATAGTTTCGGTGGACACGCCCTCCACCTCTTTGATAACCTCTTCCTCCTCTGAAGTCCCGTCTCCTTCTATTACTTTGGCCGGCTTCCATCACGTCCTCCGCAGGCCTCTTACTACATCCCAGGTGGTCCGCCTCCAATCTTTTCGCCATATCAATGATCTCCGCCAAGCTACCATCCGCTATAAACAAAAGGGACTGCCTTAGGGGATCTCGCAGCCCTTTATAGAAGCGCTTGGCATAACCTCTGTCATCCAACTCATAAGAATCCACAAACCTTGCGAGATGCTGGAATTCCCGCTGGTATTCTGTAACCGACTTTGATCCCTGCTTTAGTAGAAGGAACCTCTGCTCAAGCTCATCTCGGGCCGATGTAGGGATAAAGTGCTCCAAGAAAACACCCGAGAATTCACTCCAACTTATCTCTGTGTAGATCCGGCCTTGGAAGGTAGAGCCCATGAGGGACTTCCACCACCTCTTCGCATGTAAGTCCAAGACGGACACTGCCAATGTCACTGCCATGTTGGCCGGGCAACGGATACCAGCCAGCAACTCTTCTATCGTGTCTAGCCATTCTTCTGTACGTACGGCTGACTCCGTCCCAAGGTAGACGGGAGGGGAGAGAGCCCGGAAGGTGCTCAGCCAGTTGGAGCTCGGGGCTTGTTGTTGCACCGGAGCCTGCTGTGCCTTAAAAGCATCAAGAATGGCGGTAAGCGTTTGCCCCAACTCAGACTGTTGGAACTGAGTGGGTATGGGAGGGGTAGGAGTACCCCCCATCGGCTCAACATGCAGTGGAACCTACACGTACACGGCAAATTTGTGGTCAGGTTGGCTAAACTTAAGGTCAAAGTTGGACAAACTTAATGTGAATTACATATGGGCACACCACTGCTTCCGCTAAGTCAGTTTGTCCCCAAACTGACTAACCAAACGGGGGTGGCACCATTGTTGAATGACTTCGTAGTTGAGGATCGTGGCAATTTGATACCATTTGTAAGACCCCCCCTCCCCGGATCCCAAAACACGGCACGAAGGGGGAGTCTTATGCCCGGAACAGCCGCCTTGCGGTAGCATTAGCACACAGGCTAACCTGTACCACAAGACGCCTATCCCGCCGGCCACAACAATATCAATAAATCATGCCAACCCAACCAAATAAATAAACATGAGAAGTCAAATCCACACTAAGTTATAATGTCCAAAACATCAATAAAGAGAAGCTAAAACATGCTTCTACAATATATCAGAGTACAGCTAATCTTTGCCCAAACGGGCTACATCAGAGTAAGCAAAACACTAACATCAGTAACAGACGGTATCGACGGCACCGTCACGTCAGGCCCTGTCGTCCTGGCCTGGCTGTCCTGCGGCGTAGTCTGCGGCTGCTCTACCTGCGGCGTGACCTCCTAAAAAGGAAGACGTAGCAACCGTTAGTCGAAACGACTAAGTGGTTTCACATCCGCTCCCCCGGCGACTCCTCGGCACCGGGCGGAGAAAAGGAACAAGAGTATAGTATATGTAACAAGTAAGCAAGTAAAGGAAGTGCAAACAGGTGGCAGTAGTGTAAGAGAAACAGTATCATAATCAGCATTTATATAAGAGCTACAACTAGACTAGCAAGTATAAGAGCTACAACAGGAAAGTAACTTAACTTATAAGGATGCCCATACAAACTTATAAGTTAAGGATCGGGTTACATAAAAGTAACTCATCGTATAGGAGTGCCCATACAAACTTATACGATGAGGATCTTGTTGTGCAATGTATGAAATGCTATGAATGCTTTGTAATGACTCACCCATGCACACCCATGCAATAGCTATGTCGACACAGACTATAGTTCCCACTTTTCGAGCAGGTAGCTAACCTCTCAGGCATCAGCCGCCGTGGCCAGGCGGTGACAGTAGAACGGGCACTTCTACTACTAGACGGGTATCACACTACTTCACCTAGGCCTCCGTACGCCTCAACGCTAAGAACACAACAGCGGAGCCCATGCGTACTATGGCCCAGCGGGGTCTTGGGTAGATGTGCACCAAGAACACAGCCCGAACTGGCCTTGCGTGACCCGGAAGGGGCCTCGGAAGAAAGCACGAGGACACAGCCCAACCGTTCACATGGTCGGAGGGGCCTCGGGACATGAACACCGAGGACACAGCCCAAACCGACCAAGTCTAACCGTCAACTCCCGTCGGTGTGACGGCTGGCGAGCCCGTAGACCTGCCACACTATCCTTAACCCGGGATTACGACACCGCGTGTCGACTCACACCACATGCAAACACCACATCAACATATCATGGCCATAGTTTAATCTTCTAAATGTCATTCCATATGAACTCTACATAAGACTTATATGATGCGCATATGTTATAATCTATCAACATCTTATCAATTCGATTCGATTAAACATAAGGAAACCATCCAAATCTCAAGACAACTTGCAATAATAAATCAATTGTATGCATCCTAAATAATAAACACCATCATTCAAAGTTCTTCGGTGATTAGCATCAATTATCTAATCTTGACAGAATTCCACCGACTCTAATTGCACTTTATATTAAACCAGAATTCTAAGTGTATCACTAATCTGGACAGCAATTTCGACCGGAGATTCCCGAGGCTACAGGAATCCGGTGAAGTTGTGTAACCCATCGTTGGAAAGATCTTTTCATGATCTACAACTTTCATATTCAGGTCACAACCCAGATCTAACAATAACTTACTCGAAATCGGCTTCAAAGTTCACTGCGCACAGAACACAATTTCTGTGTACAGGAATTACCGGACAGCAAACTCGATTTGGTTTTCCCGGGGCCGCAGACATCACCTGAAGTCGTGCAACCACTCGTTGGAAAGGTATTTCCAAGGGCTACAACTTTCATGTTTAGCCGAAAGCCCAGATATGCACATATCCATCGGGAAAATGGCCTAGAAGATCGCTGCGCGCAGAATACAGATTCTGCGCGCATCTTAAAGGAAAATGAACGGCATCGGTTCGTCTTCCTCCTCAAGGCGATCGTTCCTAAATTTTCCAGAATTATTCTCCTCCCTTATTCAACCTCAAGGCCATAAACTCTTCACGAGACCATCCACCCATCGTCATATTGAAGAAAAGGGGAAGGGTTGAAGAGATCTAAAACCTAGGATTCAAATCCTAACATGGCCAAACCTAGAAATCTTCTCCTCTCCATCAAGTTCTCTTGAACCGATGTCTCTCCTAAAGCATAACTATAGATCTAGCACCAAGGGAGAGGGTAGGAAACTCACGTTGACTCCAGCGGTACCACCATTTCCGGCCATGGATCGCGTAGTTCTCCTTGGCGGCATCTTCTCCTTCGCGGCGATGGCGGAACTCCTCCGGTAGAACTTGCTCCAGCGGTTTTCCTCTCACCAGGAGCTCTCACAGGAAATAGGGGAAGGAAATGAGAGTGAAAAACGGCTAGGGTTTCTCTGCCCCTTATAAGCAAAATGTGACACGGGTATGGACACGGCCGTGTCCGTACCCGTGTCCTGCTTCCGCGAAACGGCCGTGGCGGTTTCCATGCCGGTTCACTGTTTGACACGGGTAGGGACACGGCCGTGTCCCAACCCGTGTTCACAGGACACGGCCGTGTGCCTGGCCGTGTCATTGGCCGTGTGCATCTTCAGTTACATATCAACACTTCTCGTCGAGCTCAACTCGACGCACACGGGTAGGGACACGCCCGTGTCACTACCCGTGTCACGCACACGGGTAGGGACACGGCCGTGTCACTACCCATGTCACCATCTCGACGACTCTCGACGATTCGACACGGCTCGTCGAGATCATCTCGACGCACACGGGTAGGGACACAGCCGTGTCACTACCCGTGTCATGATCTCGACGACTCTCGACGATTCTCGACGATCTCGACACGCCTCGTCGAGATCGTCTCGACGCACACGGGTAGGGACACGGCCGTGTCACTACCCGTGTCACTTCTCTCTACACTAATTTCTCCACTTCTCCACAAGTGCAGCCCAACTCCCTGCACTTCTCAGGACTTGAGTCAACCCTCCTGACTCAAAAACTCACACACTAGGGGCCTAGAGCGATTCGGGTCGTTACATCGACGAACTTTGCTTCAGAAGATATTTCGTCGAACGGAGTTCGACGAACTATTTTCGATTCTTCTGGATGAGATTGACGAATTATCTGTCTATAATTTATTTCGTCGAGCTCAGTTCGAAGAATTTCTCTTTTTCATGGAATGGAGTTTGTCGATTCATATTCTGAAAATCTTATATCTAGGTTTTCTTCGACCTCCGTCCCGCGCTTTCAGTTCTTTTGCTCTTGATTGCCGTTTTTCTATGTGTCTTTCTTACAGGTCATCAATGGTGATTCCCGCTGGAGCGTTAACAGCGATGAAATTTGACACTGGATTCGATATGGATTTTGATTCTTTTCAGCATTTTGATCCCATTTTCCTCTACATCTTGGAACTGCTAGAGGAACTGAATCTGAAGGATTTCATGACCTGCATAATTAAATTACACTCAACTGAAATAAGAGAATGGGTATATACATCTACTGCTTCTGAAGATGATACTGTGACAGGAACTATTGGGAGTACTGCTGTTTCCCTCTCTCCCACAATTCTATCTGAGATTTTTGGTCTAGTTAATGGAGAAGACAATATGGAAATGGATTCTGAAGAGTTTGGTGATATTGTGAAACTAATGGGTTTTTCAGGTAACAACCCTAACAAACTGCTGAAGAAGCAACTGTCTGTCGCATATCAGTTCCTGGCAGACATAGTAGGAAAAGTACTGATGGGAAAGCACTTAGCGCATGATTACATAACCCGCCACCAACTTCTGGTTATGTGTGTCGTGGTGAATAAGAGACGTGTCAACTGGGGCACAATTTTCTTTGAATTGATAAAGAAAAGGAATAACAAGAAGGAAGTCTGCTTCGGCAGAATATTGGGGATCTTCCTCCAAGATAAGGCTGCTGAATGTATGGTCTCCCCGACCATCTTCATAAATGCCAGCAAGCGCCTCACATGCGCTCTGTTTGGTAGGTGGGAGAGGACAATCTCTAAGCCCTCAAAGGCTTCCTCCTCTTCCATCAAAACTTCTGAGAGCACTAGAGCTGTAAAAGCCGCTCCCCTCCCTGCAGAAGAGGTCCTTCCATCTCCATCATCTCTTCCTGCACTTCCAGCCAAACAACTCCATCCCTCTTCCATTCCTTCTCCACAACATACTCATGTGCCTACTCCACCCCCATCTCCACCACTTGACATTACCAACATTCCTACACCACCTACCTCACCTCATGAGATAACAATTCCTACACCTCCTCAGTCTCCTCTTCCCCCTCACTTATCTTCCATTCCATCCTACAACATACCATCAGATTCTGCCACACCAGATGTTATTCCTCCTCTATCCCCTCCATCTGTTCTTCCTCCATCATCTACTTCTCTACCTTACACCACCATCTCTCCATCATTGAAAACCCCCACTGTATCCAACATCATATCCTTGCTCACTCCCCTCATCAAATCCCTAATCCAAGAGGCCATTACACCTCTTGTGACCTCCATCAATTCTTTATCTGCCCAGATTTCGGCCCAATCTGCTATCCACTCTTCATCTAGGGGCCTGGCTCCAGGTTCTCCTGAACCCAGGCAGGGGGAGATGCTCAGTGATAAAGTTGCAGCAGATGTAGATACAACAGCAGCAGCAGTCACATCAGCAGTTCTCTCTCCAGCAGATGCAGATTCAGATGAGGATACAGAAATTTTGACAGATCTTGATTCTGAAATGATTGAATTAATTCATTTTATGGATACTGATAATGATCTGGATGAGTCAGTTGAGCTAATAAAAACGGTTGGTGATTTCTCTCTGAATCCCACAGTTAATCTACCAGAATTACTGGAAATTTTTGACACTATACATCTGCAATTTCTTCCAGCAGATTTTACTAAGCCAAGTTTGGCTATTGTTCCATATACCTCTCCAGTAAGTCCAGAAGTTGCTAAGCAACTCTGTGACAATTTTGCTATCTCAGCTTCAGCTTCCATCTCAGCTTCTAGTCCAGAGGTCATTCTAGAAGAAATTTCAGCCCCAACTTTTGTTATGGATGACTCTCCCATACCAAATTTGGATGATCTAATTCTAGCTGACATAGAAGAAGAGGACAATGCAGCAGCTGAAAGCTCTGCCTCTATCATTTCTGATTCCTGTATAGCTACTTCTTCTACTGTTGCTGAAGTTCCAGTTCCAGAACCCTCAACTTCTGCCCCTGCTTCTATAGAAAAGGCTGTTCTATCTGATAAATTTTTAAAAGCTTTGGATGCCCTGTATGACAACCTTCAGGGTTCTGACTCTGATGAAGAAGAAGAAGATGATGATGATTCAGATGAAGATGCTGCAAGTAAGAAAAAGAAGATGTTGTCTAAGAAGAGAAAGACTCCTCCTCCTCCAGCTCCCAAGCCAAATCCCACTGCAGACACCCCCTACTATATTCTGCACAATGTTGCTCCATACAAAGGGATGCCTGCATGAATGTGGTTGTCCAAGAACCAACAGAAAGATAGAAAGAGAAGCAGGAGATATTCCCCTCCTCCAGTGCACAGATACAGGAAGGATCCTCCTCCTCCTCCTCCAGCAGCTGGTGCCTCTGGCTCCTCTAGCTCCTAGAGATCTGCCCCAATGCAAACATATCAGAGACAGTCAGGGAGATCTTCTGGAAGCAGCCAGCAGAGGCAGCCATCCTCAAGTAGTCAAAGTCAACAGCATCAGCAGCAACAACAACAATTTTCTGAAGTTCAAAAAGCTGAAAGTCCAAAGAGACCCTACTCTCCTCCAATTCCTTTTGAAGATCCTGAAACTGCTAATACAGCAAGAATGGCTAGATACCAGGAGTTAATTGGATTATCGTTGATTAATAAAGCCAAGGCTGAAGGCAAAGATATCTCTGGATTAACAACAATGTCAAAGTATAGAAAGGAAGAGCTGAAAAGGTTTGACAAAGGAAATAAGCTATTTAATGTTGATGATTACATGAAACTTCATCCAGAAGCAGTTGTCCCCAGAGTAACATCATTGAACATTATTGGGGCAGCTGATATGACTATGACAAAAGCTCAAGCTCAAGATCCAAAGAGAGAAATCATTTTCAAGAAGCCAGGAGAGCAGACATCTGAAGACAAATCCAAGCAGAAGAAGCCAAAGAAGTAAATTTTCTTGTTGTTTTAATTTCTGTCTGTTTTTGTTTATCAAACAATGCTATCTGTTCAAACAAAGCTGTGTATATATATATATATATATATATCTGTTGCATGTGTTATAATTCTCTGCCAGATATATCTCTTTTCTTGCTTTGTTTTTCTAGTTGTTTCTATTTTGAGTCTCTGTTAGTGACCTCACCCAAATAGGGGGAGATTGTTGGATCCCTAGTTGATTTGGGATAGGTTCATTGACTTAGGATGTGACCCATCATGTATAGCCAGGGTTAAGTTTGTGTCCTAGAGTCTAGGCCAAGTCCTTAGGTTCAACTTCAGATGGACCAGTATTCATCAAGACCATCAGAGACTCCAGTCTTAGAGGATTTCAAGACCAAGTAAAATGAGTTCAACGTTTGTCGAACTCAGCTCGACGAAAGGAGTTCTGCGCTCGACGATCGTGAGACAATTCTTTGTGGTGAGCTCGACGATCTTGGTTCTCTGTTCGACCAACTCTCAGTTTCTACATCAAGCCAAATGCAGGACAACTTCAGAATTTTTCTAAGTCCAGCTTCAAGCTTTGGTCGACAAATTAGATTCTGAGCTCGACGAACTTGGACCTCAAGTTCTCAGCTTCTCAGGTCGACGAAGTTAGCTTCTTAGGTCGACGAATTTGGATCTTAGCTCGACGAATACTGTCTTACAATGAGAATTATCTGTTCAACGAATGAAGATTGTCTGTTCGACTAATGAAGACTGTCTGGTCGACGAACTCTCTCAAGCTCAGCTCGACGATCTCAAGCTCAGCTCGACGATCTCAGGCTCAGCTCGACGAACTCAAACTTAGCTCGACGAATTACGTTCTTCGTTCGACGAATCCAGGCTAGATCATCTTCAGGTTTCCCGTCCCGTTTCTTGGCGATGATTCCGGAGCTATTAATGCCAGATCTTATCAGAATGTTACCGTTAGTACGCGCATTGACTATGGACGATTGCATGCCATTTTTCCATGGGACAGTTGGGGAAATCATTGATTGTCGCTTCCTTTCAAGGCCGACTGCAATTACTGCTCGACATTCAAATTTTTGAATGTTCCTCAGTCAGAAAAGACACACAGAAAGGAGAGAATCAATTAGCAAGAGAAACACAGTCAGTCATACAGTCACATTCACTGCAAGCAATACAGACAATCAGAGACAGACACTCAGATTGTACAGAAGAACAAACTCACAGAAATCAAAAGTTCTACTGCAATCAGCCTGACCAGAGAACATCTTCAAGAAGAAGAAGAAGAATAATCAAATTCAATCAAGAGTCTTCTTCTTTCCTTCAATTCTACAGGACTACTTCAAAGGACAACAATTATTCAATCTGTCAAAGGAGTTCCTGAAACAAATCCTGGTCCAGGAACTTTAGGTCTTTGAAGACCTCTCACCCTGAAGTAGTGCTCAAGCATTCCTTATTAACTCAAGATCTCAGGGGGAGCAAAATCTGTTACAATCAATCCACAAGTCTTCTCTCTGACTGTTGACAGAGAAGACACCATCTCTTTTACTTCCAATTCCTATACAGGGTTTTAATTTCCTTCAAAAGTATTCTGGTTGCAAGTCTCCTTCCAAAAGACTTGAGGTTTGGTTTTTGAGCACCTGAACAAAAGCTCATTGGTGTCAGGCACCTGATCAAAAACCTGAGTGGATTCCTACCAGGGTGGTAGAAGAGTGGATGTTCCCAGGTTGGGGAACCACGATAAAATTTCTTGTGTCGTCTGGTTGTCATTTTCTTTGTATTTTGGCTGTTCTCTGTGATTGCTTAGTTTGCTGTGCGTGGTTTTATTTAATTACTAACTTGTTCACTTAGGAATACAACAAAAGTTGTAAAAAGTTTTTAGTGAGCACTATACTCTATTCACCCCCTTCTAGAGTATTTCAGATCTAACCTGCACTTTCAGTGCCAAGCTTAAGATTTGCGGGATGACATATATACACACATGGATTTAAATCAGAAAAAGGATAAAGAATACATGCATTCATGTCATAGGCACAAGAGTCAATAGGATGAGAGGATATTATCCTAAGTAGGACATAACATCATTATAAAATCCCAGAGCAAGATGCAGCGTAAGCAAGTGTCTTTTAAGTATGGTCTGAACTAGTCGTGTGGCTTTGTTATAAGCTAGGATTTTGATACGTTGTTTGTTGCTTTTTAGAAATGCCGCCAAAGCGTCCTGGAACGAGGTTGACTCCCCAGTCGGAGGGTGAGTCATCAGGTGTGCATAGTGATGTGATTATCGAGAGTCTACGTCAGAGCAATGAGGCTCTATCGAGACAAGTGGTAGCGATGCAATCGCAAATTGATTCTTTGTTGTCTGCCGCTCCCGCGCAGCAACCTTCAGCACAAGAGCCCGCCTCGGGCCAAGCCGTGCCCGATACCCCTGCTCCTCTGGTGCCCCCGATGGCAATACCACCAGAAATGAATTTCATATCACACTTCCAGCGGTTGGGACCTCCCACTTTCGACGGGAGTGCTGACTTTGTAATTTTAGATGATTGGATCATCTCCATCGAGGAGATGTTTTCATATTCTGGAATTCTAGAAGTCTAGAAGGTGATGATTGCAGCCTATCAGTTAAAAGGTCTGGCGAAGAGTTGGTGGATTCGGGAAAGAGAGGGTCTGAAGGAAGGCTGTACTTGGGAATCTTTTAAGAAGATGCTACTGAAGAAATTTCTACGCTCGGTCGAGCAAGACCGCCTGATGAATAACTTCCTGCATCTGAAGCAAAGACAGCTCAATGTGAGCGAGTACGACATTGAGTTTAGCAAGTTGAGCAGATTTGCCCCCGATTTGGTAGCTTCGGAGGATGGTAGAGTGAAGCGTTTCCTTGGAGGACTAAGAAGCGATGTCCAGCAGTTGGCATGCGCTTACCGGGCTGAAAGTTATGCTGAAGTAGTGGAAGCCGCTTTGAAAGTGAAAGTGGAGGCGATTGAGAACGCCAAGAACTGCGATATTGCAGCAAGGAAAGAGAAAAGGAAGGGTGTTGAGTATGGTAGCTCCAGGGCATCTGGCCCTTCTTCGAGGAAGAAAAGTAAGGAAGTGTGTAGCTTTTGTGGTCGTCCTGGCCACCCTTATGAAAGGTGCTTCAAGTGGACTGCCAGCCTGAAGCAGCAGCAGGTGCATGCCATCCAAGGTGCACCTAAGGGAGAGCTTGTGTGCTCGTTCTATGCAAGGAAGGGTCATGACGTGACTCGATACTGGATGAAATAAAGGGTTTGCTTCCAGTGTGGGCAGAAGGGACACCAGAAGTCTTCGTGCCCCCAGGCTCAGTCCCCACTGCAGCCTGCCCCACTTCGAGCTCTGCCGCCGCCACCAAACCTGGATAAAGGAAAGGGAAAGCTGAACGTGATGACCAGTGAGGAAGCCCAAACCTCTACCTAAGTGATATCAGGTTAGCCTTAGTTTAATTTATCCTTGTTAGTTATCATTGTTTCCTTAGTTGTCGTTCGTTTAGTTATGTATGTTACGGTTTTAGGGGAGTTTAAGGTGCGGAATAGGTGGGCTCGCGTTCTTTTCGATTCGGGTGCCACCCATTCCTTTGTGGCCCGAAGATTTATCGATAAACATCGCCTGAGTGTGGACCATTTGGGAGGCTCCTTCAATGTCATGCTCCCTTCCGGTGATTCTGTGATATCTAACCAAGGAGTTCTGAGATGCCCTATTTATCTTGGCAATTTTCTGGCCTTTGCGGATCTGATGATTTTGGATCTGTCTGATTTTGACGTGATTCTGGGCATGGACTGGCTGTCCAAGTATGATGCGGTCATACAATGTAAGGCTAAGCAATTGGATTTCAGAATGGACGACGGACAACCGATGAGCGTCTTTGGATTTCAGGATAGAGTTTTTCCTGTCATTTCTGCGGTACGTGCTTGTCGTGCTATAGAGTCTGGTTGTGAGGCGTTTTTGGTTTCTATTTCTGCTCTAGAGACAGCTTTTGTTACGCCACGTCTTGAGGATGTCTTGGTGGTGCGAGAGTTTCCAGATGTCTTTCTTGATAGTCTTCCAGGACTTCCTCCGGAAAGGGAGATAGAGTTTGTGATAGACCTCGAGCCAGGTACTCGTCCTATTGCTAAAGCACCGTACCGTATGGATCCGCGTGAGTTGGATGAGTTGCGTACTCAGCTCAATGAGTTACTCAGTTGTGGTTTTATTAGACCCAGTAATTCTCCATGGGGTGCTCCTGTTTTGCTCGTCAAGAAGAAAGATGGATCGATGAGACTTTGCATCGATTATAGGGAATTGAACAAGGTAACCATTAAGAATAGATATCCCCTGCCAAGGATTGATGATTTATTCGACCAATTGCGTGGTAGCTCGGTGTTTTCAAAGATCGACCTTCGTTCAGGCTACCACCAGTTGAGGATTCGAGAGGCAGATATTCCCCGAACCGCTTTCCGTTCTCGGCATGGACATTATGAGTTTTTGGTGATATCTTTTGGTTTAACCAATGCACCCTCTGCTTTCATGGATTTGATGAATCAGGTGTTTAAAGATTTCTTGGATCGATTTGTTATTGTGTTCATAGATGATGTCTTGGTGTATTCCCGCAATGTTGAGGAGCATACTCAGCATTTGCGTCTGGTTTTGTTGACCCTGAGGGAGCATAAGTTATATGCGAAGTTAAGCAAGTGTGAGTTCTGGATACCTCAGGTGTCCTTTCTGGGTCATGTTGTAAGCAAGGACAGTATTTCTGTAGACCCGACCAAGATTTCTGCTGTAATGGAATGTGAGAGACCTTCTACACCAAAGGCGATTAGGAGTTTCTTAGGCCTAGCCAGCTATTATAGAAGATTCGTGGAAGGATTTTCAGTGTTGTCTTCTCCTCTAACTAGACTTACTCAGAAGAATACTGCTTTCATTTGGAGTGATAAGTGTGAAAAGACTTTCCAAGAGCTGAAGAAGAGATTATGTACTACTCCGATTTTAACCTTACTTACTGAAGGAGTTGAGTATGCTGTGTATGTTGATGCGTCACACATCGGACTTGGTTGTGTTTTAATGAAAGATGGTAAGGTGATCGCGTTTGGATCGAGACAACTAAAGATCCACGAGAGAAACTATCCTACGCATGATTTGGAGTTTGCTGCCATAATTTATGCGATGAAGCTTTGGAGACACTTATTATATGTCGCGTTGTGCAAGATCTATACGGATCATAAGAGTTTGAAGTACGTCTTCACTCAGAAAGAACTAAATCTGCGCCAGCGTCGGTGGTTAGAATATGTGGCGGATTATGAGGTGGAAATTCTTTATCATCCAGGAAAGGCTAATGTAGTAGCCGATGCCTTGAGTAGAAAAACGGCTAAGATTTTTAATCTGTCGGTGCAGTCCTTGATAGAAGAATTTTTGTTGATGAATATTGAGGTTGAGAGTAGTACTGTGCCTGCTAGTCTAGAAGCAGAAGAACCCTCTTGGATTTCCCTTACTCGAGCACATTAGAAAGATGATCCTGATTTGTCGCACCTCCGGAATAGAACTATGAAGGGAGAGCTACCTGATTTCTCTGTGGATGAGTTGGACACCTTGAAGTATCAGGGTAGATTTTGCGTCCCCGCCTTTGGCGATATTCGTGCTAAGATCTGTGCTGAAGCTCATGGTTCCAGTGTGACCTACCACCCTGGTTCCACAAAGATGTATAAAGATCTAAAGCAAATGGTTTGGTGGTCAGGGATGAAGAATGACATCGCAAAGTTTGTATCAGAATGTTATACATGTCAGTGTGTTAAGGCGGATCATAGAAGGCCCGATGGTAAGTTGACACCGCTTGATACTCCAAGTTGGAAAGGGGAGAGTATTTCAATGGATTTCATCACCGGTCTGCCGAAATCCCCCCGTGGGCATGACTCTGTTTGGGTGATAGTCGACAGATTGACAAAGTGTGCTCACTTTGTTCCGTTTAAGATTGAGTATTAGATGAAAAAGATAGCTGAGCTATATCTTGAAGAGGTCATCAGTGATGGAGGCAACCCCCAACGTGTTAAAGTTGAAGATGACGACGACGACGGCGATGGCGGCATGTAACGCCCCGAAACGCAAAAGAGCGACGAGTGACATTTTGGGCCAATTTTGGGTTCTGGCAGGAGGCACACGGCCTGGGACACGGGCGTGTCCCAGGGCGTGTCAGGCTTGAGTCGACGAGTTGGTCGAGAGGTCGACGAAGTTTGCTCGACGAAGTGTCGCAGGGCGTGTCGACCCGTGTCGACACTCAGCCCGCGAAGTCGACATTTTTCGCTCGACGAAGTGTCGAGACATGGCACACGGCCTGCGACACGGGCGTGTCGACCCGTGTCGACACTCGTCCCGGGGAGTCGACGAATTTTGCTCGACGATGTGTCGAGACAAGGCACACGGCCTAGGACACGGGCGTGTCGAAGGCCATGTCGTGAGGTCGACGAACTTCGCTCGACGAAGTGTCGAGTGTCGAGACCGTGTACACGGCCTGGAGCCCAGGCGTGTTGAGGTAGACACGGGTTAGGACACGGGCGTGTCTAAGAACCCATGTAGTTCTCGGGTTGTTTTCGGGATAAATCGATGGGGGCACACAGCCGACCACACGACCGTGTCAGTTGGAACACGGGCGTGTCAGGTCGAACACGGGCGTGTTCGATGCCTGTGTGTTGTTCCAGGCGCGTCGATTTTGACGGCGAATGAGGCACACGACCCTGGACACGGGCGTGTACCAGGCCGTGTTCGGCCCAGATTCTACATTTTAGATCTGGATCGTGGCCGTTCGTTTCTTTAATTCAGGATCCGACGGCTGGGGGCTGTTAGTACTTGGATATACTCGAGATTGGACCATAGAAACCCTCACTTTTACTGGAGTGGTTCTCTTTCTAAGTCAAGAGAGAGAGGAGAGCGAAAGGAGGAAGAAGAAGCTAGATCCGACCATTGGAGGAGCTTCGAAGCTCCAAATCACGAGCCGATTTTGGATCCACGAAGGCGAAGAGATTGCAGTGCTTTTCCTCCGCTTACATTTCCATGGCGCCGAGGAAGAACGCTAGTGTAACGATTCTCTTCTTGAGCATGTGTGCTCTGCTTCTTTGCATAGGAAGCCCGCTCTCGCGAGTTTGCGGTGAGTTGGAGGCGTTCCTTCGGGTAGATATGTAAAGTCCCCGTTGTGTAGAGTCCGTTAGCGAAAACAGACATAGACATGATGTGTGAAGCCTACCCGGACATGTTGGTCTGGATCGGTGATGTTGCATTGCATAAATGCCGGGGAAGACTCCGTGTGATTGTTTGTTTTTCGGGTTCTTCTACGTGGTAGATTGCAACAGGGAGCCTTGGGGATTAACCCAAAGGTGCACCCGGAAAACTGGGCGGATGCGTGATCTTGCCAACTTGGAGGCCTGAGAGCCAACTTGAACATAACCGAGTTATGTGAATTGTGTGATGAAAATGGGACTCGGGAGAAGTTTGACCTGCGCATATGGCTTAAATTATCGTTGCGATGTGAGCACGGGTTAGATGGAACCGTACCCATTTCTATGTCGTTCGGTTAAAGATACCTAAGGTTACGTGTCACTTGCCGTTGGCATAGATGAGGGTCTTTGGTGGTCTATGGCTTAAATTGTCGTGACCCATGCCGGGAAGACAAAATGCTCATAGGTTTGGCCGTCAAAGTGGCGGTGGTTGGTCCGGAATGTCTATGACTTTAACTGACGTGGCATCGACCGGTTCACCGAGAATGTGCCCTGAGAGCATGGGGTGTGTGGCCGTGTGAGCCTACGCCTGTGATGAAATGAATATTGATATATTGCTCGCTTATGCTAATGAAATGCAGGGAAGGAGCATCACCGCCACGAGTTGGGGGCGAGATCATTATAATTTGGTCAGCATTGCTGACCGTTGCCTTTGTTTGCCACCGTGCAGTGGTTTTGTTGCTTGCAGGTGTAGCTGGACCAAGCGGTCAATAGCGGGCTAAAGCCCAAATTGCGAAGCCGACCCTCGAAGGCCTAATTGGAGTGTTTACTGCTTTTACTCATATTTGACCGGCCTGCGTGCCGTGGTTTGTAAAACATGTAATATTGATGTAAACCATTTTGTAAGGCCTTAAGGCTTGTACTCGTGTATGTACGACATTCCTATTTGGTATTATTGGACATTCATGCTTTTGTGCTGGGTTCTTTATTGCAACTTATTAAACTGCTTCCGCTAGAATTCTCTGTGTACGACGTTATGATTAGTTAGATGGTTTCCATTGAGTAACCACCCAGTTTGTCTGTAGTATATGGCGTCGGGCCCCGGCCGGACCTACTGCTATATGCTATGCGATGGATATGGGGTGTTACAATTTGGTATCAGACTACTGGTTTCGGTCAGGCTTAACATGAATTCGTGGACGAATTCTTTTTAAGGGGTGGTGAGCACATGTGTGTGCGTCATCGTTATAACAACAAAAGAACCCATGAATGTCCACTTAGGAATGAAAATACATGTGTTTGAGGAACCTGCGTGTTCCTATAATTGCTGTTTGCAATTTTATTTGGTCGCTTAACGGTGTTTTGTACCACTATAGGTGACCAGAAGCGGTGCTGGACCGCCATAATGTCTGGTTTCTGAGGAGTTTAGTGCGCCCGTTGAGGTGTTCGAGACCCCTCCTTCGTATGAAACCGTTAGAAGGATCGTTGAAGCGGTGTTCGCTATGACGGGTGCACAACTTGGAGGAAATGTACAACCCTGCGCCCCTGTTGTGGCTTCAACGCCGGATGGTGTGATGGAGCAGATGACCTTTGGTAGACCATCGGGCCAGCAGCTGAATATGCACTTAGTGCAGGGAGTGCACACAGTTGAGGAATATTTGCAAGCATTTTTTATGATAAGCCGTTACCCATGCTTCGAGTTGGATAATGAGCAAGCTACAGTCGATAGATTTTATAATGGCCTGCGCGCCGAGTTACGAGTTATACTGCTAGGACCAAAGTTATTGGGATTCCGAGCCTTGGTGGAATCAGCTAGATCTTTGGAGGCAGATTTGAGGAAGACCCTTCAGATGCCAGCGACCATGGTATCGAACTATGCAAGCCCCATAGGAGCTGCATCCGACAGAATGCTGGAGAAGGGGGCTATGACATCGACTAGCAAAACTACTTCCACTTGTCACACTTGTGGAAAGAAAGGGCACTTTGCCCGAGACTGTTGGAAAGGTGCTCGGAAGGCCAAGAAAGCTATGTCAGGAGCAGTCGAGGACTTTAGTGCAAAAGAGACGACATTCAAAGTGTCGAACACCTCAAAGTCTGGATATCAAAAATGGTATAAGAAGCATAGGACTTCGGGTCAAGCTCCTTCTGGTGCTTCTGGGGCGACTACGGGTCGGACCCCGGGCGCATGTTTCAACTGTGGGGAGCCGGGGTATTATGCCCGTGAGTGCCTAAAGCCCTGGAGGAAGCACTCCGTCGTGAGGACATGTATGGTTTAAAGATAGTTTTGCCTTAAATACTTGTCGCCCTTGTGCATGTTAGCTTAGAACTGCTTGTGCTAAGCTTTGTTACGACTTTACTTTATCTGGCGAGAGCACCGTTCGTTTACGAAGCTTCGCATTCCTTTATTTAGGAACTATATTGCGCGTCGAAGTACCTCCTTCGATGGTAAGAGACAAATTGGATGTGTTATGGTCCAATGACGCTCAATGCGCTCGGGTAGTATCTGTTGCGTTTAGGTGTGGTCAGGGAGCCAAGACTTTGAATTCCAAGTATCGTTACTACCGCTAGGGGAGTTCGACGTAATATTTGTCATGGACTGGCTCTCGGAGCAGCAAGCCTATATCGATTGCGGTAGCAAGGAAGTCAAGCTAGGAGCTAGTCGTGAGACGACCTTTACGGGCTTAAAGGGGTCGAGCAAGACGTTGATGTCTGCTCTTCAGGTGGTGAAGGCGGTTCGTGCTGGTGCAGAGCTGTTCTTTATACTAGTGGAGGTTGCAAAGCCGAAGCCCGCGTTGGATAGTATTTCAGTGGTAGCGGAATACCCTGATGTGTTCCCTAGAGATCTTCCTGGAGCCCCGCCTCAACGGGAGATAGATTTTACGATAGAGCTCGTACCAGGTGCAAAGCCTGTGTCACGCTCTCCGTATCAACTAGCTCCTAAGGAAATGGCGGAGTTGAAGGTTCAACTACAAAAGTTGTTGGAGCAAGGGTAGGTGCATCCATGTTCTTCGCCTTGGAGCACACCGGTGCTCTTTATTAAGAAGAAGGACGAAAGCTTGAGGCTAGGTATTGATTATCGGGAGCTCAACAAGTTGACGGAGAAGAACAAGTACTCGATCCCCCGGATCGATGATCTTTTTAATCAGTTGGTCGGGTCGACAGTGTACTCGAAGTTGGATCTCAAGTCTGGGTACTATCAATGGAGGATAAGGGAGAGTGGTATCCCTAAGACAACGTTCAGTACAAGATACGGGCATTACGAGTTTACGGTCATGCCGTTTGGGCTGACCAATGCGCCATCAGTGTTCATGAATTTGATGAACAGGACCTTTAGTGAGTACTTGGACCATTTTGTGATCGTCTTCATCAATGAAATTTTGGTGTACTTGCAGAGTGAGGAAGATCACTTCAAGCATCTTCATTTGGTTTTGAAGACGCTAAAGAGGAATCAGTTGTATGCCAAGTTCTCGAAGTGCGAGTTTTGGTCATCCTCAGTGGCGTTCCTCGGTCATATAATGAGTGGGGAAGGTATTGCAGTGGATCCGACGAAGATTGTTGCGATACGGGAGTGGCCTGAGCTTTCTACGGTAGCGAAAGTCCGGAGCTTTCTGGGGCTTGCCGGCTATTATTGGTGCTTCATAGACAGCTTCTCGCGGATAGCGTTACCTCTCACTACTTTAACGAGGAAGGAGCAGAAGTTCATTTGGATGACGGAGTGCTTGCGAGCTTTTGAGGAGTGAAATGTCGGTTGACCACGACACCTGTAATGAGTTCGCCGAGTGGGACCGAAGGCTATGAGATTTATAGCGATGCTTCGGGCAGCGGTTTGGGTTGCATGCTACTGCAACACGTAAGTGTAATAGCTTATGTCTCGAGACAGCTGAAAGTGCACGAGAGGAACTATCCGGTCCATGACTTGGTGTTAGTGGCCGTGATTTTTGCCTTGAAATTGTGGAGACATTATTTGTACGGTCTGAAGATGGATATCTACACCGGTCACAAGAGCCTGAAGTATCTGATTGATCAGAAGGATCTGAATATGCGACATCATAGATGGATGGAGTTCTTGGGAGACTATACATTCAAGATCCACTACGTGCCTGGTAAAGTGAATGCGATTGCGGACGCGTTGAGTCGCCGAGCCCCAGCTAAGGGTGCAAGCGGTTCGGTTTGGGTCGGTTTGGACCCAAACCGAAACCAAACCGATGTTTATCGGTTCGGTTCGGTTTTTTGGTCGGTTTACTCGGTTCGGTTTTCGGTTTTTCAGTTATACTATTTTAAATAATTGTGTACTTAAATATCTCAAGAAAATTTTAAAAATGGTATGATAAGTAAAAAATAAATATCATCAAGCTTTATTTACATATAATATATTACAGCTAATAGCTCATGTTACATTAAAAAAATTATGATTGAATATTTTTATTGCGAAATCGAGTAATAAATATAAAAAGATATAAATAAAATCACTTAAACAAAATGTTTAATTCTTCTTGATGCATAAAATATGCATTACAAAAATTTATTTTGGTTCAAATGATATAAAAATTATTAAGTTGATATAATTTGTGTACATTATTTAGTTAATAAAAATAGTTCAAAGATCATTATTGGTAATATTTTTACATGTATTACTAGTCGGAGCGGTTCGGTTTTTCAGAGAGGAAAATCAAAATCGAACCGAGTCGTTCGGTTCGCTGTAAAATCGGTTCGGTTTGGGCGGTTCGGGGCGGTTTTGTTGGTTTTCGGTTTTTCATGCACACCCCTAGCCCCAGCTCAAGCCAATTGGCTATCGATGCATGATGAGCGGTCGGTGCGGGAGTTGGAGGCGTTGGAGATTGTTTGTGTAGATAAGCAATCAAGTGCTGAAGCAGTACTAAATTGGACTGAAGTCCAATATGACCTGGCTGATCGGATTCGGCAGGCTTTGGATATGGATGTCCATATGAAGCAGTTCAAGGAAGAGGCTCTGATGGGTCAAATTCCCAATTTGTCGTGGAGGACAGATTACTTTGGAAAGACGGTCGTCTGTGTGTCCCAAGTGTGGGCAATCTGCGGGTGGAATTGTTTTACGAGGCACACCATACTAAGTACTCGATTCACCCGGGGAGCACAAAGATGTACCACGATGCAAAGAAACTATTTTGGTGGCCGGGTTTGAAGAAAGATGTGGCGCTCTACATGGTGAAGTGCCAAACTTGCGCCTTGGTGAAGACGTAGTGCCACAAGCCGGGAGGATTTCTTAAGTCCTTGCCTATTCCGAAGTGGAAATTCGATGACATCTCTATGGACTTTGTGCACGATTTGCCAAGGTCGCAAAAGGGGAACGACGCCATTTGGGTGGTCGTAGATCGGCTAACAAAGGTGTCGCATTTCATTCCGCATATGAAGGATGATCCAGTGGAGAAGTTGGCAAAACTGTATGTGGATATTATAGTACGGCTTCACGGTGTGCCTCGCATTCTCGTGAGTGACCGAGTTGAGCGGTTCATGTCCAATGATTGGAGGCTAGTGCAGCAAATGTTGGGAACAAGATTAAAATTCAGCACAGCCTTTCATCCGCAAATGGATGGTCAGACCGAGAGGGTCAATTGGACTATGGAAGACATGCTCCGCATGTGGGTCTTGGACTTTGGAAAGCAATGAGAAGACCATCTTTATATGGTAGAAGATGTCGCACGCCGTTGTCTTGGTTAGAAACAGGTGAGTCAAAGTTGTCTAAGCGATTAGAAGTGGAGGATGCTACTTCGTTGGGGAGAACCATTCGAGAGAGGTTTCTTATCACTCAGGACCGGCAAGCGAAGTACTATAATGCCAAGCACAGGAACGTGGAGTTCGCTATGGGCGATTGGTTGTACTTAAAGATCAAGCCGTTCAAGGATGTCTCGCGGGTGCGGCGATTGAAAGAGCTAAGCCCGAGGTAGCTTGGGCCGTTTGAGGTTCTTGAGCGAGTGGGTGAAGCAGCCTATCAGTTGAAGCTTTCAGTGGAGCTTGGTGGATTACATGATGTATTCTATATTTCGGTGCTTCGGAAGGCGGTGCAAGAGCCTTCGCAAGTGATCGCAGTTGATCAAGTGCCGGTGGATAGTGGGTTGACGACAAAAGTCAAGCCCGTGCGGATTGAGGACTCAGAGGACAAGCGGTTACGCAATAAAGAGATCAGGATGGTCAAGGTCCGGTGGGACAATTACGGTCGTGAGGAGCTCTTTTGGGAACGAGAGCAGACTATGCTTGACGAGTATCCGGAGTTGTTCCGCTCAGGTACAAACTTTGGTTTTGTGTATGTCTTTCCTTTATATAATTTCGTGGACGAAATTCTTTTAAGAGGAGGAGAGTTGTAACACCCTGAAACTTAAAAGAGCGACGAGTGACGTTTTGGGCCAGTTTTGGGTTCTGGCAGGAGGCACACAGCTTGGGACATGGGCGTGTCCCAGGGCGTGTCAGGCTTGTGTCGACGAGTTGGTCGAGAGGTCGACAAAGTTTGCTCGACGAAGTGTCGAGACAGGGCACACGACCTGCGACACAGGCGTGTCGACCCGTGTCGACACTCAGCCCGCAAAGTCGACATTTTTCGCTCGATGAAGTGTCGAGACATGGCACACGGCCTGCGATACGGCCGTGTCGCAGGGCGTGTCGACCCGTGTCGACACTCGTCCCGGGGAGTCGACGAATTTTGCTCGACGATGTGTCGAGACAAGATACACGGCCTAGGACACGAGCGTGTCCAAGGCTGTGTCGTGAGGTCGACGAACTTCGCTCGACGAAGTGTCAATTGTCGAGACTATGTACACGGCCTGGCGCCCAGGCATGTTGAGGTAGACACGGGTTAGGACACGGGCGTGTCCAAGAACCCGTGTAGTTCTCGGGTTGTTTTCGGGATAAATCGATGGGGGCACACGGCCGACCACACGGCCGTGTCAGTTGGAACACGGGCGTGTCAGGTCGAACACGGGCGTGTTCGATGCCCGTGTGTTGTTCCAGGCGCGTCGATTTTGACGGCGAATGAGGCACATGACCCTGGACACGGGCGTGTGCCAGGCCGTGTTCGGCCCAGATTCTGCATTTTAGATCTGGATCGTGGCCGTTCGTTTCTTTAATTAAGGATCTAACGGCTGAGGGCTGTTAGTACTTGGATATACTCGGTATTGGACCCTAGAAACCCTCATTTTTACTTGAGTGGTTCTCTTTCTAAGTCAAGAGAGAGAGGAGAGCCAAAGGAGGAAGAAGAAGCTAGATCCGGCCATTGGAGGAGCTTCGAAGCTCCAAATCGCGAGCCGATTTCGGATCCATGGAGGCGAAGAGATTGCGGTACTTTTCATCCGCTTACATTTCCATGGCGCCGAGGAAGAATGCTAGTGTAACGATTCTCTTCTTGAGCATGTGTAGCTCTCCTTCTTTGCATAGGAATCCCGCTCTCGCGAGTTTGCGGTGAGTTGGAGGCGTTCCTTCGGGTAGATATGTAAAGTACTCGTTGTGTAGAGTCCGTAAGCGAGAACAGACATAGGCATGATGTGTGAAACCTACCCGTACATGTTGGTCTGGATCAGTGATGTTGCATTGCATAAATGCCGGGGAAGACTCCGTGCGATTGTTTGTTTTTCGAGTTTTTCTACGTGGTAGATTGCAATAGGCAGCCTTGGGGATTAACCCAAAGGTGCACCCAGAAAACTGGGCGGATGCGTGATCTTGCCAAGTTGGAGGCCTGAGAGCCAACTTGAACATAATCGAGTTATGTGAATTGTGTGACAAAAATGGGACTCGGGAGAAGTTTGACCTGCGCATATGACTTATATTGTCATTGCGATGTGAGCACGGGTTAGATGAAACCGTACCCATTTCTATGTCGTTCGGTTAAAGAGACCTAAGGTTACGTGGCACTTGCCGTTGGCATAGATGAGGGTCTTCGGCGGTCTATGGCTTAAATTGTCGTGACCCATGCCGGGAAGACAAAATGCTCATAGGTTTGGCCGTCAAAGTGGCGGTCGTGGGTCCGGAATGTCTATGGCTTTAACTGACGTGGCATCGATCGGTTCACCGAGAATGTGCCCTGAGAGCACGAGGTGTGTGGCCGTGTGAGCCTACGCCTGTGATGAAATGAATATTGACATATTGCTCGCTTATGCTAATGAAATGCAGGGAAGGAGCATCGTCGCCCCGAGTTGGGGGCGGGATCATTATAATTTGGTCAGCATTGCTGACCGTTGCCTTTGTTTGCCACCGTGCGGTGGTTTTGTTGCTTGCAGGTGCAGCTGGACCAAGCGGTCAATAGCGGGCTAAAGCCCAAATTGCGAAGCCGGCCCTCGAAGGCCTAATTGGAGTGTTTACTGCTTTTACTCATGTATGACCGGCCTGCGTGCCGTGGTTTGTAAAACATGTAATATTGAAGTAAACCATTTTGTAAGGCCTTAAGGCTTGTACTCGTGTATGTACGACATTCCTATTTGGTATTAGTGGACATTCATGCTTTTGTGCTGGGTTCTTTATTGCAACTTATTAAACTGCTTCCGCTAGAATGCTCTGTGTAGGACGTTATGATTAGTTGGATGGTTTTCATTGAGTAACCACCCGGTTTGTCTGTAGTATATGGCGTCGGGCCCCGGCCGGACCTACTGCTATATGCTATGCGACGGATAGGGGATGTTACACAACAACCCCCAAGTTAAAGTTGAAGATGATGACGACGACAGCGACGACGATGGTGACAACCCCCAATGTGTTAAAGTTGAAGATGATGATGGCGACGACGATGACATTCTCCTACATGTTGAAGATGATGACTACATGATGTGGAGCTACATGAGATGAAGACTTTTAAATATTATTTAGTTTATTTCTATTTGCATTTTTATTTTCATCATGTAATGTTTAAGTATTTTAGTTGTTGATTTATTTTTATTTAGTGGGCTGCACATAGTCTATGCATTTTGTAAAGCCTATATATAGACATGGACTTTCATGGTTTTACTTAGAGATTGAAAAATTAAAACTTTGAATTCAAAATTTGAATTTCCCCCTCACCTCTCTTTTCCCCCTTAGGCAAAATTCGGCCCCCCTCTTCCTCCCTTCCTCTTGGCCGCCGGCCGCCCTTCCTCTCCCATCCTCTTGCTCGGCCTCCCTCCTCTTCCCTCCTCCCCTTTCCTCCTTTGCTCCCCTCGGTTTCCGCTCAACTCCACCTCCCAAGATTCGGCCGCCACTCTCAAGCCGACCCTCACTTCCACACCCCAAACCGAACCACCATCCTCTCCCTTATCCAAAAACCGACCTCCATCAAGAGCCCCCAAATCAGCCCCTTTCCATAGTGAAATCGTCCAAGATCAAAGGTGTTTTTTCTCCCTTTGTGGTTTTTCCTCCATCCCGGCGTGAAGCAAAGGAAGCGGACAAGTTTCTCTCCATCCGGCGACACTCCGGTGGAGTCATGGAAGAACGATCCTTGAAAGTGAACCGGAATCATCTATTCCGGTTGGGTAACGAGATCTTCTACCTCTTGTGTGATTCTTATCTCTTTAGATTTTTAATTGGTGGAATACCTTTGTGTTTCTTTGGAATCGTTTTTCGTTCGTGGCTTATCTTTCCGATCGCATGTGTTGTTCTTTCTAATTGTTTTATTTTCCGAGAGGTTTGGCAAGCCTCGCTTTCGTTTTGTTGGGGGAGATCTACCATTTCCGAACCGAACCTTTCGGTAGATCTCTTTTGGTACAACCATCGCTCGGTCGGACCCAAGATTGGTCCTTTTAGCTTAAGAGAACATCGGCCTCTAGTCGTTTGTTCGATCTTTAATCGACGTGGCTACCGTACGTTAGCGATAGTTGATAACATTGTTTGTGGGTGTGCTGCGTTTAGTTATTGTGTGAGCGTAATATTGGAAATAGAGAGGCGTATGTGTTACTCCCTTTGTCGTTATAGCGTCAAACACCGTAGCCTAAATCAATTTGGTATCAGAGGGAGGTTCACGTCAATTTCTTAATTGGCACCCTCCCCCTTTTATTTGCACGTCGGCACGCACGCTTCTAGTTCGTTTATTTGAAAATTTAATAACAAAAAAAAATTTTCTGGTCTGCCAATAGCGGCTTAAATTTCTTATTTTTCAGCAAAAAAATAAAAAAAAAAATTAATAATCTTCATATTTTATTCTGCAAGAAAATCTATTTTATATTAATATTACCCTAGTGGTTAACGGGAACAATTCCGACAAACCTATTTTAATTGGGTCAGAAGCGTTTCTCATTGTATGTGCACCTATTCCGGATCGAGTTTTCTCTCCGGTTCTCACAATATGGCCTACGACGTCAATGTTTCCCGAGGAAAATCATTAGGTTCCATTAGGAATGAAGATAAACCAAACGCCCATGCCTAACGACAAATAACTGATGATTTGACTACCCTTAAACAAGAGAATAAGTCGGTCTCAGATTATATGCAACTCTTTAAGGATTTGACGGTTAGGAGCAGTGTGCAGGAATCGCCTGAGGTCACCCTTTCCAGGTTTCGTAGGGGATTAAACCCCTACATCCAGGGTAAATTACTGTGTTATTGGCACACAAATCTAGACTCCACTTTTACCACGACATTAAAAATTGAGAAGCACCAGATTCCTAGGAGTAAGGTTCCCTCATATCAGACGATTACTATAGGTGAGTCTAGTGGCGAATCTGGTCTTGGCTCTATTGTGCGTCCTACCCTGATTACGCCCGTAGGCCATTTTGCATCTCCCCCCGAGTTGCTTGATTTAGTTGTAGACTCCCCTGATGAGTCTAAGGTCGTGCCTAGGACTGTGCCCGTCACTGAGGATGAGGCTGATTACGTTGGCGATTTGAGTGACGATGAGGAGATTGGTTACCCTAGTGATCTGGATGAGGATTTCTCCTTTCAGCAATTGTCTCCTCTTCCTTTCGGCGATGTTTCTGAGGCATCTCACTTGATAGTTATGGAGTCTTCTGATGACCCTGAGTCAGTTGATATTCCGGCTGAGTCGGAAGTGTTACCTTATGCTGAGAGCTTACCCATTCGTGATTTAGGCGATGAAATGTTAGGACTCGAGCTGGTTATTTTTAGTCCGAGACATATTGTAGTGCCCACTTCTGAGGAATCATCTCCACTTCCCTTCGTCGATGTTTCTGAAACCGTTACTGAGTCTGATTTGAGTCAAGTTTCTAGTGAGCTGATAGAGTCACCCTGTGGCGAATGTTTCTCTGATCGTGAGTTAGGTGATGACAAGCCAGTTGAGTTTTCTGTGAGGGAAAATCTTCTGTTTGATTTTTCGTTTGATTTTGATGGCATGCACCCGGAGGATTTTACTTGGACGATAAATCCGTATTTTGACAGTGGGCATGACTTAGCCCCTCCTCCGGAATCTATCGATGCTCCCATTCCTGAGATCTGTACTGCTACTGATGTCGTGATTTATGAGTTGGGAGAATGTCCTAGCGAGAGAGTTATATTTTTGGAAGACGACACAGAAGTAGACCCGGATGAGCGTCCCCTAATGCTAACTCCGTTGCGTGAATTTAAATGCGATCTTAACTCTCTCCCGGTTTTAGCCTTACCGACTCCCCCTCCTGATATGTTGAACCGACCAGCGGATCCTTTCGGACATGAATTTATTTTGCCTGATTTGAGTCATGTTATTTTACCATCCATGATGGACACTCCTTGGGACATGTCTCGTAGTGTGATAATAGATTTCGTGTTTGGTCATGATGAATGTCACATTAATTTGGTATCCACTCGACTTTCTAAAACTAACTAAATCTCTGAGAGTACGTTAATGATGTGGCCATCTTTTGTGCCACCGGATCGCATTCTGTTGGTACCACCAGATCTCGTTGGGTTGGTGCCACCATATGTAGTTCCGCTAGTGCCACCCTATTACTTTCCGTTGGCGCCCCCATATTTAGTTCCCTTGGTTCCATCTCAAGTAGTTCCGTTACCGCTATTTTACATGTCAAGTCTGCCTGCAATAGTATTTGCCTCTCACACATTCATTTTACAT